>JBBMFX010000080.1:22177130-22196562 GCA_037832545.1 Rhabdalestes septentrionalis | reverse complement strand
AATTGTATTGTTATTATTATGTTTTGTTTTTGTTATTTACATTTATATTTATATTTAAATCATTATTCAATAAATGGCAAGTTGAGAAATGTTGTGTATCTATCTGTGTTATTAATGTGATATTTTACATCCAATAGAGGGGGAAACGTACAATTATTGGGCGGAAAAATATCACCACCATTTATCGGCCATCGGCTGACCCTGTCTCCAAAATATTGGCATCGGCTACTGAAAAACCCATATCGTTCGACCATAAGCATGGGGTTGCTGGGGCATGGCCAGCAACATCTTATTTGCATAACTGAGCCCTTAAACAGCTCATTCTGAAAGGGACTAAAACTGTCAAGAATAGAGCCGGCGATATCTCTTTATGTGAGAGTGATTTTGTGCAAAGAACTTCAGGAACATGTTTTGTTTGTACAGCCCATAGACCTATTTTAACTAGTTTAAAATGAGGTATAATATGTCCCCTTTACTTTTTCAACTCAGTGGTGGTAAATACACGTCCAGAAAGTAAAAATAATCATTCCAATTACTGAACTTAATAAATGAACGGCTAATTCAATGTTTGAAAATCGTGACTCATCCCTAGAAAGATGTTATTAGAAAAGCAGTGCTTCTAACCACTAGTAAAACCACTGTAACACAAGGCCTCCAGTGACTTATTGCTTATTGCACCCTTGGTGCTGTGGCATAACTGAGATCTGAGGAATCACACAGAGATTTTATATGTGGAAATTCCTGCTTATGTGCTAGGTGCATTAAATGAAATCTACTAAGCAATTACAGGACAACACGTGAGAAAGAATGAATGTCATTTGATGGTAAATTACTACAAAAGGAACTGACACATGACAGCAAATGTGTGTTGGAAAAGCAAGTAGTAGTTTGTCTAATGAGGTCAGAGAAAGCAAAAGCCTAGGTGTGTGGAGTTATTGATCCAGAGAAGTCCAGAGAAACTGACTGATCGATCTGACTGAGGCAAAGAGAAAAGAGGGTGAGTGGAAGAAAGGCTAGAGCACAATAAGAAAACAGGAGTAGTATTTTTCCTTGACAGTGGAAATAAATTGCCTTGTAATCACGTATCACCATCAGCTCTCCAGAAGTCGACATTTTAGATACAACTTAATTATCACAGATGAAAATGATGTGCTTTTCCCAAAACAAGTTCTGATTGTGTTTTGTTATTCCATTTTTTTTCTCTTGCTTCTTGTTTTTATTACACACGCGTACTTCATCAACTTTATAGCCAATCGTTTTGGGTTGAGCAGCAAATGTGACGCTTCTAATCAAACAATATTCAATTAAACCACAGCTACGATAATCAAGCATTCTATTAGATTAAACACTCCATTTTAGTTATTAGGACTTTAATGCATTCTTGTGATGAATCCATCGCAGACGGGAGGGAAACGGAAAGAGGAGACTGGAGAGAGAAAGTAGGAGGAGTGGAGGGAGAGAAGGCAGTGCAGGCAGAGTGCCGCACTACAAGGTGTTTGACGTAATGTAAGGTGAAAGAAACAGAACAGAGTGAAATGAAAGCCAGCGTCACCAACCTCAGACAGAAAGCAGCCCACAGAACTCTGGACGACTAAGACAACGTCTAAAAAGTCACAAACGAATAAGGACAAAGGAAAATCCTGGATTTATTCAGATAAAGCATGCGCCATATATTCAAGCTTTATAGGCTAACTTATGTGACAAAGGACCTGGAGAGCCAATCTTACTGAACAGCAAATAATGCATAAAGCACAATCACTGATTTGGATCAATTCAACTGTATTTGTTTGTATTGTTTCACAATGGATACTCATGAATATTTTTTTAACGAAAGACTAGACGTAAAAGTCCATATGATTTGCCAAGCCTGTAGTAATACTCAGGAAAAATTGGGCAATCCAGGACATACAAAGGTTTGTAAGGAAGGTCATAATTTTAGCACATTTTTAGAGAGACCTTCCATTTCACCAAGCAGATCTGGTAAAGGGATTTTGGTGCACACTGCACCATTGAAGTCAATGCTGCAAAGTGTTAGGCCAACGTTTAAATCTTGGATAAACACGCCCTGAACGCCATGTAAAAATGTGATTTGTTGCGGTTTGAATCATGGGACGTGTTCAGTCCTCCAGAATGTCGACCGAAAGCCATTTAATACGCAGTACCGGCGTTTTCTTTCCGTTGGTGAGGATTTCGGCAGAAATTGTCACAAAGAAAATGTTGCATGCAGCGTTTTTTTAATGCCACACGAACACAAAGCTGACAGAGTGCCGGCTGCTGGACACCCGTGTGGATGCTTCCATTTGCTCCAGTGAGCAGAAAAACTCGCTCACCTGGCACCACAAATGCCTGAAAAAGGCCTGATTCAGACTTAGTGTTTCAGTTTCTGGCCAGAAGATGGGAGATGGGGTGGGGTGGGTGTGCTTTCTGCACCTTAGTTACATTTCAGCCTCAGGAGGAGACTTACGGTTGATTCAGAGGATGACACGTCGTCATATGAGTGTATGGCAAATAAAACAACATGTCATAGAAATGAAAAACGTATATGATGAGTTAAACTTCATTTGGGGGCAAATAACTGCTGCTGAAATAAAATTCTGATGTTAATATAGATCATAGTTATTAAAGTGTTTGTAATGCTTGTCTTGACTAGTTAAGCCTCAACCTAATCACCCCCACACCCAGGTTTTCCAATCGCTCGTGCCACCCCCGACAAGATGCCCATGTCGCCCATACCTACATCCACCCCTGTCTGTCTTACAGGATAGACAGGGGTCTTAGCTCATTTGTTGCCTGGCAACCAGGTGCTCCCTCAGTAAGGGTTGATCCCGGAGAGAATCCACAGCCAGTTCTTTAATATAGAGAGAAAACCCCCCGACACGGTGCGTGACCACCCCTGCACACGTATCCAGGTAGATCTAACCTCATATGACCCACTCAGCCTTACAGTCCCCACTGGGTCGATACAAGTGTAAAGGCATGCGTGTGTGAGAGTGTGTATCGGTGTGTGTGAGGGTGTGTGTGTGTGTGAGTGTGTGTGTATGTGTACAGAAAGGCAGTGACACAAGACTTCTCAAGTGGGGCAAACCCATGGTGATGTTACCGTAGCAACCAGCCCTTTCCCGCTGACAAAAGAAGTTCAACTCTCTGTGTGTGTATGTGTGTGTGTGTGTGTGTGTGTGTGTGTGTCTGTGCACACTGGTTAAGTGTTCCACTATGTCGTATATTTATTTATTCAGCAATTACGTATTTATATTTCATGGTGTACACAAAAGTACAAAGACTAGTAGACTCAATACACGTGAATACACACACACACGTGTTTGCGTACACACACATTTAGACACACAGTACATCCTTTAACAGGTCTGAATCTGTGGAAGCTGAACTGATGTTTGGCGACAAGGGCGTCACAGCATCACACAGCGCGTCTGATTGTCAAGAGAACGCGCACAGAGTGCTTCAGCCCTGCAGGCCGCTGGGTGAAAGCATTGTTTAATGCTGAATAATCCAGAAATAAAAGCCTCCAGTACTGAGTCGGCAACTCTAATGTGATGGCCTGCCCTCATTTTTCCTTTTTCTTCCTGCTCTTCTACTGACCAATGTGTTCCATTAGTACTTCCGAATAATTTCAGCTCTCAGCTACGGTTCTCTTTCATTTATGAATGACACAAAACATGGACACATTATTTACATGATTTAAATTTACAAATGCAGATTTATCATAATAATAACTGTATCATTATAATAGATCAATGATTCATCATTCAGAAGATCAAAAAGAGTATCATCACTGCTTCGGCCCATCTTATAAAAATCGGTTACGGCCACTAAGGGTGATGAATGGCAATATTTATTATCACGATAGATAATGTCACATTATGTCATAACAGACTATTTCGGGCATACTGTGGATACTGAACATGGTCAACCTGCATCTTTTCAGTAAAAAAGGAGCAACATTGACCAGCATTAACTGTAGCATATTAATAAATTACTAAAACTAAATACCAAATTATCAAACATCAGAACTAAACATCATGTTATTGTGTATTAAGAAAAATTGTTATGATATTTTTGCCATATCTTCTACCCCTAATACATATTAGTCTGATTTTCTGTAGACACGTATTGAGTGATAATACTATTTTAGAGTTGTACAATTATTTTGTGTGTACATCTGTGAAGTTATATTTGCAATTAAACATAATGATCAGATAAAAAGAGATGAAAGACCGTCGCAATGATTATAAAACATCTATATGATACATGATAAGAAAGGCTTTGTTCTGTTTGGTGCTTTCCCTGCTCCCGTTCTCCTCAACATATGTACTCTCTCCGTCTTTCTCCCGGTCTCCTCTCACTGTTTCTCCCTCAAGGTTATATGGGTGAACTCCCCACTCACATTAGTGACTCCTGTTGTCACGGAAACCAGTACTGTTACTCTGATGCCGATGACAGGCACTCGTAACCCCGGGATTCATTAGTGACAATAGCCATGGAAATCGTGAGCCAGTGAAGTTTTTTGAGTCATTAGGACTTTCTCTGGGGACCGTGTGCATGCATGTGCAGATCTACACTATTGTGTCATGATTACAGAACCAGAGCACCCAGCACACTCAGACTAGAGGCATGTGGTCTATCGGTTCATCTCGGATACTGTAGCAAAATCCATCTTAAAACATGAGCCTTTTATTGTGCGATATTCTGCTGTGGAATATTATTACTGGGTGAAATGGGCAGGGGCGTGGCACACGGTGATGTGATTCCATCCCCCCCACTTTTGTCAGATTATATTGTATTAAATTGATTAAATTGTATTTATAACTTGGCATCCCTATCTCAGATGTGGCACATGAGTCCCGGACCTCACAGTCAGCTGTACTTGGAGGCGGGAGGTTTAAAGTAGCCAATCCGAGAACACTATTTATTTCTCCTTGCTGCTGATTGGCTGCTGCCCTGTGACTTCAGAGTTCTCATGTTTTTCATTTTGTTCTTCTTCTTAAAGTCCTGTATTTTAAGTACTGTGAATTATATTCATTTGTTAATGTACTTAGCTGCTTATACCAAAGAAAAAACAGTACACACCAAAAACAAAAATACACCCGTGTGTGAGTTACTGTACTGTCTATACAGGGGTAACATTCTAGCACTGCCGGAGTTCAGGGCATATTTAGGATTTACAGTATAAAAATAGTAATTTATAGGCATTAATTTACCACATCACAACAACGTATTTTTTCACTATACGCAGATGCTCTTGTAATGTGAACCCTGCAAAAATATGTGGATACATCTGTGCATACATACATACTAGGGGTAGAGTATTCGGAAAGGCACAAATACGAATACGGACGGTATTCGGACAAATACTTTTAAAAAAATGTTCTAATCGGGAGCCCTGCGATCAGAAAGTCACGAGTTAATCCCCAAGACCGCTAGGAACCTCTGAGCTACCCATAGTAAGATACTGTCTCCACACACTGCTCATTGGGCACAGAGTTCATGGCTGCCCGCTGCTTCACTTGGTGAATAGCTAAAATAGGAATATTTTTCAATACACAGACCCATATTTATATTTCTAGATTGTCTGTATAATGTTCTTTTATGCTGTACTTTTGGTATAGTTTAAGATAAAGGTTTATCTTATTTCTAATTACTTGAATATTGTTATATTGCAAATAAGCCCAGAGGCTTTGGCAGGGACCCACACTCCAACACGGACGCAGCTACTCCTCAGGGTCATCCTGCAGGACAGCTATGTAAAAACGAGGGGGAAACAGACCTGCGAGAAGAGCTTTGTATGTCAGTTGGAAGTGGTTTGTGTTACAAAAGATGGATCAAGATGTTTGGTACGGTGGTGGGCAAGTGATTGTTGTTTTGCTAATTGGAAGGAAACAGAGGGGGTGGGATTGAGGGTGGAGAACAAATTTGTTTTGTAGTACAAGGAGGGGGGGTGGTGAGGTGGCTATGTGATTTTCATGCATTGAGGGGGAATGGCAAGCGTTTTGTTTGTCACCAGGGACTGCGATAATTTTCTTTTATTTCTGTTATTTTTTTGCAGTGGTGACAGAGATTTAGCCATGGTGGGCCACCATAGATAAATGTTACTAGTAGAAGTGGTGCCTAGAGCAAAAGAACACATACTGCAAAGTTTGCCACATCACTGTCATGGCTGGTGGAGGAAACATGACCTTGTTCATCACCTCTAAACAAAACATGTGATGGAAGAACAAGACAGCTTGTGATTATGGCCATCAAAGGCTGGGCCCACCATTAGGCTCTCATTATGAGCCTAAAAGCAAACACTGGATTGAAGTGACAAATGTATTTATGGTTTGTTTATGCAAGGACTTATCATCTAATAATGAAGAAGCTTACACTCACTCTAGGAGCAGAGTAAAATGCTTTGGTTTGTCATCAAACATTAGGAATCTTAATATTCAGGTTTTGTAGGGAAATATGAACTATAAAACCTTTGTGTTAAGTCTGCTTAATATTCAATGCTTGACTATTTAATGTCTAGTGCTGTTTTTGCTATTTTGCACAGTAAGAACATCTGATCCATATTTCAGTTGTTAAATATATCTAATAGTAGTAAAATGTTAACCTACAAAAACAGCCAGAAATTGTACCACGATGGTTCATTGTACCATGATATACGTTTCTGTCCATACTTCCCTTACTAACTTATACACATGACCACACATCCAGTATTGGCCCTTTCAGAGAGATTCTGTCCTCCCTGGGGAAAGTCCTGAAACACACACACACATAAGCACACACAAAAGCTTCAATTAACACATCTAAATCCGTGCACATGTGCAAAACAATTAACACCCCATAGGTCCAACAATAGAACCGTGTTTTTGATAAAAAAGCACACACATGCACTCTTACAGCTGGGGGGTGACTTTTTTCATGGAGCAAAAAGACAAATTATGTAAATATATTCTAATTACTGCAGCTGATCCTCATATATCTTACTTAAGACCGGCAGTGACCAGTTTTGGAGAACTCCAAATACATAGACTGTGAGCAGTGTTTCTCTGTACATGGTTTTGTGATGAAACTGAAGATTTGCACATTTGCAGTCTGTGTATGTGCACAGAAGGGCTATTTTTTGTAGGTTTTGCTCTTTACTCTTGTATTTGCTCTTTGCTGGTACAGGCTACAAGAAAAAAACAAGTAGACTCCGGTATGGATAAATCTGTCTTTCTCACCGCAGGTTGACCAGAACATGCAGATATCTTCTCTACAACATTAGAAGAATCCGACCATTTCTTGCCACGAAAGCTATGCAGATTCTCGTCCAATGTGTGGTCATCTCCAGACTGGAAGACTGCAACTCTCTACTGGCTGGACTTCCACAGAAGGTAACTAAACCACTTCAGCTGATTCAGAATGCATCTGCGAGTTTAGTCTTCAACGTTCCTAAGTTCACTCACACCACACCCTTATTACGGAACCTTCACTGGGTCCCAGGAGCCGCTTGCATTAATTTTAAGTCCCTACCGCTTGCTTTCAAAGCCATGAAATGACTACATACATAACAGCATTAATTAAGCAACGTATCTCTTCTTGTCCTCTCAGCGCTTTAAGCGCGGCTCGTCTTGAGCCTCCGCTGCACAAAAGAAGAGGGTAGACGTGTCAAGACTCTTCTCAGTCTTGACCCCCGGTGCTAGAACGAACTCCCTCTACCTATCAGATCTACGGAGTCCCTTGCGGCCTTTAAGCGTCGCCTGAAGACCCACCGCTTCAAGGAGCAGCTTGGTGACTGACGATGTCTCTCATTTCTCTCTCTTCACTTGCTTACTACTACTTTAATTTTATAAACAAAACTGAAAAAGAAAACATACCCCATCCCTTCCAAACTCTCGATTACTTTCTGATTTTCTTTGACAGGTGTTGTTTAGGTACGATTTGACGGATGTTGTGCAGTATCTTGGTTGAATTGTGGATATTGATTTAAGTTCTTTTTTTCAGGTCTAAGATACAGAGGCAGACTACTTGAGCGCTGATGTCTGTCGTGCTGGATAAGAGCATCTGCTAAATGCCCTAAATTAGCTAGGTTTAAGAGTTTAACTGATTTCAGCCTATTAAAATACCTGATATGCACTGATATATTGTCATGCCTAATTTTGAAATAATTAATATCATTGAATGTGTCAAACAGAATTCATCCCCTGAACTCACTTTGAAATTAGAGGGGGCCCTTGAGTTACAACAGTCTCGACATCCGATGTTTAAAGATTACACTGCTCACTCCCACTCGCACTCGACTTACACCGTTAGCGTCGTGGGCATATGCTATGGAAGAACACCGAGTAGTGCGGCATATAAGTGAGAGATATTTCCTATTCCTTTTTCTGTGGCTTAGTTAAGTTTTTATGATTTTAAAACTGTGTAAGTGACTCAGGCTAGAGTGTTTTTCAATTACACCAAAATTCAGGTTACATCACAGTCGAAGGAATACGAGGACACACTGTTTGCAGCTAGTCTCAGATGCCAGCATCTGTTTGCGGGTATTGGAAATGGCCAGTTAACAGCTGAAACATTTAGCTGACGTATCAAGTACAACTCCTATTTATATTTATAATACCCCATCAAATACATTTTTTCAGAAGCCCAAACACACACTAAACAAAATGGTCTTGAAAGACAAATTTTATTACAAATGTTAGCATGCTTCTCAGGATCGCTGCGTCATTAAATCAACAGCTTACACCTTCATGAGGTGGAGACTGTGCATAATCAACCTGACAGACATGCTCTTATCAGATGGTGGGTTCTCAAACAACTGCTCTGCTTGGTTAAGTGGCTTCCATTAGACAGTGTTTAGCACTGTTGAGATCATGTCCCAAAAACCTTACAGTCATTCTGAAGTTCAGGGAAAGTTGCACATACTCTCTGAATGAATAATGAATGAACATTCACATGAAAATGTGAATATTTGTCAGGACACATTACATTTCAATAAATAAGTAAATAAATAAGGAAGCGCCAGGCCCACAGACAAGCTGGTATTACTAATCTAGCACTTTCCTTGCTTCTACAGTCCGCTTCTCGTCAGCACTATTTTGGCTCCAACAGAGAAGGCCAATCATCAAAAATTACCTCCTGGAAACTGTAATGCAGGCTTAAAATGCTAACAAATTATACTCAAAGCGATGCTTCAGCCAAAAATCAAATATACACGGTTTTCCTTAGCCCCAAAGTAGTCCATCAACCCAGACGTGATTGGTGTTTAAGCTTTGTGATCTATTAGGTTCTTCTTTCGAAAATAAATGATTCTAAGGGGCACTGAAATAGCTGCATGCGTAAAACATCACACTTGAATCAATCGCACAGAGCTCCGATGTAATCTAAAAGAGACTCATGCTTGTGTGCTAACTGCATGACGTACTTTTTTTTTTAAACCGACAAAAGAATGAGAGACATAAAAACTGAAGGCCTTTTTGAAGCATGAATCTTTTCTTGATTTGACTCTGTTTATAGCTAATCTAGATTTAAGACTAGCTCTAAAATGTAAGCAAATGCAGATGGACATTTGAAAATGGCAATATATCCAAACCACCAGCAGATAAGGATGATGCAAGTGTATTGGGTAACTTGCACTAGAGGCAGGAGCAGGAATAGAGAATTCAGAATAGAGTGCTTTCATTCACTAGAAAAATGTTCAGGTCAGATTTATTTTCAAACTCATCTGAGTGTAATATTGGCCTGTTATTCGTCACTCGTTTAAACTGTATGAGAGTTTGTTGATCTTGTGTTTGCATGGGCCCTAGTAAGTCAATTGAGATACTTAGCTGTATTTAAAACATCCCATTCAATGCTGACATGACTGTGTCAGACTCATTAGCATGGCCTTTTAAGCGGAAAGCCTTAGCCCAAGGGATGATGGCATATTTAAAGAAGTATTTTCTACAAAGTCTGTCAGTGTCCAATATCTTCAATATTTTTTCTCTTATGTCAACTAAGCTGTTGTCTGTGAAACCACAGTGTTGAGCTGGTATTTTGCTGGAAAGTAATAATCTATATGCAGTGTATGCTCTGAGCTCTTCCAGTCAAAGGATTTTGCTAAAATCTAACTAATTAGCCAAGCATACACAGATGAGGGCCCAGCTGCCATCTTAAGCAACAGTCAGTACAAAATAAGACATATACAGGGCTGCAATGGTTTTTAACAACTGAAAAATGTACTGACAAGACCGAAACTAAAACTAATACCAAAACGATGCTGAGTCTGTAGCCTACATTATTTGACCAGGAACAATAGGCTGAAAACAACATAAAAGTATTTGCAAAATGACTGCATACTTACACATGCTCATTAATCAATTAAACAACACACAGATTAACTACAAGAGCAGCCATATCCAAATGATATGCATCGTTACCACAGTGCCCCATCAAAGGACTAAAGTCTCCAGCCACCTCTGAGTCCCCAATCCTGCTACCAGTCCTAGTACCTCCCTCAGCGTACAGAGCAACTACCACATAATCCCTTGTCCTCATTAGCACTTTCCTCAATGTTAGCAGTAACAGACACCCCAGACTTCGCCCAGGGAGATGCTAGCATCCTGCTGTGCTCCTTGTTCCAAGAGCTGAGGAACTCATAAAGAGAACATCATTCAGGACTTGAAGCTAACCTTTGACAATATCCTTAGTAGCTAGCAGCTTAGCAGCTAGCAAGCCTGGGGCTAGTCTATGTCATTAGCTGAATGCAGCCTCATGCCCTGTTTTTCAGTCTAATAATTGAGGTGGAATATGATCCTATGTGCTGATATTTATCAAGGTCAGCATGGCATTTATTTACTGTACTTGGGACAGGCCAAACTTTGCAACAACTGCAGCACACAGACTGTCATACTGTGGACTAATACAAGGATGGCCAGCCAAGCAGCTACTGCGCGGTCAAACCACTTCCTCAGTGCCCTGCTTTTTCATTTCAAAGATGCGTTTCTGGTCTTTCTCAGTGCCAACAACTGCCAGGCCTGATCTTTTAAGTTTGTTTCTGGGTCGATGAGTTTATCCAGCAATCCAAATCAACAAAACATCAGATCAGGAACAAGACACATACATGAGCCCCTTAGTAATCCATGGCAAAGCCTCTTTCATGTCCTTCATTTCCTGATGTTAATACCTTTCAGTGTGCTCACAAAGGCTGGATAGGGTGACGTAGGGTCTCACCTCTCTCCACTTCATGGATTCTACTTCACTGCTTGGAAAGACTCCTGAGATCCTGCTGTTTCTCCTAGGTGGTTTGATGCCAGGGGCTATGTGACTCTCTGATGGTGTTAGTGGCTGGTTACTGAACCCTGCTAGTTGGAGAGGCTCTCTGGTCATACAGCTGGCTGAATGCCACTTTCTCTTATCGGTATTCCTCACTGGCCCAGTTGATCTGTCTTTTCCAATGGGGGTTTCTCTCAATGACCGAATGGATCTGTGGGTGAACTTTCTATAATAATATGACCTCTCCTGGCATTTAGTACTACATCAGCCTTAACCAGGAATTCCCCACTGTCTTTTTTTATATATACCCAGGACTCCTGTAGTGGTGAAGGTATGGATCGAAATTGGCTTCCATCCAGGCTACATCCCCTCTCTTACTGGCAACACCCCAGGCTACTTAAGAGAATTGGTCAACCCAGTATCTCGCAGGGTACAGCACTTCACCTCCATTTTGCGGCTAGTGAGTAAGGATCCCTGGTTGTTTTCAGCATGGCTGGTGTGTTGAGATAATCCTCTCCCTGGCAACTTTTTCTGTAATGATGATTCATCAGGAGGCACCATGAGGATAGTTACCAACTCCTGTTGTTAGTTTAGCCTGACACGCACAGAAGACCTTCAGTTTATGACCCAAGCATCCCCTTTAAACTTTCTGCTGCGCCCATCAATTGGGCTTGCACAGTCAGTGCCAATAGAGGGAACTTGCTGTCGTAGTCCCTCAGGATGCCAGGCAATTATAAAAGCACAAACTGCTCACTCCTCCAGTGCAAAGCTTAGATAATATGAGTAGTCTGGACTCACAAAATACTGGATGTCTGCTGTAAAAGCAACAACATTCAAACCTCTAAACCTTTGACATGTGGGTAGTTTCTTGATTTCTGTCAGTGACCACTAACAACCTGATTTCCAGAAACGATCTTGCGTGATGAAGTAATGGCAGTCTTTCCTAAGATGTGATGAGTTACTCAGAATCTAAACATTCTACATTTGGCAACAATAAGCTGAGCCTGTGACAGTCATAACATTGTTTTGCTCTTTCAAAACACCGCAGTAATTTGCTCTTTCTTGAAAAAGAAGAGCATGAACTACTGTTATAGCAAGACCATTACAGGCTCTTGAAAATGTTGACATTAATCTTATTTGCTGCAGTTTGCTTATTTGCTGCAACCCTGACCTGAGCATGGATAAACATGCAGCATTCTGTAATAGAAAGACAACTGCATTATGTATGCAATTGTATGATGAAAGTATGTAAATGTATAATTTTACAGGTCTCAGTTTGAACTTGACATTAATTTACCGGTTCAAACCTTTCATGCATTCCCTTGCTTCCACAAAAGTATTTTCTATTCTGAATATTTCATTGTCAGTTGCTTCTAAACAGGTATTTGTCCTTTCAGACACAGCCAAGTTGAAGCGATTATTCAACATTAAAGATCACACCTGCAATAAAAATTGTCAACAAATTCTTCCATTGCAGATTCTTCGTAAAAATGTTCAAAGCAAGGTAATGAAACATAGTAGGCTAACCTGAGGAAGGCAGCGGTTCATCTATAGATTCATACAAAAGTAAGCAGGGAGCAAAAACACGTAAAGCTGGAATGGACCTTCATTGTTAAAAAGCTAGAGCTGTCTAGCTGATGAGGATGGCTGTGGTGGTCCTGCAGGTCTTGCACAGTAGTCAGGACTCCTATTTTCTTTATATTCTGTACATTTCTAAACTCATTTTTGAGATTTATGTTTTTTAATTAATTTATAAACACCAGTGGATGAAATCCACATACACAAATGGAATTCCTTCTACCTGATATCTTCAGAAACGCCTCTTTTTTGCCATTTTAGATGCAGATTAGAAAAAAGAGAGCTAGTAGGGAGCTTGTGAGACTGGTAGTGTTTGAAGGGTAACATAATGTCAGCAACACCTCTGGGAATCCTGTTTGTTGGAAAGATGCAACTGCAACATGATGGGTTTAAAATTGAAAGGATATAAGATTTAAAGTAAAATTTGAGTGTGCAAAGGCAGGAATACTGATGGGTCTGATATCATACTTAGTAGAGGAGGATTTTTGTCATTTCCTGTTAAATATATGTTGTACGTATTTGACGCTTTGTCTGGAAACAAATAACAAAACATTGTCTCCTTTGCTCAGTATTGGATACCATTTTGGAAGATCTAAATTCAGAGGATATATCTCCTCATCTACTTTATACTTGTTCGGCTGTAAATGAGAATAGGAAATGAGAAGAGTTCACGGGAACGTAATGCATTCTTTTAGAAGAAAAGGAATGTGCAGTATGGACAGTGTCAAACCTGACTTCCATTTGTGCATGTCACACAAACACGCAATTCTTTTCCACAATGGATAAACACCCGAGTCGTCTACGGGAACCTGCGCCACATGGAGAGGTTTAGTGTTGCATGGGAGAATTTTAAGTGACAGTCATTTGTGATCAGCTTTGTGATCTCCATCACCAAATGTTTTTAAACCAATTAAATCCTCTAGAAAAGCTTTTCAAAGTAGATTACTAAAGGTTACCTTTGCCACTGTCTACGTTTAACAACTTGTAGCCACATTATTAACACACATAGTTTGGTCTACAGTTGGTCAGCACTATAATATCAAAATGCAAAATAAGACAGATTAAAATAAACAACAACTAGTCCACTGTCACTCTTATTTGTAGTGTACAGCTAACCTCCACTGGCTCATTACATCTCCATCGGACAACAATTTAGGCGTTTCTTAATCGTTACATTTTAGAAGCCTTGTAGAATCAGTGTCATCATTCTAGTCTTGAAAAGTAATGGTATACTTGGCTTCACAAAATATGACAAAATTAATGGACCCAGGGTTCTTCAAGATGGAAAATGCATTTGTCTGGATTTCTCTGAAACATGTTTGGCCGATGAGAGTGCTCGCACTAAGCATATTTCAGGAATAATCGAGATGAAGGGGATATAAACATAATAGGTGTATTTGAAACTATCAAGAGTACAGCTGTGTTCTTTAAACAGTGTTTACCAGAAATTAGTGGGTAAACGCAGGACATTCTGAGGTGAGAAGATGACTATTCTATCTGTAGGGCTCATGGGTCCTCTACTAGTGTTACATAATATGTGTTATTGTGAGATGAAGACTCTGCAGACATGGTTTAAAGTCCTTGGTGCTACTTAGATATGTTTTTTGTGGAAATTACCCTAAAACAACACTGTAACAAAATGAACGAATGAAAAAATAAGCATCAAATTAGGAGGAATGTCACATTTTATCAAGCCAATCGGTCTCAGCATAACATGGCTAAATCAAGAACAAAAATCATGGTTCACTGGTTTAGTGCATTCAGTGACAGAGCTTCAAAACCAAAATGAGTATTTCACTACCCATTCGGTAGGAAGACACAGACGCATACACCAACATAAAAGACTGGATCCGCTTACATTGGAATTTGTATGTGTGTGTCTGTGTATCTGCATGTCTATGAGTGAAGGGGCAAGAAAAGAAACAGAGGAAGGCAGAAGGATAGGAAGAGACAGAGAGAGGAAGAGAGAGAGAGAGAGAGAGAGACAGAGAGAGAGAGATATACAGAGACAAGAGAGCGAGAGATTCTGTTTAGGTGAAAGCTGCCCTGTGGAGAATGTTTACTCTGCCAGTAAACATTTACTGAGGGCAGAGAGATGGGATGAACAGAGCCGTGCATCAGTTTTTGATATAAGTGAGTTTCTGAGGGTTATTTTTGAGTCTTCTGCATTTTATTTGATGCGTCATTACTATAAAATACAATATGCCGTAAATCCAGAGGTTGACTAAGGCCTTTTTCACATCCCTCTCATGCTCTCACACACGTCCATTCATACACTGGAACCGGCGTTTACTCGGGAGGTGTTTGTGAATGTAAACTCCTGCAGCACAGGAAACAGGCAAAGGCTTTCAAATCCATACACTCACACACACCTCCTAAAAACGCCGTCTCCAAGCAGCTGTTCAGTCTCACACTAAGCTATGAACAATATGACAGGCAGCACAAAACACACGGGATTCTGAAACTGTGATGACCAAACGTTACAAAACACGACTCCACTGTTCTGATCCACTGCTCCCAGTCAGACTGACAGGAACCCTTTCTATGATCTGAATAAATTGAGCACATATTAATTACTTGCCATCACATAAAAGAAAAACATTTAACATCCATGAAATTGTATTCCTGACCCAGACTGGGTAAATAATAATAAAATGGAAAGAAGTTAGATTATTTTAATGTAAAGTATCAAAATGTGGGTTTTTTAAAGATTTTTAGGGCATTTAACGAGGAATAATTGTTTTGCAAATCACAGAAGCAGCACTATGTCTTGGTCAATGCATTTCATTTATCAATGCCAAATAAGGAAATCTGACAGAAAAAAGAGGACAAGAAGTCCCATTTCAAAGCTCAGTGACAAGCACAAGCAGGGTAAACATCAAAAGTGGGCAAAGAACAAAATCTACACCTTCCAGACAAGTTTCTGAAACATCGCTGGCCCCAAAAAGCTGACAGTTCTTGATATGGCCACCATCTGGATATAACTTGTAAACAAAGCCAGTGTGTGAAAACGTAAGATACCTGAGTGCAATCAGCCCAGAACCTGAGCCTTAGAGATGTGGAACAAAGTAATGAGATCTGACAAGCAGTTCTCTTTTCTGTGTCTGGACAGCTTATGCTTAAAAAGAGCTAAAAGAACCCTTTAACTCGCACTGCCAACTGTTAAACACGATTATAGCCACACATAAGCCTGTAAGCTAAGCCTATCCAGTGTTACTATCATTTATTCTTTTTTTGCAGCCTAACAATATACAACCACCCTGGGCACTGACAAGACAGACATAGAGAACTAATCTCATATTCAAACGCAATGTTTAGGTGAGGATCACAGATAATCAGAATAAGGTAAACATGTTTGTTTGTCTTTGTTGCAATAATTAAAAAAAACAGTTTTAATTTGCAGCAGTCTCATAAAGTCACAGAGCAGTGCTGGAAACCTGTCAAATGATTATTTGTAAGCAATGAGGCAAGAAAGAGAACAAGAGGAAGAAATGAAAAGAGAGGATGCTTCAGAAAGAGAGAACAGTAGAAAAGGATGGGGAGAAACAAAATGAGGGACAGAGAGAAGGACGCTGAGACAAAAGACACAAACAGAGAAAGAAAGAAACAGAAAGAAGAGAGGAAAAAACATCAGAGAGACAGAAAAAACGCAAAAGAAAACTTCCGAAAGATGAAGAGGGAGTTGTGGACAGGTGGATGAGAAAAGGGAGACAGTGTGAAAGAGAAACAGCAGAGCAGAGAGGGAGAAAAATGAAGGGAAAGGGACAGAGGGAGTCAGAGAAAAAGGAGGTAGACAGAGAGAGAGAGAGTGAGACAGAGAGAAACGAGGAGAAACAGGGAGGGTGTGAGTGAAAAAGAAACAGAGAGAAAGAAAGAGGGAAGACAGTGAGGGAGAAAATTAAAGAGGAAAGGATGAGCAGAGTAAGGGAAAGACAAAAGCCAGAGAAGAAGGGAGAGGGATGAAGGGGAGGCAGTGGTGTTCAGTGTTGTTCTGGGTGTGAGGTGGTCAGTGCAGCGTTGTGGATTATGGAGAAGAAGGGGCGTCTGCCGGTGAAGGATATGGGCTGCACACGAGTGCGAGGCACCAGCTGCGGGGTCTCGTGCTCTGCCGCAGACAGAAGAGCACCACCGGGGCGAGGGACGGGTACGGAAGTGCCGCGCTGTCCTCCTCACTCACCCCCTCTCCTCCTGCTTCCCCAGTTCCTCCTCCTCCTCTTCCTCCTACGCCGCCGCTGCTGGAGTCCCACGGTGGTCTCGGAGCTCCAGAGAGCCCGGCGGCCCCCTGCTCTGCCTCACCCTGAAGCGGGGTGTGGAGCTCCGGCCACGGGGCTGGTGGGGCTCCCTCTCCGGCACTCATGACAGAGAGGCGGGCAGAACCACGACCCTGCCAAAGGGAGGCAGCGCCGCTCACTCACACACAGCAACTGTCACATCCATTAAGCTGAAAGAGAATTTCAACAACACGAACCCTGTTCTCCGTCCCCTCTCCACCACTACCAGCTCACCAGTTATGATGGTTAGACCACACACACAGCTCAAAACAATATCAATGAAAAAAATTTCCCCACATTTGAAACCTATGTCAGTGATGGGAAGCTCATAAATGTCTTAAAACTACAACATGTGAGATCATCAAAATGGGATTAACCAATTCTTCAGACGTTTCTGACTGTCAGAGCGTGCCGTGAATGCACAGACAGCCAAAGCTGCTCATTAAAATTCAATTAAAAAGCTGAGTGGCTCATAAATGTCTTAAAAGTACAACATGCAAGACCGTCACCGGTTTCCTCTTCACTTTTTAATTGTGAATATCCAATTCTCTGACAGATTTTGACTGCTAAGACTGTATGATGAGTGTACAGATGGAAAATCCTCTATCTAATAAGCTGAAGGTCATAAGACTACAACACAAGAAGTGAGATGTTCTTTGGCTCCTTTTTAAGTGAAGAAGCAAGTATGTTTCTTTAGGCGCCTGAGGAAAGTCCTTAATAAGCTCAATATAAAGGCCAAGTCGCTCAAATGTCTTACGAGTGTCCTCCTCAGTTTTAATTATGAAGTACAAGTTCCTCCACTTTTCACTGCATTGGAGGCACAGAATTTCATTGCAAATTATGAAACCCTCAAAAATGTCTTCCATGAGTTTACTCTTTTAAATTGGAAATAACCAATTTCTCTACACATTTTGGCCATTAGAAAAATCTCTCTTTAAAATTCAATTACAAATGAATCTCTTATTAATGTCTTGAAGCTATAACACCATCAGTTATGCCCATCAATTTCTTCCTCAGCGTTTAATAGAGAAAGCCCAACTCTCTAGATATTTCGGACTGTGTGGTAAACGTACAGACAATTGAACACTCAGATTAAAGTGCTGAATAGCTCACAGATTTCCCAAAGCTACCAAAATTCTCATTAAAATGCTGAAGATCTCACAAATGTCTCCAAGCTACAACATCCAAGTCCCTCATCCTCTTTACATTTTAGCTATGAATAACCAATTCTTGGCTGTGTGGATACTTCACATCTCATTAATATTCAATAAAATTCCTCAATATTACTCCCCAAATGGCTCACAATTGACCTGGAGACAGGATGTTCTCGGTTGAGCAAGTCAATTTTCTGACTGTCGGGGAAGGTGGTCAATAAGGAGGAAATCCTTACTCAAATCCAATTCAAATGCAGAAACAAACCTGCAAAAAAGGTTCCTGGGTACATCTTTGGATTCCTCTAACAGTGGACAAACCAAAATCGCCCCAGGACAGCTAAGGTAATTTTCTTTAAAGAAATAATCTATAAAACGACACTGAAATGCTCAAATATGGCTTTTAAAAAAGACGTGACAAAAGGGTGGGAAAACGTCATCTTCCCATCCGACGTCTTTTTCTTCCACTGGGACAGAACAGGAGAGGACAGAGGACTGGCATTTCTGGAGCTCGAAAGAGAAGGTAGTTTCCTTCTGTCCACGATCTTTATTTATCATCCTCTCATCTTTTCCTTTCAACTATCCGAGAAGCAAACATATTTTCTACACATCCTAATTTATCTCTTTTACTGTAGAGATGAGAAATTATCCGTCTCATTTGGGAAGCGGTGATTTTTGTGTTTGGAAAAGTGTCCCTAATAAAACTGTTATTTTAACCCTTATGCGCAAAAAGTGCACAGGACGTTTCGCATTAAAAAGTCAAGGCGAGCTCAAATGTCATATTTCGTGTGTTTTGTGGTGTGGGCGGTGTTTGGAGCTGTGTGCGGAGCCCGGCGGTGCGGTTTCGGGGCCGAGTTATGTAGGTGTTGCGGAGTTAGTGTCCTACCTGCGGGTGAACGGCTCCTGGAGCATCGCCTCAACCTCGGCCGGCCGACAAATCCCAACGGACATTAAACACAACGAAAACGTGGTAAATTAGTCCCTCAGTCCGGGGCTGCACCGGCGCGGTACAGTCATCTCCACTGAAACTGAAAAACTTACACTGCAGCCTCCTTCCGAGAGGAAACCACGGACTGAGAGAAACTCCTGATCCAGTTCAACAGAACCAACAGAGCGGGGCGGAGCAGAGAGGGGGGTGTAAAAGAGAGAGAGAGAGAGAGAGAGAGAGAGAGAGAGAGAGAGAGAGAGAGAGAGAGAGAG
>JBBMFX010000080.1:22154437-22172949 GCA_037832545.1 Rhabdalestes septentrionalis | reverse complement strand
CTGGCTCCGCCACTGCAGAGGGGTCCACACTAACACTTCTTCATGAGTTTGGAAGAAACAATCATGCATAAGTTGGCTTAAACTGAGCTGGTTTACAAGATATCGGCCCACTCTGCATTATCTAGTCCCCACTATTGCGAATGCAGTGGATTTCTGATGGGGAACAGTAAACTGTGTCACTGGGAACTGAAACAAAACTACAAAACAACTGACATGCGACATTATTTGCCACTTAATAATGTGCAATTTGGAGCACAGCTCACAAGTGCTCTGTTATCTGATGAGTGTGTGACTTGCCTTTTAATTATCTCGACACGTCAAATTAGAATGAACCGAGTGCGATATGCCCAAGCCTGAACAGATGTGAAAGAGTGTTGATAGCACTTTGTTGTGTGAATATTGAGACACTCTTGGGAACAGCTGGAAATAAACTTGAATTCTCATATTCAAAATAGAAATTTTGCTTTCAGAGATATCGCTGATCCTATACTTTATATTGGTTTCATCCTGGTATGAGCAGAAACAACTGGTGTGAATATCGGATTAGTGGAGTTGATCATTTGAGCATGATTTCCTGCTTCAAGTATTTATCTTAGGAGAGCCTTCATTTTAAAGCTTGGTAGTTTCAGTGAGAAATACAGGATTTATATCCGACCTATTGAATGGTGGTGAGTACAGGGTGTTTCTCCGCCCTTCTACCCACAACCATTTCAGGATAAAAGGTTCAGATAGTGAAAGGATGGGTGCATATCAGTGAAGGTTGCTAGATCAGTATCAGAAAAGTGGTGCTGGCCTGAAAAGTGGTTTTACAGGCTTTGGTATTTCCTGTGCTTTTAAAGCTTCGTCTCAATCTTTTGCCTAATGATTATAATTTCAAACTCCCGTTAAAAATATATCCAGTAGGGGGCAACCATATATTAATGGTTGCTGAAGCCCAGCTATGCTACCAGTTATGTAGGTTCTAAGGGCACATGTTTTTGTTTTGATTTAATTTACTTATTTGCTTTTATTTATTGTAGAGCTAGTTTGCTGTTTTGAATTGCAGCAGCGTGTCAGACATTCAGGGTCAGTTATCCTCAAGTTTAGCCACAGAGAGCTGAGTGGAGGCCTAAGGACCTTTTGAAGCTAAAGGCATGTCCTGTACTCCAGAAAAGAAAAAGTGGTATTGTGCCATGTGATTCAGTCAAAACTTTTGGTGGTCTCTAGTGGTGGGATTTGGGCCTTTAATCACTGGTTTATGACGTAAAAACCTATTATGGTTGGGAGGTCCTCAGATATAACCATCATCCCCACCATAATCACACTCAAATGCTATAAAGTTGCAGACCAGCTGACTTGCAGACATAGCATGTTAAAACCTGCTTTCAGTGCTTCTGCTTTTAACATGTATCTCTCACTCGCCACACACACACACACACACACACACACACACACACACACACAAATGCACACTGCCTCTTTCACCAGTTCATAAAAGCTTTAGTCATTTTGTGCCCAAAGCTCTCATTGTGAGAGATGCCAGTCTGCACAGGGAGCTCTTTGATTCACTCTGTGTGTGTGTGTGTGTGTGTGTGTGTCTGTGTGTCCAGTAAATGCCAGTGTGTGTGTGTGTGTGTGCTTGTCTTAAGTGTGGGTGGGTGAAAGTAGGTGCACTTGGATTATCTTCGTCTGCATTTTTGTTTTGCAGACACTTAATAAAGCAAACACCCGAGTAACAACAAGAGAATAACCGACATATTATTCAGCGATGAGGAGATAAGAGTTCTTAATTGTGTTCTTTAGCATACTTGATGCCCGATCGCAGTTCATCGCTGTAAAAAAAAGCTCCTGTCTCTGAAAGACCATTTGTGTTTTCTAGTTGGAATGAGCACATGATATTATCTAAGTTAGAGTTAGAAAATATGATTTTTTTGGTGCTTTCAATTAGCTTTAATATTTTGGCTGAAATAAATATAAGCTACAAAATGTTGCATTTTAGGTTTTATTTGTACCCGATCAGTTAAATTCAGCAAATAAACAGTAATTGAACAATAAAATGTGATTTTTTTGTTGGGGTGTCCAAACCATGTTGTTATATTTTGGATGTACTTCTAATCCCAACCGTTAATTCTGACATTTTTATATAAATGTTTTATGTGTGTTTTCTAGATTATTGCAGTGGTGATGGATGTTTTTACAGACGTTGACATTTTCAAGGATCTGTTGGACGCTGGATTCAAGCGGAAGGTGGCTGTATATATCATCATTGAACAAGCGTCTGTTCAGCATTTCCTTAATATGTGTGAGAGAGCAAGCATGCACCGAGGGCATCTGAAGGTGAGTTTTAAACACACATATTCACACACACATTCTAGGGTATTTAATTTAAAATTCTAAAAAACTTTTATTAAATGTCCTTGTTAAAATAATCTGATTGAAGCAGGACTTCAGTGCTATTGTAGCTGAAACTCTTGTTAAAAAGATACTCAGTGAGTACTTTGATTATTAGTTTCCATTTTGAATGCTAAAGAGTATCCCCATTTCATTAAGCCATTAGTTTCATGCTAACATTGAAACAAATAATAAAATAACGGGCACTGAGCAATTTTTCAAAATGCCAAATTTGAATGAAAAATAATTAAATCATCTGGTATTTGCTTAAAAAATTACTGGCATTGAATCTGTTTAGATTTGACCAATATTTCAAAAGCCCAGTTTTAAAACTATTTAAATGTTTTAGAAATATTGGATAAAAATATTTGATAACTGATTTCACATCACCCAAATGTTGCTTATACTAATTGGAATACCATAATAATGTTCAATTTTATACATTCATATACATATTTATGCATTTGTGCTCCACACAGTTTGAATAAAATATTTTAGCATCTGCACAGCAGGTCATTTTACATGTCAATTTTTTTTTTCATTACTTAAATGTTAAAGTAATTAACTTTAAAACATGTCTAAGTAGTATTAGTATAATAATAATAATAATAATAATAATAATAATAATAATAATAAATTATTATTATTATTATTATTATCATTATCATTATTATAAAAATAACAATTATAAGCCATTTAAATGTATAGCTTTCTTTCATTTCTGTTTCAAAGCATGGATTATTGCCTTTCAAGCACTGGTATCAGGTTGCTTGTCACTCATAGCTGATATCTGATTACACCTTCCTATTACCCACTTGTAACTAACCCTCTCAACACAAACACTCACACACATACACCGAGTTCCTTAGACTGTAAGAAAACTATCAGCCTTCTGAAAAGCTTTCCTGCTTTTGTATGTTTAGGTGTGTGCACATGCATTTCTTTGGCCGTGAGAATATTCTAAGCATACTACCCTGCAGAGAGATTAACAGCAGTAAAAAAAAAAGAATCACAAAGGACAAAGGTGTTAAGCTTCAACACTTCCTATTGTAGTTCCAACTCAAATTAAGTTCACAGTGATCCTGCGTGACTCACTTTCCCAGGTCAAAGGCTGAAGTCAATCTTGTGGATTTAGGCCAAAAGAGAATGTGTGTGTGTGTGTGTGTGGGGGGGTCTTTTAGGTCTAATATAGATATTATAATATATTTATATACAATATAATATTCAATGTGTTTGCCAAATGTGTGTGTTTGCCAAATGGAGCTCATATTGCTTAGAAATCTTTAATGATGCATCTGTTTACAAATTATACATCTATCATTTTGGATGGTGATGTTTGTCTGGAACTGGGAAATAAAGGCTTAGATCCTCCATCTATAAAGCACAGGTAATAGTACTCATTGTTTTATGTTGTATTATGTTGTCCTGTTTGCAGTATCTACGGGTGCGCTGCAGTGGAGGATGTGAGTTTCATACACATTCAGCAAAGAAAGTGCAAGGCTCACTTAATCAGAAATTCATGTTTGTGGATGGAGATCGTGCAGTGTCTGGATCGTACAGGTCAGTATGAGAGTTAGCCAGTATGTGACACTAATCTACAGTACTCTATAAAAGTCCTATGAAAATTGTTTGTTTAACTCAGTAGTGGGTTTCTTTCTGTCAGCAATAGTGCCTCTGCTTTTAACATTCCTGTTGGTTCATAAATCTTAAATCTTTAGTGAAAGAATCCATTCCACTTAGTTGAACGGAGAATATACCACTGTAAATCCACTCTGTGTTTGCCCCCACCCCCTAAAAGGACCAAGACTTTGCACATGCAGCAACCCATCCAAACACCTACCCAAACCACGCCCTACAACCAAACCCCTCCCCCACACGTAGACTGATGCACCCCCCCTTACACTAAAAATGCTTCTGTCGCCCCTGAGTGAACATTAGAGTAAACTCCAATTAACAAGAAAGCAGGGAAATAAGTATCAAGATTTAATTTTTTCTAAAAAAAGGAGCTCATATTTTGTGAGCTGGTAAGAAGGACACAGGTTTGGCTTCAGATTTCTGCTCATTGCCTCCAGTCTTTGTGTGGATTAAAAAAATTCCCTCAGCATCACCACCTAATTAAATCTAATGAAGAAAAAAACAGGTATTTGATTGTATATAAAATGAAAATTAGACTTCCCTAAAGGAAAGAGGTCTGGAAATGGTTGGGAGAAAACTTTGACACAAATAAAACCACACTTTACTGTAGCAAAGTTAATTGTATTTATTATGAGTTTAATGTTTTAACAATAATTTAAAACTACTGTCCAGTAGTAAACAGGTTTTAAGTTGAATTTTTACCGGTGCCTAAGACTTTATTATATATCTATAAAGAGTTTCAATTTAAAATTTCCATTTTAATCAATTTCTAACCATTTCTGGCTTCTCGAACAATGACATTTATATAAACTGCAGTGTGATATAGTTTTACTGTCAACTCCTAGTTAGACTGTGTGTAAAATATTTTTGTTTTTCTCCCTGTTTTTCATGGCTAGCAATTGGAAATGCAATAGTTAATTTTTTGCAGCTGTAGCAAGGACACTGCATTACTTGCTAGCGCTTTTTTAAGTCCTTATTTATTTTACATATTCATGGCCTTACTGGGTGTTGTGTATGATTCACTGTACATTCATTGTCTGCCTCATGCTGGGGTTTGTGTTGTTGCATCTACTAAGAAGGGTCTTTTGTTTGTCCTACCTTCATGCTCATTATTTGACTGAAGATACTTTCTTTACATGTCTGGCAATTTGTGTGTAAAGCACTATTTATCATGGATTGGTTCACTGGGTAAAAAACTTATGGCAATTTTTGCTTTTGCCAAACTCTTCTCATTGTCTCTGCCACTTGGCTAATGCGGCCTCAGGATCAGACTCAGCTGACCTATCCTCGCACATTCTGCTTGCCATGACTCAGCACTCAAACTTGACTGAACTGTGGCCATGTACTGGTAATATCTGATGGATTAATTCTTTCTCCCACTCTGTCTTAGTTCCATCAGTAGTAAACACCACTCACTCTGTGAACAATTTTCAGTGGTGCACAAACTGAAATACATCACCACCAGTTGGGGCAAATGATTGTCCCATTATGACTAGGGATGCTCCGAAAAGATTTTTGGTCCGAAACCGAAAATTTTACACACCCTGGCCGGAAACTGAAACTTAAAACCGAAAGAAATTATTATTAAATTATTAAAAAATTAATCCGTACAAAATGTTGAACATATTTATTTAGCATTAAGACAATGCACAATATAAAATAACATTTTATATAAAATATTTCCCTTGACCCCACTCATAACCAGCCTAAAGGCAAGATAGCTGAAATATTATACATTTAAATTTCTTCTCATAGAGCTAGTGAATTCACTTTTAATATTATGACTTAAGTGCTTGAACAAATTGCTTTCAGAACAAAAGCTTTAAAAACTAGTGAAAGATAAACAACATTCTCTTTAGGCTTGTAAAAAAATAGTGTGTCAAAACAGAGACTGAAATATATTAACTGTAATCACAGGAAAATTTACTTTCCTTTCCAGAAAACACAAACAAAGGGACCATTCTGCCATAAATGAACAAACACCCGCTAGAGGTGCTGTTATTTCAACATTTCAACAAGTGAGACTCGAACCCTGCACGTCCTGATCACAGAGGAGCACCCTAACCATTACGGGGCTTGAAAGGCTTTTTTATTCCTGCATGGAGATCGGGATAAATTAACCCTGAGAAACACGTCTTTCCGCGTGTCGCTTTCTTAGAAATATAGAAACATGTCACACGGCAGACATGCTGACTCCAATCCAATCTGACGTGTGGTGGCCGTGGTTGCGTCATCTGCATCATGATTGTATCATCTCAGTTTCGGGCAGATAATTATCCCTAATTATGACTTATGCATTCTGTGAACATTCTATTTGATTACATGACTATACTGTGACACAACGTTCATCATGAGTCATGTTCCTCCTTCTGAACCAAGTTCTCTACTTAGACTCTGATGGTTCTTAGGACACTGAGGTAACATCTTTTGCAGTCGAAAGACTCCTGGATCACCATGTGCTGGAACTCTCAAGCACACAACTCATACATTTGAATACAGTCCAAGACCCTAGAACAGTTCTAGCACTGCCCTGAGCTCCAACCTAATGTCTCTCTGAGATGTACAGAGGGAGCTCCAGGCTCACTCTGTAATTATTACCATCAAATTTGAAGACAAGATTAAAACGATTGACTTAAATTACAGTGCACAATCCCCAGGTAAAACAAATTCATCTCAAATAAGGTTTAAGAGTGCTTGGGAGTATAAGGATGTCTAACATTATTTTCCATCTGCCTTTCAGTTTTACATGGACAGCATCCCGCTTGGATCGTAACCTCATCACAGTTTTGACAGGGCAGGCAGTGGAGGCCTTTGACAAGCAGTTCCAGGAACTCTACTTGACCTCTCGTGGTGTTAGCTTGTCTAAAGTCCCCTTGGCGGACCTCCCTGACCCTGAACCTATGCCCGCCCCAGCGCCAGCTCCTCTTCCCTCAGCAGCTGTTGCAAGGAAACTGATTAACCCTAAATATGCGCTGGTGGATACAGCAAGCCGGACTTCCTCAGATAAAATTAGCCCTAAAAACAGTAGCTCTCAGAATCCTTTACCCCTTCCTGTCAAGAGGCAGCGAGAGGGCATTGAGGAACTGCCCAAGCACCCTGGCCTTTTAGGATTACCAAAGGCAGAACTCATTTCCTACTTGCCTACCTGGCCAGAGCCTGACCCACCCAGTGATGTCATTGGGTTCATTAATATTCGGGATACTAGCAAGCCACTGCAAGTGCATTTGATGCGATCGCAGCTGTTTGAAACGTCACAGGCCATTCGCTTCAAAGACCCCTTTGCTGGGCCACCTGAGGAAGTTTTACCGGAGAAGGCAACCCCTCGCTGTAAAGCAACAAACGTGCTCAAAACAGACCCCTCACCAGACACCAGTACTACACCAAATGGCTCACCTAAAGCTGAGGGTCTGTCAGAGAGCCATGCTGAAAAAACATCACCCCCTGATATGCCATCTATGCCTGACCAAACAAAGAACCCAGATACCCCAACTGACCCAGATGCACCGGGACCACCTCAACAGCACCACTCTACCCCCAACCCGAGACAGTCTCCTGCAGAAGAGGCCCAGCATGATGGGCCACCACCAGGACCACCTGTGCCCAAACCACGGACTTTGAAACTGGTAATGACTGCAACTGATGGCCCTGAAGCAGTCCAGATCAGTTTGATCAAGAAGGACCAGCCCAAGCAACCTCAAACGGCATCTGCTATTGCCAGTGCCCCACAGTGCAGAACACAAGACACCTCAAGTTCAGACAAGTATGTGGAAGCACCTGAGGAGCCCACATCACTGCATACACTCGCAGTACCCAGTGTGGACCTGATGGCTCAGGACAACGATGTAGACAGTACAAAGGTCCTGTGTGCGCATTCACTGAAGGACAAGGATGAGAGCTCCACAGCATCAGATGAGTACTTTGAATGTAGTGATTCTGACAACCTTGCCATCCAAGACCAGCTAGCTAATGGGAGGACTACTGGTTCAGGACGTATTGGGGACCATAGTGCTGGGACTGATTCACTTAACATGATGGCACGGCTCTCTCAGTCCATGTTAGACCTGAGACCAGACAACTGTGCAGAGTCAGATCCTGCTGAGAGGAACCTGCTGAACACACAGAGCAGACACGCAGGAAAGGTAAGGCATTGTTTTTTTTATGCTTTTTTTGCCCTGATTTTGCAGTAAAACAAGAGCGACCTTTGTGAAGACTAGCTGCGTGGTCCTGCTTTTGTAAATAATTGTTTCATTTTAAAAGTTATATACAAAAGCTTTATCACAGATGACAAGTTTAATTGAAAATAATATGCTTAATTTACATAAAACATACCTCTGCATGTTTTAATGCACAATTACTATGAACTAGATTATATTACTTTTTTTTGTTTACTTTTTGCTTCCACAAAATGTGGCCTGTGCAAAAGCATGCACCATCATATTTTTTTTATTACAATATATTATGCTAAAGAAGCACGTGAAGGATATATGGGATGAAGATATAATAAATTCACAAGGGACCTATCGATGGTCCCTCATCCTGACAAGGTATAAAAAAACAATGTGTATGTGTGTCATTGTTTGTGTGTGTGTGTGTTTTTTTATCAGAAGGGTATGTTGTCTTTTCAGCAGGCCTCTTTGTTTTTGGGTGTGTCCTAGATTCATGGGCTGCGGGTGCTTGTGCTTTTATGGGCCTCGTCTGGGTGTGCGTGTTATGAACTATACCTGGGTGTGTCAAACTGCGTTCCAGAATAGAGCACTGTTCCAACAGGCCTAAATAGACCATAATGATGAAATATAACCAGTATGGCCAACGTTTTATTTAATGCTAATAATCTGCTGAGGGGTACACTAATGTTCCTAGAGGAGTATACTATACATGTTCCTTTGGTAAAAATTAGACTTCAAATGTTTGCTTCTGCAATGTGCCAAACCTTGTGAAACTGATGGATTCCCCTGTTTTTTTCCATTAGTGCAGACCTGTTTGACATTTTTATTGCTGGATCAGATACCTCCATACTCTCTGATCTTCAGAGGTAAACCACAAAGTGTTGAGACATGCAGTGTTGTTTTAATAATTATTTTGATATAATCAGTGACTAGATATATGATTTCCTCAATGTTTGTGATGGAAATTGTATAATTCCACTGACGTCTTTAGTGGAAAAAACATAAAAAATGTACAAAATGTCATATGCACTCAACGGCTGCTAGAGGCCACAATTTATTAGTGTTTGTATTTCAGTTGTGTGGTGTGGAGTGTTGGGAGTAACACGTTACAAAAGTAACGAATTACTGTAATGCATTGCTTTTGCTGTAATGCGGTAATGTAAGGCATTATAGAACAAAAATTGGTAATATTTTACTCGGTACAAATGTCAGTAATGTACGTTAAAATGCATTTATAAACCGGAAATACGTTGTTTTTTTTTTTCTCCTTCACATAAATTCGCCTAAATCGCCGCAAGATCAGCAGAGGAGAAATGTCCGAGCAAAATGTTTCACTTCTTGTAGTCAGACAGAGAGAAGAGGAAGGGGACGTCCTCTTTTTCCCAGACCTGTCCTGTTTTTGAGACCTGTGTTCAACATCCTCCTGGAATTTTAGAATCCTTCGGGATTTTGAGCTGCCTGAACATTCGTCAGATGAGTGAACTTGCAACTGATCTAATGGCGGATAGTACTGTCGCCTTCCACTGGAAGTGTTATGAGCTAATTGAATGTCATGAGCTATATTTACACGCCAAATCCATATTTCCCCTTATTTTGGCGAGAGTAACTGAAAAGTAATGCAGTAGTAGTGTAATGCCTTACATTTTAAATACAGTAATATTGTAATGTAACTAATTACTTTGAAATGTTAGTAACAAGTAATAAATTACACATTACAGTTTTGAAATACTTGCCCAACAATGGTGGTATGGCTTTTATTTCTTAATGTGGTGTGATTTATTGTGCATGATTAGTTGCAGTTGTGTTTAGCTTAGAGCAGGGGTGGGCAAACTACAACCCGCAGGCACAATATCTGTGTCTCTAGCCATGAAGTCGCTGGGTGGGCCAAGCACGCAGTATGAAGAAACTCAAATTAGGTATGCATTTGCGCTGTGAATACCACATACGCTAATGCAGTGTTTCTCAAACTATGGAGCCTCGGTTCTGCACTAATCAAAATTCAGTCAGATCCAGCTCTCATCTCACTGCACGCCCCGCCCCGCCCCCTCAACTTCACGGCCCTTCTTTCAGCATTATAGAATGTGAAGAAAAAAAAACCTAGGTCTCTTATACTCATTATTATTATTATTATTATTATTATTATTATTATTATCATTATTATTATTATCATTATTATTATTATTATAACAACAACAGCCTAATTACTATATATCTGTATATTTACTTGGCAATAACATATTTATTTGGCAATAATATCAACTTTAACCAAAGCACTCCTGTTAGGTATTGTTCTTACATTGGAATAAGACCTAATATTAATGCTAAAAGTAAAAATAACAGTAGTGGTCATGATATAATAATAATACTAATAATAATAATAATAATAATAATAAGAGGAATGGCAATACTGTCTGTCTGTTGTTATCTATATATGCGGATGCTCTTGTGGGGGAGGGGGGATTTGGGTGATGTTGTATATGCAGGGCCTTGCAGCCCCAAACCTGACATGACTGGTCCCCAGACCAAATAAGTTTGAGAAACGCTGTGCTAATGCATATGGGCGTACCACTTACAGCGACAGGAAGTTCGGCACTTTACAGAGAGTCAGCCATTTTGGCACTGGTCCAAATGAAGAGCTGGTTCTTTCGGCTCCCACATGGCTCTCCCACAGTTTATTAACATCAGTAGCCACATATTTCAGCCATACTTGGCAAATATGAATGCTTTGTATGTTAATAAACCCTTAGATTGTTTTACAGTTGACTTTTATAGCAATTTATCAGTTTAATATTTTTATTGTAGGCTGTTTTGATTTCTTATTATGATGTTTGTGATTGACACAATTCAGGTCTCACACTGAGTGTTGTTTCCTGTCATGTTGGTCTTTAACAAATCTAAATCTAAAAAATTACTTAGAATAGAATTATTTTCCTCTTCGAACTACATCACATTATACATTTACATAAATATTTACATAATATTCTTATACTTCTAATCATTAGTAGCAGCTGCTTTGTACAATGGGAGAAATTAAATATCGTGCAGAGTGAAGTTCAAGTTGTCATTGGTTTGAACCTCCAACACATTTCAGATTTTTCATGTGGCCCCCTGTAGAAATTAATTGCCCAGCCCTTGTTAAGAGTTACGTATTCGCATTTGCTTATTAGTGTGTGGCCTTTTGTGTTTTGTATTTAATTTGTCTTATGGTGGACTTTAGGTTGTTTATGTTCCCTTCTTTTGGTATTTGGATTCTGGCCCTGTTGTGTTACATTTTGGAAAATAAAGAAAGTCAAATGGAAATTGAAGCCTGTCACTGCATCTGTCCTCATTGGGGAGTAAGGGAAAGATGTGACACAAAATCATTAATATGATTAATAAGATCAACTGTAATGATTCAGCATGTGGAACGTACATTAGTTATTAGGACAAATTAAAAGATTTGTACGTGGTCCTAAAGCTTTGCTTGACTTGAAACCCCCTGTTTTGGATTGCTGCCCTTTTTGGCAACACTAATGGGAACTGAGCCATATACAGTATTTATTGCGGGACAACTCCTCAGATAAATTCCCAAATCTCCTCAGATCAATTTTTTTGGAGAATATTTTATGATCTTTGATTTTTTTCAGTAAAACATTATTCTCTTATATTCCACCCATACATATAATGATTTCAAAATGGAGACAAATGAAGGCTAGACATTTGTTTTTGCACTCCAAAGCCAAGTTTTTAACAGCTAAATCTCACACTTAGTGAAATTTATGATGCTGTTGACCTTCACAATACCCTTAAGGCACGGATGATTTGCTGACCTGGTTTTGCTCATACTGACACTAGATTTTGTCGGTTACTTGCAATGAACCTCACTTTCTGCTGGCTTTCCGAAGACACTGTTATATCTCTTTCTTCATTTATTTTGACACTGGGAGATTTGTGATGTCAAGAAAGACAGACTGCTGGCCATTTTTAATCCTTGTCTATGGAGTCCCGCTGTGAATATTTGTGCACATCTCCCTCTGGAGTCCTAGTGTGCACATTTTCATCATGTTCCTTCGCATCTGGTCCAGATGTTTAAAAAATGTTTGGTCATGCATTTAACTACAGTATTATGCAAGTACTTTCTGGTACCATTGATCAGATTTGACGGCACTTTGGCTTTTCACTGGCATTAAAAAAAAAAAAACTCCTTGCTTTTCATATCATAGTGAAACTAATCTCAACGCAGTTCCTTAAAACATTAATACCCAAATTGTGTACACTTTAAATTGGCTTCAGGTCTGCTGATACAACTGTAAAACCTTTCAGGGTGCTATTCCTGTCATAATACATAAAGTACATCTTCAGTGTCGGTTTGAATTTTTAATCTGCATTGACTACATATCATCTTAACCCCAGGCCTTTTATTTCATTTTTCAGTTTGAAATGTATAAGTTATGAGAAGGTATTAATGTGTCCATTTGTCCTGTGAAATTATGTAGGTTACTTTTTAAAATATAGTTTTAGGTTGCCTTTGAATTTTTGTGCCTTTAGAGACAAAAAAGGTTTCTGAAATATCTTTAAGAAAAGAGAAGTTTTTAATCGCATTTTTGCAGTCAAACATCTGTGTTTATGCAGCGTTACTATTGTGTGGCTGTTATGAAAGATCTCATGTAGTGATATATTAGTAAATGATGAATAAAATAGCGCTGTGTGAATTGGATCTTTTTCTGCTTCCCTACATAATGGACAGTAGGATTTTGTGTGTGAGAGAGAGTTTTAGTTAGTTAGTTAGTTAGTTAGTTAGTTAGTTAGTTAGATAGTTCATTACCTGGGTAGAGTGCTCTACTGATCATTCCAGGGAGTATGATGAAGATCATGGGTAGCATTTTCAGATAGCTGGCGAAGATGGATGCTCCTTTCGCATGGCTCAGGTTTTTGGCTGAAAGAGACCTCTGCACAATCACCTAAAAATGACAATATTGACCAATATTAGCTTTTGTTTTATAAGGTGGGTGTAAAAAAATTATCCAATGAATAGCCACTTTATTAGGTCCACTGACATTGCATCTAAATTCATTGACCATTTTATCAGCTCCACTAACCATACAGGAGCACTGTGTAGTTAACAATAATAAGCTCTAATCTGTCTATTTTGCTGCTGCAATTTTTAACTTTCCCACATTGGTAAGTGTACGGGAACCTCACAGGATCACCAGTGGGCAGGTGTTATTTAGATTCACAGCACTGTGTGTGAGTGCAACAGAGACAGTTAACACAGCAGCTGCAGGTTTTTTGGACATAAAAAGTTGTTTGCTAACATAACAGATGTGGCTATTCGTTTCCTCCATGCATGTTGAGCTGTGCAATGATGTTGCTTTACAAGCAGTTTAAAAGGATTTCAGGGTATTTTACACTTCACCTCTCCCAGCTTGGGAACATAATATAATTTGAGGTCTAGAACAGGTTCACCTGTGGCATTTTTGTCCAGTTTCCTACTGAATTTAGAGTACAGGAACTGTGAATTCTAAGGGTAAAAAAACAGGGTATAGCTTTTTTCATGCAGAAATTACAGTGCTTTATTTACACCCCCTTCCTCTTCTTTTGTAGGCGTATCAGCCGGTGTCCAGGTCCCCTGTTCGAGAAGCCTATGGCAGGGCCAAAGTGGTGATTGCCAAACCAGGTGTGTATCATCGGCCTCCTAAAAGCAATGCCCTTGTGATAGGTGGTCACAGATACTGGCAAGGCAAACTGTACGGAACAGAGCGGCCCCAAAACAGACCGGCCCAACCTGATCTGAACCGCACCGGCCGCTCCCCCCGCAGACAAAGATCCCCCTACAGGACTGGAGGACTGAGGACCAGCCAGTCACCAGTGAATCACATCCTTCACGCCCACTCCCGATCTTCTGCTCAGCGTGTCTCGCACACACACTCCCTTTCCCCTCGGAGGCGGAACGAAACACAGACCCCACTAGGAATATCATTTTCCAAACTTTCCAGTTTCAAGAACCTGAGGGGGAAGGTACCAGGTTTTGTAGGGGGCGTCGCCATGGGTGACAAAAGAGTGTCACATAGGCGTAAAGACAGTTAAAAGTTATGCTGGAAATACCAGACGGAGAACTAGGATTAAGTATCCTTTGTGTTACTGTTAATAGTGTCACACACACACTAAAGAAATTGTGTCAAAAAAACATGCACAAACGTGCTCTCTGGAATGTAATTTGGGGTGAATAGGTGATGGATTTCTGAACATGGTGAAGGCGAGGTCGTAGTTGCATTACAAACCATTTGCTTTACACTGAAAGTATGTCCAATGAGCATACACAAGAAAAAAAAAAATGTGGAACCGTATTTCAGTTGTTGTCTCATACACATGCATGCAAATGTGCCCAACTGGTCATTGGTACTGATCTGTCAATAATGGAATTCTTACTGGACCAGATTTAGTCTTTTAGAGGGAATCAGAATAGCAGAAAAATCTTAAAGACCTCTCTGTACAGTTTATTTCAGTGAATGGTGCTTTTGTTCTTTCGGCCATGATTCCTGGAGATCTTTTCCTGCTGATGGAATGTATTAGAAGCTTAATAGCAGGGCAAAAATAAAAGATTTGTTTTGAAACTGTATGTGTTTTAGCAGTGACTTTTTTTTTATAGTGGTGAAAAGAACTTGAGATTTTGTGACATTCATCAGTAAGTTTAATTACGCTATTTTGCTAATTATTATATGAAAATACACCGATGACTGGAGAAACCAGACAAATGCTAGATATTAGACCTTCCTGAGGAATCAATAGAATTTGTACACAAATACATACACTAGAAAGGTAAAGGGGACATTTGCCTGACACATTTATGCAGAGTAACTTACAATCTTTAGTTACACAAACAGTCCCATTTGGAACAACTGAGGGTTCAGTGTGTTGCTCAAGGACACAGCAGATGAAAATGGGGGGTTTAACTTGTAACTTCATCGTGTTCACAGGCAACCCACTAAGCTACAACCACACATTTGTGTAATTCTTGCCCAAAAACTGTTTTCATATATTTAAGAAATTACATAAACATACATACTTTCATACTGGTGATTTTTATGCACCCTTAGGGAATAAGAAACACTCATTTTGGGTCACTGTCTGTGTTTACCTGATCGGTGCACCAGTACCAGGTGGCAAGGATGGTTAGGCCTAGCGTCATGCCTGGCCAGGGCAGGTCTCCATCCACAGGATCTCTGAACAGGTGCATTGCATCAGACCGAGGAAGGTGACAGGTTGTGTTGGGGATAATCTTGGATGGCACAGCTTGCAGATACACACGTTCCAAGTTGCTGTAACCGCCAATCTTGTTGAAGGCTGAAATGATCAAACACATTGACATTGATTGATATGCTTTTGTACATGATGGGGCAGCTGGTGTCCTGGTGGTTAGGTTGTTGCCCTTGTGATCAGAAGGTCATGGGTTCAAATCCCAGAACTGCTAGTGGCACCACTAATAATAAGTGATAATGGCTTATAACATAACACACATCATAATATTAATCAATGCTATCTTATACTTTGTAACAAAACCGTGTATCTCCAAAATGACAGAAAGAATGGAAAAACAGAAGGTGAATTGCTGTAAAAAGTGATTTTGCACAATTTTTATTCTTTTATTGGCATGTAGCTGAGGGAGGACTACAGCTGAATCTGAATCCCCACATGTATATTTATTAACACTTTTTCTGGCCCCTTGTAAAAACCAATAATCTAGGGGTCATAAATAGATTTGCTCAGCATAAATTGATTAATATATTTTAAAAGTGCAGTGTGAAATTTGACAATTATTATTATTAGATTAATAAAGAATCAAAGAAGCAGCATTCAGCCTGAAAATCACCAAAGAAGGAATATATAATATAATCAGAGGCGATCCTGGGGTCTGTTGTGGCCCCAAGCAAAAATTCATTGGGGGCCCCCTTCTAACCAGTTTTTTACTGTAGTTTAAAGTGTCAGCTCCCGTTCACCATCTAGTGCCTTGGGGGGCACCCTGGGTTTCTCTTTGGTCAAATAAAATATTGCCCCAAATAGTCTTTAAATATACTATTATAGATCTGTGCCTCCTAAATGTTCATAGCTCAACTAGTTCATAGTGTCAGTCACTATATTAGAACTGTTCTGCTTTGAGCTCAGTTCTGGTTAAAATAATATAGTTCCATTGTATGTGTTAATAACATGTTTAATCTGGAAGCTAATTATGGTTGGCAACCATCCGTCATCAATATTACTGGAAACAAAGCAATGTGGCTGCCCTGAACACCTAATATTGCTTTAAAAATAAAACCTTTCCCATATCTTAGATATTACTATTGAATTATATTGGAATTTCCTAACTTCAGATTTTCTAAAATTGCCTCTCCAGATAAAATTAGTGACACTTTATATATTGAACATGAATATTAAATATACTAAACCTAACCCTAAACCTAATACGAAAATAAAACTCTAAAATCTAAACAAGATCTTAAACCTTACCCAAACTTTATTTTACCTGTAGCTTTTTGCAACAAACCCTGCCGTCTCTTTGTTTTCCCTTCTGCTGTTAAACCACACCTGTGTTGGAGATACCTATTAAGAAATGCCCTATTACCCTTCCTCATGCACCATTAGGCAAAACTGTTATTTTCCTCCATGTTGGACCAAAATACTGCTCCTGACCCCTCTCCAGACATTGCTTCTTCTGCTTTTCTGTCACACATCTTAAAATGTACACATGTCCCAGGAACCTCCTGGCGAGGATCTCTCTAGTTTCTTAACTGTTTGGTGTTTAAAAAATGAAATTATATTAGTATAAGTTCCTGTCACTTGTTGCAAAGTTAATACAAACCTTTGCATCTATACACTTCCATTCTTACTACAGGACAAATGTTATTGATTTGAACAACTCCAAATCATTTTGGATCCTATTAAAAGTCTAGATAGACAAGGCATCAAAATTCATTGCAGACAGAAGAATTAAACCCCCAAATTTAGATAGGGCTTTGGAATCTATCAACTTGAATAGGATGCCTTCGCTTTTCCATTAAGCTTTCTTTGAAGTAGAGACTTAAAAAAGAGTTTGAATCTGATCCTTAGGGGCAAAATATATTCACCTTCTGAGAAGTTATAAGAAGGAAACTACTGGTCTTGCACCTGAATTGGAAAGGTACTTGTTCAAAGCTTGGCACTATTTATTCTACAGGAGCTGAATATTTTACTGTCTCGCTTAAAAATAATAAAGATTATATCAGCATTTAATAAAACTGTTCTGAAAGTGCAGGTGAAACCAAGTCACATTAGTGTAATACAGTGATGTAAATATTGGAGCAAGACATTGGGTTATTTAAATTAGAAATGTATGAGGGACAATTAAAACATTTTTGCAATTTTCTATCTTTGTTAGAAGCAAAGAAGACTGGAAGAGTCGTAATCGGGCATGCCTTATTAAATTCAATCTTAATCATTTTTTTAAAAGTGCCTTTTGAATCTCACTCATATACCTTCAGAAGATAAATGTATCGACTTATAAACCAATTAAGTGTGGGAACCAGTTTTCCAGCTTTTTTGGAAGCAAACTCAACATTTCACAATTTTACGGTGAGCCCTGTGTTAATGTGATTTATGTCATGTATTACTAGTGTGTAATTTTCCTGCTTTTGGGCTGTGTTGGCTTTCTCCTCCACCAGTGTTTGCTTGGGGCATGTCAGTGCAGTAGATCTCACAGTTCAAGCACTGTCATGTCACTGTCATCATGATATTATCATGTTAAATCTTTTCTGTGGTGCCTAAGGCCGTTTTGCTGTCACACATGTTTTTTGGGCTTCCCTCAACCCTCACATGCTTAAAGATCAATTTAATGGACAAAATCATTTAAAAATCAACATGTAGAATAAATGTATTGTGACCATATACACATATCTAGTCATCTGCACTGATAGTCCTGTTTATACCTGTTTAAAAATTCCAACATTTGAAAATAACAATTATTGTATATTCCTGCAGGAAATTCAGAATTTACTTACCTGACAGCACTTTCAGACGTTAACGATAACTATTTATCTTCAGGGTCAATATGTTTTTGGTATCCTGCTTTGCAAATGGCCATGTCTTTAGATTTTTGAAGTTTATTACCACATCTTTAAAATGTAAAAGTTACATAACCTTATCTTGATTTTTGAAGTTTATTACCTTATCTTCGATTTTCGAAGTTTATTATAATATTTTTGAAGTTTATTACCTTATCTGTGATTTATTATCTTCCAAAATTATGTATATAATCCCCAAAAGGATAAATACATTATCATACATTTCCCCCTTATTTTCAGTTTTATACTTTTACTTGAAAAAGAAAAA
>JBBMFX010000080.1:22031573-22042010 GCA_037832545.1 Rhabdalestes septentrionalis | reverse complement strand
TGTGTGTGTGGGTGTGTGTGTTTGTGTGTGTGTGTTATTTACTGGGAAAGAAAAAAACCACAACACAATTTCAGTACTAACAAAACAATTCTGAAAATACAAAAAGCGGAAAAGTTCTTTTTATGACAGCTATGGAACAGCAAGGTTCATCCTAACCTACACACATTCTCAGATTAATATCTCACCTTAAAGAATGTTACCATGAGCCACATGAGTTACCATGAGTAACTTTTTATCAAAAGGCTTTTCTGAATTGTGTATAAATTTCATCAATGCATTATCTAAATCATACTCTTGGCATTATTTTGAAGAATTTAAATAAAATAATTGTAGTGAATGCTAGCTGCCCAAACATATATTTTACTATATTATTCTGATATTATCACTTCAACTTTTTTGTCAAAAATGTATCTGCAACATCTGACATTTTTTTACTTAAAAACTACCTCCTAACTCTAGTGGCACCCATGAGGTATAACAGTTACACTCTTACCGTATCTGACGTGAATGGAAGGTACTTGTTTATATTTCATTTTGTATACAAATTATTCAGCTTGTGAAAACACTGTCAAAGTTATTTCAAAATAGGAAAAAGGCATTTTTAAAAACAAAAGAGATTTCTTTTCTTTTTATTAACTAAAGTTAAATTTAGGGTTAAATATAAGCTTAGAAAATTTTTTCAATTTTTATGAATCAATAATCAATAAATGGTGATTATGTATGTGTCTTCTAACAAGTAAGTTGTCACATAAGTTTTGCTTAATTGAATATAAAAGTATTTGCTTCTGTTAAGAATCCCACCTTGTGTATACTGTCTCTGTTTGGCTCCCCAGGCTCATTTGTGTGTATGTGAATAAGTGAGTGGGTAAGAGTATGGGGCATTTAAGAGTGTGAGAGTGTGTAAGAGAGAAGCAGAGCGTGTAAGAACAAGTGAGTGGTCACAGTGTAGACTTTAAACAGACTTGGCAGCTGTTGATTGAAGGTCATTCGTCTTGCAGTTGTGGCGAGGCAGCAGATCGATACAACACTACAGCCTCTTTAGCCATCATCTAACAGCAATCAGGAAGTGAAAGAGCTATACTTCAGAAGGTATACCTTTGCTATACTTCAGAAGCTTTGTTTCAAATGATTTTTTACATTTGTTTTAGATTAGAGACTTGTCTTACTGTTTTAGGAGAAACTTTTAATCGGTCAGAACCATTAACCTAAGGGGAAGGTTCTGTATGAAGTCATGTATAATTAAAAGCATTTGAGAGGACATGAAAAATGATTCTTCTATGAAACACATTTATTTTTAAGAATGTATTACTGTCACATTTAAGATTGATATTAAGATATTTTAGTCGTTACATACAGTTTTGAATAACCTTCTGTCTGAAGCTCCCTCAAAATAAATGAATCAAAATTCTTCATTTAAATGCTCCATAAATGCTCGGCCAGTCAGTTTGTGTGTTGCCACGGAAGCAGCCACCACGCCTGCATGGTTTCCCGGCAGCACATAGCGAGTCAGCCTGGCGTAAAATTGAGTGTAGATTTATTATGTTGGCTGTGGATGTGTGTGCGGATGCGTGCGTGTGTGCGTGAATGAGAAAGAGTTGATCCGGATGGTTACACTTGTGCATTTCCTCTATTGAGAGGAGGCCCCATGAGCGAACCTGGTAAGATCCAATGAGCAGAAAATGATTGAGACATTAGAGAGCTTACTCTCTCTCTCCCTCTCTGTTCTCTCTCTCTTTCAGTTCTCTCACTCTTTCAAGAAAATCCTCTGTTAAATCAGAAGAAAGACGAACTATTCAAGTATACCAGGTCTCAAATACATAGATAGATAGATAAATAGACAGATAAAACATACTTATTGTAGACAAATAACTTCTGGCATTGGTTTTTTTTGTGGACTTCTAGCAAAAAAACTACATTTTACTATGTGCCACAGCAAATTATATTTCTAATTCAAATGTAATTATCCAGTTTTTTTTCCAGCAGGTGTCCCAAATCATGATCTTGTAAACTATAGTTTTTTTCCCTGCTCTCAACATGCCTGATCCAGCATCTGAGCTAATTCAAGTGTTTGTGGGTCGGCATTATAACATTAAAATGTGCAGGTCAGGGGTCGTGAACCTGTACATCGGTAAATAAAAATCTATAAAAAAAGGAAGAAAAAATATGCAAGGAACCAATTGTTAGAAGAGGAATTCATCCTCCTGTGGTTAACACCAGATAGTGAAAATAAACTGATTTTTTTCTAAACAGGAAATAATTTTTTTTCTCACATTTCCAACCTTATTGGGCAATAGGATGTAACTGACAGCACTCACAGGCTTGCTCAGAGTGATAGCTTATAGGTCTTTGTGTTGCCATAATCAGAGCAGGAACTCTGAAGCACCTAAGGTGGAACCCAACTTTAGACAGAAAGATATAGAGCTCAGTAAAGTACAGCCCTTTAGCCAGCCCCCAGATACTCCTGCAAGCTGGGCAAATTCTCAAACACTTTGGATAAGCCAATTTTAGCTGCATAATTTGCACTAAATGTGTAAATGAAGGGAAAGATAAGGTCATTGTTGAGCTTTCCCAATTTCCAGAAGTTTTAAGCAAGTCAAGTGGTACTTTAAAGAGCTTAGGGGTGTACAAATTTACTGGAGAAACCTGTATCAGTCTGAAGGCAGTGATATTGGAACAATAGAAACAATTAGAATTTATTAAGATAATACTCAGTTGAGAATTACACTCAGACAGATATGTTCCCATATTCAGGATAGAGTTGATCTTTTTGTCATTTTAAACGTATTCCTTAGTTTTGTTTTACTACATGATTTTTATATGTTTGTAATGTTCTTGCCTCTTAATGTATGTGATGTAACCTTCAATCAAGTTCCTCTGAAAAGATCGCTTGTTTAAAAAATGCTAATTGCAAGATTATTTTGTATGGCTACATTTGATATGCTTTAAGGGTTTAGGATCCTGCATATTCACAAAAGCTAGAAAACATACACTGGAAATAAAGAGGTTCACAATAAGCCAGTGAAAATTCTGCCTATGCGGACGTCAAATCTACTTAGTAGTACTTTAATGCCTAGTTGTCACATGATCCCAGCACCTAAGACTCTGTTTCCACCCAGGTATTCCAAATACACAAACATAACACTAAATATTGCTAGCATTAATTATGGCTTATTTCAAGATATCTTATGAAGCAAATGCATTTTTTACTCCATTTGCAGGTTTTTTTTTTTTTCAAATTTGTTAAGCTCAACAAATAAATAACACACAATCTGCAGTAAAAATGGCTCATTCATGCTTGTGTCATGTTAAAGAGAACATGTAATTTATCCAGGGGTGCTGAAACATCTGTGTACAACAGGAAAATGAAGCAAATGAGAAGTTTATTGCTTATTTATCCATGTTCCCTTTGCATGTAACCAGAGTTTTGATTCTGCATTAATAAATCACATATTACACATGTTTACTCATGGAATTAAGCAACTGCCCTGTGTTTTCCATTGTAAATGAGTTAGGATGCCCCCTTCTCCTCAAGCTTACTTCCCGTTCCTCAGTGACTGTGAAAGATTGTCTCTTACTTGTTTAGACATGATTACATCCCAATTCTTGTAGCTCGTCACCCAGAATATAAACAAGTAGGTGACTGTCTTTCACTGCTCAGTGACTGAGTTTCCATGCTGACTCCAGGCCAAACAACATTCAGTGTGAGTACTCCGGTTTATTGGCATTAATCAAAGTATGTATGTTTGAGAGTGCGGATTCTTGATGGGAATCTTTGCTCTCTGTAGTGTGCATTCTTATATAAATTTGCTCATGTTCATGCCACTTTTGGGTTTACCATCCATGCTACACTGGGCTAATAGCCAGTATCAGCCTTCTCTTGATAGAATGACTGAGCCCACTGCCGTGAACCCAGTGTAGTTTGCCTTGCTCTGCTACACTGTCACAAGGCATGTGGCTGAGATCAATGGGCTGAACCAGCAGTTTACAGGCACAGAGCACCTTGTTGCTTGCGAGGAGCTTGCCCAACTCTGGCAGGTGCTCACATCACTCAGGAGGTCTATTGGGAGCTAGCCGGTGAACTAAAGCTTACCGAAGTTGCCAGTCCGATTCAGCCCCCCTTCCTGTCCTGTCTCTGAAACCCACATTGATATCCATGACAAATGGAATGGGGTAGACCGAAAGTGTGGGGTGTTTTTAACTAAACTTGACTTGGTGTTTGAGATTCAGCCCACCAGGTACCGGAAGAAGATTGTATTTTCCTTGCAGTTTCTTCTCCAGAAAACCTAACACCTCTGAGCAGTGTTACGGTATAGGGGATTGGAAACTGCTGGCCATCAAGTAGGCTCTGGAAGAATGGCTTCACTGGCTCCAGGGAAGGGGTGAACATATACAGTCTGGACACAACAACAAAATATTCTCACCATCCGCAAGCCAAACATTTAAACCCTTGACAGACACTGTGGGCTCTGTATTTGGCCAGTTTGATTTCCATCTGCTACCGCCCAGAGTCTAAGAATATCAAGGTAAACACTCTGTCACACCAACATGAGGCCAGTAACCCCCAGAGGACCGTACGCCTGTTCTTCCCAAGCACTGAATCCTCGCAACCCTCTGCTGGGCCTTGGAGACAAGGGTTGGCCAGGCTCAGACCTTGGAGCCTGCAGATCCCACCCAGGTGATTTTTCATGTCCACCACCCTTGAGCTTGTCCTCACCTGGGGATATTTGTCTACCTTCACTGGCCACCCAGGGTCCAAGAGGACACTTTCTGATCTCCGAAAAGCCTTCTTGTGGACCGTCTGCTATCAGAACAACTCCACTTGCAGTCTGTCATCTGGGAATCCTTGTGTTTCCCTGTGGCCACTTGCATTATATTCAAATATCAAACACTTGCTTTCAAGGCCAAGGACGGGCTTGTACCTCCTAACATTTCAGCACTGATCAAGCAGCGTGTCATTTCTCAGGCTCTCAGAGCTTTGAGCACTGCTTATCTTAAACCTCTGTTGCTGAAAAGAAGTGGTGGAACGAACTCCCCTTTGCAATCAGATCTGTGGAGTCCCTTGGTGTCTTCAAGAGTCTTCTGAAGACCCACCTCATCAAGAAGCACCTTGGTGACTAACCAGTCCTCCGCAGGTGGTGATTTTAATATAGCTTAGTATTTTAGTATTTCTGTTTTGTTTAGTATAAAGTGGGGCCGAATCCGAACACGGTATTCGGAAAGGCACCAATAACGCGTTTTTTACGGTATACGGATGTATACTTAAAATACTCCTTGGGAGCAGCGATCCCCTCTCCCGACACACTCGCATGGTTGGGGCACTCGCCCTGTGATCAGAAAGTCATGGGCCGATCCTGAAGACTGCGAGGCACCTCTGAGGTACTGAGTAAGGTACCTCAAGGTCCTGTTCACATTGTGTGCAGTGGTGTGTTTACGTTTGACCGTTTGATCACTTTCACATTTAGATAACAAAATGATGAAGGAACACTTGGAATTATGCAGTTACCCCCAAAAAATTAGTTCAACAAACCAGAAAATATTTTGTAATAAGGTAAAGATGGACTGCTTTATTTTACTTAGTTAAGTGGTTCTTGCCATAATGTGGAAGAGAACCATAGTCGAACAGGATTACTAACTGTGTACCAAACCTACCATCACAACTGATGGTCCCAAACACATTAAGAAGGTAAGAAATTCCACTAATGAACTCTTAATAATGCACACCTGTTAATTAAATTCCATTCCAGATGGATTCCTCTAATTGAAAATATTCCAGGTTGATTGAATCTTATTGACAAAAGCTGTCATCAGAGCAATAAATAATATTTTCCATATTTATCCACAATGTAGCCATTAACAAAAACAAACGAAATCACTGAATGAGAAGGTGAGTCTAAACTTTTGACTGGTAGTATACGTCACTCTGCTAAATGCTAAAATCTCTTCTGAGATGCCTGTCAGCACTCCTGGGCCCTCTACCTCACCTGGACAGAAATCCTATACATACTTACATACTAATATTAGCTGATTGAATTTTATGTACATTTGTTCATAACTGTTTTTAAAGAATGATGCACAAGGACATTTTTTCAAGTTATTCTGATCTTGCTCTTTTTGCTGTTTAGTCAAGATTTGATACCACCAGAAAAATTCAAATTAGTACTATATTATTCTTGGTGTGGAGAGCAGACACTTAAGCCATTTTTGATGTGATTTAAGTGAAGTAGTCAAGACTCAACTAGTATTTGATATATATAATTTGCAACTCTTTGGTGTAGCTGCTGGTTTGCGAATGCAAGTTGATAAGGTGGTTGGTCTCTTCATCTTCAGTAATTACAGTCTGTTCTCTTATCCCTGAAGATGCAAAGAGTACACACATGCACACTCAGAGATACGACTCCTAAAAAGAATGTCATTATGTTTATCAAAGAATCAATTATTCCTTTATTTAATTTACGCTCTGTTCAGGGATTGCAGTTTTTAGAATTGGTGATGATGAACATTTGAAAAAGCTTTTATTTTCTCAACATGTTTATATAAACATAAATAATATATATATTAAGAACTATTATTACATAACAGCTAAGGAAACATAGTCTTGTGTTTGCTGAGAATAAATTAGTTCAGTTAACAATTCCTTAGGCATAGATGTAGCAGGGGGTGAAAGGTAAATGGGTTTAGAGAATAATAAAAAACTGTAATTAAGACATTTTTGAGTTTTTGCAGTGGGCAAGTGAGGTACAATTTTAAGGCTGTTAATGCAGAATGTTAATCAAATGGAAATGTAATTAAGTGCACAACCCTCTTTTCTTCATTAAATGTGCAATTAATGACATTTGAATTATTACATTTACAATTACATTAAATACATGAAAGGAACAACTGAGAGAGTTTAAACAAAAAATGCAGTATGCTTTTTTCTAAAGGTTAATGGGTTTTTATGGTTGATGAAATGCAAAACATTTACAGTAAGAATTTCTGTTTGGTACACCTAATGGAGTTGTTGTTAACCTAAGATCATAAAATCCTGAGCATAATCTGAAGTCCAGACTGCGATATTGCAGTGTTTTAATTCCTAAAGTGCTATCCCCCGACACCCTCCCTTTCACACCTCTATGGTAAGACCACTCCTGCCCTCTCATTTGCCCATTTTATTTGCTTGCTTTAACACCCACTCTAGTCACGTAGGTGAAGACAATAATGTAAGGTATAAAAAGGCATCGTTTCATGATTTTAGCTTTTACACCCCTATTTTTGTTAATAGAGAACACTAATGGGCTCTCCATTTACTGCTTTAAGAGGTATTTGCCATTCACAGCCTATTTAATTCCAGAGCTAACAGCATACCTCCTCTCCAAGTTGTGGTGTATAAGACTGAATGCATATATTGCTGTTGCTGTGCTGAATAAAATAATGCTTTTTTAAATTCATGGGACAGCATTCGGATTGGGCTTAAACATGAAAATTCTTCTGCGCTCAGACATATGTGCCCTGATACTGCATTCTGTTTCAACGAAAGCAGACAAATGGGATGGATATGGTGCATCTTAGCGTGGGTTTTAGTGTTAGCGTTAAATTGTCTGTGCTTTCCGAGGCACAGCTGATTGCAGGCAAACTTGACGGTGTCAGAGAGTGTGTAATTTAGAAATGACATTACATGCAAACACACAGATATTTGTCTTCTTTGCTGTGGAGACACTGATTTAATTCTATAGGCAGTGCAGTTTGAAACTATCCTAGACTAATCAGCAGGTTTTCTCTTCCTCAGTATTCCACATAAAGAACGACTTAAACGACAAACAACTTGAAGAATGAACAATCATCATAATATAAATATATGATACTTAAGATTTTCTTTTTAAAACACACTTATAGTGCCCCTGTGGCTGAAAGGTCTGCTCCCATCTATTTCCTGAAATGTACACATACACAACAGACACACAGCATTTTAACCTTAGCTTGGAACAATACATTACATATACAATACCAGCCCTGTGCTGTATGACCTCACGCTAGACTCTAATATTTTAATATTTATATGCTAATAGTGCAAACATATGAGATATCAAAACATCAAACAAAACTCATTTTCCTGAATGCCACTCAGGCTTTGAAAACTGTGAACAAATCTATAGGTTGAGGGACGCATTGCAATGGGGTCCCTCCACCAGGTATGAAAGGGTGTGGTGTAGCTTCCAATGGCAGCTCCAGCTTCTCTTTGGTCTGTGACCCAAATGTCCTGCCTGGGAGTGAGTTTGTTGAGGTTCTGTGCACGATGTCACAGATGGTAGACTTGTGCATCTTTCTTCTTCCTCTAAGTTTCCTCCAGGATTTTAGCATCTCCTGTTGTGGCAAAATCGCTGTTTATAATATCGACTGCCAGTGGCCAGGCCCTATGTTTCTTAAACATTTTAAACAGCATATTTAGAGCATAGTCACGATATAAAAGCACAAGAATATTTTTAAAACATAAATGTCAATTATATTATTGTCCCTCACTCCTGATGGTGTGACCATATGCACCATATATACTGCAAAAATTGAGTATTTTTGTGCCACAGTGTAGAAGTTAGTGTCTTCGAACAATTATTTGTGAGCTGGTGTTTCCCCTCTCTTCGTTGGCACTTGTGACAGCGTGTCTGCTGTCCCCAGACAATTCCTTGCCACATGAGACATGGTGTATGAGTTGCACATCAGACACATTCTGAAGCATTGGATCCAAGGAGGTAGACCATTCAGAAGTTGAGAATTCTGCTAGCAATCCCAATGTTTCTATTAGTGATGCCAGGATAAACTCCCTTCCACACACGGACTCGTTTAGTTTGGTGAGATTTACACAAATGCACATGGCAGCCGTCTCCTTGGCCTCTACCATGATGCCAGCACCAGTCCATTGGCTAATTAACACTGCATATAACCCAAGGCCATCCATATGGGACAGTTCCGGCTTGACTTTGTCCAGCAGTAGCAATGGGATCCTCGTTAGTGTTTCAAGTGAGAATGGTTGAGCCCCTGATTTCAGCTGTATGGCATATGGCTGGCGCAGAAGAGCATGGGTTGATTGTCCTTATATATCTTCTTGAACACAGAGTGTGGCAGGACTGTGATGTCAGCACCCGTGTCCATTTTGAACATCACATTACATGGCTATAATGTTTCTTTCTGCCACATGCATGATATTTTCTTACATTTGCAGGACAATTTCATTTTGGAGGTGATGGAGAACTGCCACATTTGTAACATTGCGACTGAAGATTTTCCTTTGCTGTTCTGGGTATTGTGTGGCTTGTTAGCATGCTGAGGTTTGTTCTTAGCAGACTTGCTGTGCTTGAGCACCCTGACTCTATCCACAGAATTTCCATCACTTGCCTGTGCTCTGGTGTCACCTCGCAGAGAAGCTTGCTGGTTTTTCACCTCCTCGCTTTGACGTGCCATCCTAATAGCTTTATTCAAAATAAATTCTGCATCCAGCGGCAGGCATTCAAACAGACCCAGAATTTACAGTCCAACAAAGAGTCTGTCTCTGATTAGATCATCATGTAGCACTCCGTAATTGCAGTGTTCAGCTAGCGCATTTAAAACAGTGTCAAATGCACTGTCTTTCCTTCTCTCTGTTTGTGCATGTTGAATTTAGTATGCTCGCATATTATGTTTGTATATTATATATATTATGTAAAGTCTCCTCCTTGGCTCATTCTGTCCTCCATTTTTGCTGGTGTACAACGATCCTATTTGACAGGCTCCTTCACTCTACACTAACTACAGGAATTATCCATCTGAATATCCAGTTACACCACATTTACCACATACTTTTTAATCATGAAATTACAAGCACATAATTTAAGAATGCCAGCCAACCTTCACACTCTGACAAAACTTTACATTCAAGAGACAAAGTGGTACAACATTACATAGAATAAAACATCTTTAATTTCATATTAAATGACAATTAGGATGATTTTTCTTCTCCTGAACAGTTACTGATTTGCAGACAAATGTGTTAATGTAATCTAGAGCAATGATAGGATTAGGAGTCTTGTACAGGAACTCTTATTAATGTGGTGTGCTTGCCTAAACTGGGAACTGAACCCCATCCTGATAGGTATGGCAGTGTTACCTACCACACTATGCTAACCAAATTCAATTAAATTCAATTCAGTTTTATTTATATAGCGCTTTTTACAACCAGGTTGTCACAAAGCAGCTTTACATGCATTCTGCAGCAAGATCATTTTCGTGCATGAGAATGCACCGTCTCATGCTGTAAACAACACATCTGCATCTCGGGCTGCTATGGGCATAAAGGGGGACAAACTTATGGTGTGGCCCCCATTATCCCCTGACCTCAACCCTATTGAGAACCTCTGGAGCATCATCAAAAGGAGTGTCTATGATGGCAGGAGGCAGTTCACATCTAAGCAACAGCTCTGGGAGGCTATT
>JBBMFX010000080.1:22017615-22031473 GCA_037832545.1 Rhabdalestes septentrionalis | reverse complement strand
AGGATCTGTACACAGTTCTTGGAAGCTGAAAATGTCCCAGTTCTTGCATGGCCAGCATACTCATCGGACATGTCACCTGTTGAGCATGAAACCTTGTTTTTCAACATTTAAAACGTTTGTTTTTTTAATCACATTATATCATCATTTTAATGTGATAGTTGCGCCTGCTTTCCCGCTACTAACTGGTCTAAACGAGACAGGCACGCTGACATAGCCACTTGGAGCTTGTGTTCTAAGTTCAGCCTGTTTCTGTTCTTTTTCCGTGGCTGTCTTAGAGCTTGTCCCAGACCCAAAAAATTAAACCCGACTCCCCCGAGCCTGTGCACCTTGTGTCCAAACCCAGATCAACCCGACACATTAACTGTAATTATCAGCCGGGTTCTCAACTGTGGGTGCGTTCATAAACTGACACTCTCGAGCTCCGAGCCACTCAAATGCTGGATCACAGCCATGGCCCGGGGATAGTAGCAGGAAATATCAGGCCGACCGGACCCGCGGGATCTGGCCAGGTTCGGGTTCGGGCTGAGAATCTAAATTCAGTTAAGAAAAAGCAGTCTCACATATATACGTGAGTGGAAGACACTATCGCGAGGGGTCTGGCCGTGAAGTCGAGGGGGCGGGGCACGCAGTGATAGCAGCGCTGAGTTCAGAGCTGGATCTGACAGAATTTTGATTGGTGCAGAACCGAGGCTCCGCAGACCAGTGGAGAAGTTCTCATGGCCCGGCACCGGTCCACAGCCCATAGTTTGAGAAACGCTGAGATAATGCATTCGAATTTGCCGATGTTTACATAATACAGATTAATACTTTTTAAGTAACGTTTTGTCTTTCCACAATGTAGATTCTAAACACTGTTGCTGTTCTGCTGCATTAAAGCTTGATTGATTCTTAGGGAATTGCTCAAGTGTAATTTTCCACATAGTCCAACTGGTTGACAAATTAATTAAAAATAAATGAATGTAGATTCCAGATAGGTTTATTTCATGACACAGTTATGCAAGTACATCTTCCCTTGCCATGCAGCATAAAATACATTGCAGAACATACAGAGCTGGATTTTGGATCAAGATGGCAAGAGAACTAGGCTGTGTTCACTCTGCAGGATGAATTTGTTTCTTAAATGTGATTTTTGGAGGTTGTGTACTAATGCTGTTGTCACAATTGTTCGTATTGCAACAGTAGTTGCTATAGTAACCGTAGATGCAGGTATGTGCAGAGATATATCTAGTTGTATGTTTAAGCATTAACTTTTGCTTTGTGTGAATTTTGATTCAATATTGAATAATTTGATTACATTCATATAATCAATGTCAAGGTTAATTGTAAATTGACTGTAAATTGATACCTTTGCTCATCTGCCCAATTTTACACTTATGTCATGCAATTATTTTGAATCAGAGAAACTGAAACTCTGTCTTTAAAAGCCGAGACCTGATTGTCATATTCGGACAATATGTAACAGTCATGGTTATGAGTTACCATAAGCAAATTTGTCATAAGCATATTTGCTTTGAGAGCCCGGGTGTTCGAGAAGCAATCACAATATAAAATATATTTTCACAAATTTTGCGCTGACTGATTTCTGAGGAACAATAGGACAGAAATAATGAGTTGATTCCACATTGTTTTCGTTTGCAAAGTGGTTGAAACAGGTTGAAATGCCGTGAGAGAGGTAAAGTTCCTAGCCATAATAGACACCAGCTAACGCTGATATCTGTGGTGTTATGCACTGCGCATAAAAAAACATAGTTTTTACATAGTGTTATATGTTGTACAAGCATGAAACCAGAAGCATTGTCTTAGCATGAAATAAGGCCTAAAGCGTGATCGTAGCACATTTTTTTATAGATTTTATGTCGTGATGGCAGCACAAAAGTTATGAGATCGGGTTGGCTTTGACCAGTCACAAAGCTAACCTAGAACCTATTAAGCTAAGTAATCTTAAATGAACAGAAGGGATGGGACTAGGGAGTCATCAATCATTAGAAATATCTACCTGAACACCATTTCATTTGACGTGAAAGGACAAAATAGTCTAGCTCCCATCTCCCATCTCCCATCTCTCTTTCTCTTTCTCCCTCACTCTCTCTGCCTGCTTATTGCTATTCAGGTCATACTCAAGTAATAGCAGACATCACAGTCAGATTTTATCAGGCTATTGTGTACAATATTATATTAATCTAAGAGATAGTCTTTTATTCATTGTGAGCCACATTAGATTTGTTTCAGTGGATAAATTTAGGCCTGCGTGCACACTGCACAAAAATCTTAGCCTATTGCCTTTCTTTTTGTCTCAGCTCTTCAAACTGGCATAGAAAATGCCTGATATCACGACAAACAGGTGAACAAGCAAAATGATTGCAATAAGCACATGTATTTGAGGCTATAATTTTAGATCCAGCTGTAGATGAATGGATAGGTTGGTTATTTAGTTAGGTTGATAAATAGATGGATGGATGGATAAGTGGATGGAAGGGTACAAATTGTTCTTGGTTCTTGGTTTTAACATATAAAAAAAGTGCATAAAATTACTTACTGAACCTTTTATATAGAGGTGGTGAATCATTCAGAGAGAAGCAATTACTTATGTAGAATAAAACAAACAATCCTACAGCAAAAAAAGCACTGTTTTTTGTTTCTGTTTAAATCCGAGGTTTCGCCGGATAGTCCTGTTGCGTTAGCATTTTTCATGTGATTGCTCACTGACTGCAGCATAATGTCTACCCCTTGGAGGCAGACACACTTAGGCTTTACTTAAACCTCTGAATTTCTAAAGATTTTATTAATAATTTGCACTGTGTAATAAAAAACATAATACAAATATCATGAAGTTTCTGTTTATGCATCGCTGTTGGATCACTGTTGACAAGATATCATTGGGTGGCAGACCATTCTTTACACAGCAGTGACACTAGCTTTGAGTCTGTATTTAAGGTTGCTGGAGTTTTTATACTCCCCAGTGACACTGCTAGGTTGAGACTAATCCATATTATTGGAAAACCTCTGGACAAACATTCCATAATTTTTTTTTTTTCAAAAGGTTTAATTTCATATGATTTGACTAGAGGTGTCCAAACCTTTGTACTCAGTCGTTCACAGTTTGGCTTTCTAATAACATGATCAGTGAATGTGCATGATGGCTGTGAATCTTCATTGCTTGAGGAAAAAGCAAACTTATGGCTGAGTTTGCTTGTAGGGTTCATTGTCCTTATGACAGTGTGGTAGTTGATCTATTTAGATGTGTTCTGAATTAAGTCTGTGTGTGTGTGCTTTAATTCTGTTAAAGGACAGGTTGACATTATGGATGCTCCCCTGAGGAAGACTGAGTGAACCATCTTTGAGTAGAAACCAGGGAAGTGCCTTTTTCCTTCTTAGAAGCCATAAATGTATAACTTAATTGAGAATTTAATATAATAACAAAATATTATTTACCCGGTATATTAAAGTCCAACCTAACCTGCATGTGTTTTTTCCTCTGTGTGTTTGTGTATGTGTGTGAGCATGCATGTGCATATACGCACACCAGTTTATCATTAGCGGAGATGACTCTGTTCTGTTATGAGATTGATGACTGTTAATTACACACACAATTAGTCTCCTAATTAAACATTTATCATGCAATTTAGAAAGAGGCGAGCAGGACACAGGACAGAATGGAAAAGAGGACAAAGAAGAGAGGGAATAGTTAATTACTTTCATGCATGGTGTGTGTGTGTGTGTGTGTGCGCGCACATGTTATGTGTGTGCGCATGCGTATTCCGCCATGTGTGGGCAAATTGATGAAATTGATGAAAATCCTTTCATCGCTGCTTGGTTGAGCCCCCCTTATGCGCTTTTGCTGTTGTGTTTTTTGAGGATTAAACGAGCCATTGGATGAGTGCACAATGTCAGGGAAGTGTGACTGGCACTCTTTTGCTTGCTCTGTCGCTCCCTGCATCTCTTCCTCTTCTGCTTTCAGCCTGTATCCGGAGTTTTTGGGCCTTCACTTGTGATCCGTGGTGGATAATGGCCATTCCTGCTGCTCCAGCAACTGGCAAGAACAGGAGAGCATTTCCAGGTGACATGTGAGAGAGAAAGAGAGAGAGAGTGAGAAAACCAGCGACAGAGTAAGAGAGAGAGGTCAGTGGTGGCAGCTGATGATTTACGGAGTTCACGCTGTGAAAGTATGTGCCACACACACAGAAGCACACAAACACTTGAACTATGGGCTGCCGACCCCACACACTGAAAAAAAGTAATGCATTGAACTGGTTCAAATGTGTCTATCATTTACATGTGAACCAGATATATTAAATGGACACAATTACTGTTATAAGGAAGTAACCTGAAACACACTCTGAATATTGCATCAATACCAGTACTTATACCAATGTTGGTGGAGGATTATTTTCCAAGAACAGCAGTAGTACAAACACACAGTCAGAGATTTTATGCTTATCTACCCTTACCTAAATGCTACAAATGCTGAATGCTAGTTAATACTACTAAAGATAAGCAAAATACAAACAGTGCAAAAACGATAACATTATTCCCTTCAGCTGAATGGCTACGTAAAGTCTTTCAGCAATCCTCTTCACCTAATGCATAGCCTGAGGTAATGTTTATTTTGGTTGTTGTCAAAATCTGTCAAGTTTTGGTCTGGATGGCCACTAACCACACTTCTGCTAAATCCTTTAGTAAGTAATTTGTTGTATTTTCTACACTCCAAGTACTTCTAAAGGTTCTTCAGAGAACCAAAAATAGTTCTTTGCTCCATGGAATTTTTTTTGCACCTTAGTTTGTATAATCCTTCTTCTGTCATTTTTTTTGACAGCACAGTCAGTGTTACAGTTTATCTTATTGTCTATAATTGTGTTGCAATTGTGGATTTACGTTTCTGTAATGGTGGAGTCTAGATATATTTGTGAGTCCAAAAGCTTAATAAACAAAAACATGGAACATAAAAACAGAAAGAAAAACACTAATTCTCAAGATTTAAACGAGTACATCAACCTGGGCAAGGTTACATTTATGCTTATGGTAGCTGCATTGTCAAAGACTTAAAAAATGCAATAGACAGAGAAGGCCACAGCTTTGCGATTTAAAAATTATTTTGTTTGCAGGACATTAAGACTTGTATAAGCGGATGTACTTATATGTGGTGTCATCCAATGACCTGTAAACATGCCTGAAGTTGGCTTTGATTAATGATTTAGTCTGTCTGTTCTGGCAAGCTAAATTTAGTTTATTTTTTAATTAAAGATTTTTTTTTTTAATCACATGTAGAGTCATGCTGAATACGTTTTAAAATTGCTACCAGGATACTCAAAATCTAAATGATGCTTGGACCCTGAATGCCTTACAATTTCATGAACTAAGTCCAAGCCATTTTTTCATATTCTGTGTGCCAAACACGACCTGAAGTGAAAGCTTGAAAATATTGCCCTGCCATGTAGGATGAAGGCCAGCTTTGATTGATCTAACCGATTTAAATCAATTTAACGGCAATAAATTTTGCTCCCTTTCCTTCTGTTTCCCACGATGAGATTGTGGTATCATGTGCTCTCTGCAGGTGTACAAAATACACCTCCATCTTTTTTCCAAACTAAAGACTTTTTACAAGTACAGATATGAACTTGTGAGAAACATCAGTTACGAAGAGGGGGATTGATAAATTGAGACTTGGCGATGAGTGGGAGAGCAAAGGGTATTGCAGAAGTCCTGTTGCAGGTCAGGGTTCAGAATTGGACAAGCCATAAAGTATTCACAGGCAATAGGTCATTTCTGACCTTCGACTTTTTATTAGATATACCAGAATAGGTAGAATTGAATGTAATAAGAAGTTTTCACCTCTACGAGAAAGCAGTTTCTGTGACACTGTTCTAGCTGTTGATTTGCTTTGCTACTTTTACTTCTGTCTTCAACAAGTCTAAATGCATATTAGTTTCAAAGTACTCTATGTGAGAGATAGCAACTTATACACTGATGTCCTCTTATAAAATAATCAAATTTTTCTTCGTTGTTCTTTAAGAGATGGCCTGTATATCTATCTTTTTTTTCACCTGCCCCATCTATGTCTGCAGAGTAAAAAAAGAAAATGTGTGTCTGTTTGTGTGTGTGTGTGTGTGTGCATGTCTGTGTAGCACTGAGAGCTGCACGAGGTTATGAAAACAGTCATTCTTCCCGTCATCGCTCCATAGCCAGTGATTTAGCAGCGAGACTAGCCCCCATGCTGCAGTAAAACACTGCTCTGCCATTTACAGTGCACTCTGGGATATCACTCAGCAAGGGGGGTTGCCTCCTGGCACGGTCCCACCTCACCTGCTACTGTGTTTTGCCAACCGAGCTTAACCACACCCTACACCCTCCAGACCTCCCTCAGAAAAAAATAAGCATATGAAAAAATTTCATTGCTGTATTCCTATCCAAGTTTATTAGTGGAGAGTAGAGTATACTGATAGTAGAATTCAGGCTTACATGTTTCTAAATGCTTCTTGGTGTGGAAGTACATTTCCCGAATTGGTTCTTTATATACTCACACCTTTAAAAAAGTTTTTAATTTAAAGTTCTATTTAGAACCACCCATGGCATGGTTGTTTGTCTATGGTATGGGTGCCTCTTTTTCTCTTAAGGATACAAAGTACAATGCCAAGTGTAGAAAAGAATAGCAATATACTTCAAATGAAAGTAGAAAGCAATTTAAGATTTGAATACATTGTATAGAGAGAAGAACCTTTTTTTATTGTCAATTTACTTGTCATTTATCCTGGGTTAAATGTTACGGTGAACAGATCAAATAAATGTTCCAAAATTACTTTTAATACAATTTTCCAACAGTCTCTTGCCCTGAAACTTGGACGTGAGTATGTATAATTAGACCCATCAGAAATGTTCCAGAGTCCTAAAATATAAAGCCACATTCCTGGTGTACAGCAAATCGTTTACATTTGCTCAGATGCTCAATACAAAATCAACTAATGCTTAATGAAGTTAGGGGCCAAATTTAAGGGTAGGGCCACTGTTATGGCTAGTGGTGGGGACAAAACGGACCTCAACAAACAGTACTGGAGACACCCTTAGCATAAATGATACATATGAACACTAGGGACCATACCCAGGATATCCAGAAACCAAAGAATATTTAGTAAGATTATGAAGACAAGTTGTACAAAAACATTGCTCCTCTTCTACCAGCCAGTTTTCTGGAGTAGTTCTACTTAGGGTTGACAGTCAATTTTGCCAGTCCAATTAAAATTGCAGTTGACATTTTGGATATTTGCATGTCCTCTGCTTCAGTCCTTTTTTGCAGCTGAAAGCAGATATGTTTTTGTGGAGAAATATGTATTACCCTTTAGGGTATACCGTAATCAAGGAACTATTGCAATTATATTTGTCTGCTCTGATATTTGCACATGCATTTGAAATGACCATCTAACATCACTTTTAAGTCGTTTTATGAAAACACTGTGAAATCATCCCATGTGGATACCCCAGTTTCAGCATAATGTTTTGGTTTTCTTGGGTTTTTTTTTTTTTTTCATTTTTAACACACATATCAGCTTAGATCATCTCATGAACAGCTCAACTAGGACCATGACTAAAGTACTATGTGAATATCTCATGCATGATAAACCATGCTACTTATGATCTCCACCATTTCCTTTCATACTTCTCTAAGTTAGATTATCACAACTGATTGCGCTATGGAATGCTCGTCATGTTTTTAACCAAGGCATCGTAATTGTTTCTCTCTGCTTTCTTCTCTTGTGTTTATATCATAAAACAGTCATAGGCAAAATTTCTGAAACTTAGGTCATGATTAGATATATCTCTAAATGAAAACTCTGCGCTTTGTGTTGACCTGATGAACATTTTACAACAAAATGTGTGTATCAACTGATTGATTTTTTGATTAATTTATGTCTATATTTATGCATTTATATGTGTGAATACTTTAATCAATTGTAAATATAGCTTCTGTATTGGTCCACCTTGTTTCAATCGCATTGCCATCAGTTGTCAGACACACTGCTTGGTTTCATATGGTGGAAACACTAACTTGACTGGACAGTGTCTGGTAAAACATTGTGTTATAAATCATTTGTGTCTACACTATCAAAAGTGTGCCCTGAATTATTGTATGGTTTGAAAACCAACCCACAATGATAGCGGATGTATACTTGTATGCTTTAGGCAGAATGTGTCACAGGTAGGACGGGAATGTAGGATTTGAGAGTGAACCACCAATGTGGCGTGGCGGTTGAGCCCAGTCGCGGAGACACACTTTAACCTGAGAATGCTCCATAAGGCGTAAAGATTCACACCAAGGAATCCTTTTTCTCGCACGCACACAGGAAGGCTATATAAGGTTGAGTTGAAAGTTAGGTTTACTCATGGTATGGCAAGGATGATGGAGACTTTTTATCTCTGGCATGGGGAAAAACCCTTATGTCTGGGTGCCGGATATCATCTGATTTCTTGTTTAAATAGTTATGAGTTACTATATAGTTATGAGTTACCTCCAATGGCCCGTGACGTCCTGGTGCATGCAACAGTAATCCCCCCTACCCTCCACCCCACCAGGGTCGTGTGGGACTGGTAAGGGCTGTAGTTCACCTGGGGCTGTGGTGTTACTGGGTTTAGAGCACGCCCAAATGTCACATGCCTGGACGAAAGATTTGGTTTCGGGGTTTATGGTGTCCCACCAGAATTCAGGAGTGTGAGTGTCTCCCAAGACCCCCCTGGTCGACTATTTGTGCCCACCAGCCTCCGCTCGGAAGCACTCCGGTGGGCTCATTCATGCGTCGGCCTTGGTGTTCTTGGCTCCCGGATGGTAGGCGAGGTGCATATTAAACTGTATGAAGAACAGCACCCATCGTGCCCGCCTGGCATTAAGCTGTTTGGTCTAGCGGATGGTGGCGAGGTTTTGGTGAGGTTTTTAAGGTCTCGTAGTGGCCGGTGGGGGTTATGAAAGCTGTCTTCCACTCGTCACCCTCTCTGATGCGGACCAGGTTGTAGGTATTTCGGAGGTCCAGCTTGGTGTAGACGCATGCACCAGAGAGGCCATCCAGGGAGGTGTTTGTAAGGGGAAGTGGATGACTGTTTTTGATGGTCATGAGACTTCGGTAGTTGACACAGGGGTGGAGGAACAAAAAAGAAGCCTGCGGCTGCAGGGAAAGACGAGGGATGCAACGTATCATTACACAATCCCTCCGTGTCATTCTCCTCCATACATGGCCTTCTGTTCCTCTTTGAGAGGGAGTACAGACAACCGTGGGAAGCATTGTGCCTGGGAGAAGGTCAATGGTAAATTTGCACGGGCGGTGCGGTGGGATCTGGATGGCTTGGCGGCGACTGAAGACCTTGGCCATGTGACAGTATGGGTTTCTTAGTAGTGCCTGTCAAATTCTTCCTTGCCAAAAAATAGTCCTTAGACAGAGCAGCAAAAATAGAATGCAACATTTATTCCCATTTTACTTAATTCTAATTGTACAAGATCACAGCATTTGTTTGACATACGGCTTGACTTTGACTGGGATTTCTTTACAATTATTATAAGTTGTGTGTTGTCCTGGTTTGTTTTTGGAATAAGTTTGGTAAAGTAGAAGCTTTATGCATGTTAAATGTTCTATTCATTTAACTGTTTTGAATAATGATTGCGAATTTTGTCACATAGTAATTTTTCTTTCACTATTAGTATGTCCACTTTTGTAATAATAATATGATTTTTGTCAGATGCAAATTTGAGTTTACAAATTTTAATATTATTGTCTGTAAAATAGAAGATGTATGACACATCTAGCTAATAATTAGCCTTACAATATTTGCTCCATCATGAAATCGTGTTCCTTGTGGACAACAAACCAAAGGCCACGTAGTTCTATATCACATTAGCCCTAATTTTTTTTGTCATGAAACTTAATTTTTCTAGGCCACAAATTAGAGGCTATTTCCGCTAGCTAAAATTTGTCCATTATTTCACAAATGTATATTGTTTCAGATTTAAGAATGTTTGTAAGTAAAAGTTTGCAGTACTTAATTATGACATGGTATTTGTTAAATTAAATATCTGTAGTTATTTTCATTATTATCTACAATTGTTCATTACCCCCTGCTGTGTCTACCATGCTGTTTACAATGTTTTTGTTTTCTCCCACCTTACTAATGAGGAGAGCATATGTTTGTTTTCATTGCTTTGTGTTTTTCTTCCACCACAGGATGCCTAGTAAAAGTTTTCTTGAAGCCGCGGGAAACTTTGAAAGTGCATATGTATGTGAAGTCATTTCAGTGTAAATCTTTGAATATGAGGGCAGACAGGGTAACCTCTCATGTCACCTGCTTCCTGTCTTAAGGTGATCAGTGTTGGTGTTGCTGGACAGGGCAAGAAATTAGTTAGTCATGGACTTGTCATGGAAGCCAATGGAAAGACGTAATGGCTCAACCCTATCTCATGACTTTTCATGCAGCCATCATGACATAATGTTTATTAAAAAACATGCTACGATCATGCTTTAGGCCTTTTTTGTGCTAGGACAATGCTGCTTTTTTCATGCTCGGACAATCCTTCACTACCCTTTGTATTTTAATGCAAAGTGCGTAACACCATCAGTATCAGCGCTAACTGGTGATTGTTAGCCTTTCAATCTGTTTCAACCGCTTTGCAAACAAAAACAAAAAGAAATTAATTCATTATTATAGCAATTTTAGTGGGAAATGTGTAGATTGCAAACAAGCATTCATTCATAGACTACAACAGAAGACTACTTTGCATTAACTGGAGGCAATGACTGAAAAACACTTGTAGCACAGCATTTTTTAGCAACAAAAATGAAGCATTGTCCTAGCACAATGAAACGACAAAGTGTGATTGCAGCACATATTTGAATAGATTGTATATTGTGATGGATTCATAAAAACTCGTGAGACTTTGCTCAGTGGCTGCTGAGATTGTGAGTGACCTTTTGTACACCTTGCACATGCAGAGGCTTCATAACTGAAATACCAATGATCTTTTTGGTAGATGTAGTTGGAAACAGCTGCAGAGCTAGAAATAGCTAGCTGATGTTGACAGTATCTTGTCTGAGCTGCCATTGTTGAAATCCATTGTGGTGCATGCTAATTGTTTGACAGGACTCCGTTAAAGAATCTGTTGTTCTCTTTGTAACTTTCAGAATCTGAATTTCTAGAGGCTAGAAAACAGAGATAGATAGACATAGCTAGCTAACCTTTGCCCTGCAAAATGTGGTACATCATGAAATGAGACAGTCTACATAATCTAGACAGCAAATCTAGGTTATGTAGATGCTTGATTCAGCTAGCTAACATTAGCCTTACTTTTGCTATATAGTGTAATGTGATTTTTGTAGGCTACAAACCAAAAGCTTCTAAATGAGTGAACACATTTCCAACAACACCACAAAAGCAGAGCTATTTAAAAATCACAGAGAAACATTTCCCTAATTTAATGTTGCAAATTTGTTGTAGGATATCAAATGTGTCTAGGATGGTTGAATACTTTTGGGATTGGGGGGTATTGTATTAATAAATGAACAATTGAATGACTGGGATTTTGCTTAACTCGTCACTTTAAGTCTATCCTACAGTGCCCAGTGTCTTTACTGAGCCACACTACTGCTGATTATGTGGCATTACAGCATTGCCCATGAGTTATGCACAATTAATATTCCCGCTGGTTCTGTCATTACATTTGGTCCCATATTTCTTATCTTTATCCTTTATTCCCTCCCTTAATGGAACCAATCATTGAAAACCACATAATTTCCAAAGGCTGATTGGACCATTCTCTTCTTATACCTAAAAGTGAAGAAATAAATAATATAACAGGCACTCTTTATTAAATGATGCTGACATTAAATAAATGTCAAAGTAAAGTGGCACTATGCATTTTCACTTCTAACATTTAGTTAATTTCGTTTTGGTTTTTTTTGACAATACCTTCATGACAATTTTTTTTTCGGGTTGTTAGGTTTTTTTTTTGTTTCAGTCAAATATTGAATTTTAAATAATATCTTCATGTGAAACCTTATTATTTGGAAGCTTATCACTAAGTTTACTCATAAGATAGCTTATGCAATAATATACATTAATGGAGCACATTAGTTAAATTATTATTGCAATTTTAACTTAAGCAAGCCAATCACTGCATTTTTCAGCTTGTCACAACATTATTCATTGTTCCATGAGCATGAATATGTTTGTCAATTTTAACAAATATCATACCAAGTTGTGTACTTTCAGAAATTGTCATATGTCTGCTGTCAACCAAGGTAATCAGGTTTTTTTTGTTTAATGCAGTGTTCATTAAATGGGACATATACTTTTGTGTTCTATGCTTAGGCATGGTTAGCACCTTCACTAGTTAAATACCATGACACCTTCCCATGTATGCTCAAGGTACAGAGTAGCCAAAAAACTGGACTTTGGTGTGTCAAACATGTTCGCTCATGTTATGGATTGCATAGTGTGAATGCACCCTTAAAGAATGGGCATATATATAAGCTAGAAGCTTGAATGCCATACAGAAGTGTGGCCGAGAGTTGGGACTGAGGAACGTGCATGAAAATGAGTAAGAGAAGAGTGAAACATTTCTTACAGGGTAAGATGTAGAAATGGAAATTTATATGAAGTTTTATAAGAAGGTGGATCATAACTCCATTATGTGACTGTTTTTAAAGACGTTATCTCACATTTGTCAATGATAATGCCCCTATGGTTTAATAAGTCCTAAGGACACCTCACCTGTGGTTTCCACAGTTATCAGAAATAAACACCTTCACAGGAATTTCTGTAGCACAGATTATTACAAACTACAGCGGACCATCTTAAACTATTATATGATGAGCTGACTTAACCAGCTAGGAGTGATTTAATATCACCAAAGGTCTGCTTCATGTGCACTTTAGAGACTTTCAATCACTATATGCCTATATTAGGGACCTTTATTGTGTTATACTCTTTGAGCCACACTGTGCAAACTATCAGGTTGTTTCATAGAAAGTTATATCCAGAATATTTACACACTTAATACATTTCCCTGTTCTGCTGGGGTATCATTTATAAAACTTTGCGTGGAACTCATACTGAACGTGTACGTAAGCCCAAAAGACAAAAATGGTGTACGTAAAGGAAAAGTCAGTTTTATGAAAACGTGCGTACGCACACCTGCACTCCAATTCAGCTTTATAAATCGCACCCTACCTGGAATTGTTCGCACGTGGATTTTGCCGCCCGTTCCGCCCTCGACACGCCCCTGTTCAACCATACATTGTAAATGCAAATCACCTCATGAATATTTAAGCCTCCGATGTGAGGAGGCTTAAAGAGATTTCTCTGAGACCGACATAGATGTGCTTGTGGGGGAAGTTGAAAACCAAAAAAATATTTTGTTTGCTGATCGCAGCAGTGGGGTGACAACCAAAAAAATGCAACAAAGACTGGCAACAGGTAACTACAGCTGTAAACAAAGTGAGTGCTGCCAACAGGACGGTGCCTGAAAAAAAAAGGTCAGATTTAAAAGTAATACTAAGAAAATAATTTAGTTGTCTCCCCCACACCCCCCACAGAGACCAGAGAGCAGTGGTTGGCGAGGAGTTACACGGTGCAGTCTGCTCCATTCACTGCTACCTTCACAGCATCTCAGAAAACTTGCATGTAATCCAAAAGAACACAGTAACCAAGTCTTCAGACGGCACAGGACCACCAAAATATTTCGGACCTTAAACCAGGTTAAGGTTGTCTGTGACCCGCAGTCAAAAGTAAAGGGCTTATTTGGCGGATATTTTAAACATCAGCTGTGCAACTCCAATATTGACTTCTTAGGACTTTCAGAGACGTGTCTGACCCATTATTCCCCAGAAGC
>JBBMFX010000080.1:21973717-21984304 GCA_037832545.1 Rhabdalestes septentrionalis | reverse complement strand
TATATTATTGCAATGAGTCAGAAAGGTTGTATTGACATTTTCACTAATTTACGTTACTCCTTCCTTCCTCCCCAGCAATGTCATTTAGCATAATTAATGTGAACATTACTGCTGATAATGTAGCCATTTAATTAAACTCTGAGGACTTCTTTTGTGCCAGGATGGCACAGTGGCATGTAAGTATGTGTGCATACATCATGGATTCATGTGTGCCTGTGTGTGTGTTTGAGTGTGTGTGAGTCTGTGTGTGTGTGTGGGAGAGAGAGAGAGAGAGAGACTTCTGACTGGAATTGTATGCACCACAATAATGTCTGCAGTCAGCAATTATACCCAACTCCAACACCTCATGCTTTCTGGTTAAAGCATCTATTTTTACTTTGCAGCTGAAAAGAAAGTTTTGGAATCAAGGTATTAAACTATTGGTACATGTATTCAACAATGTGTGGGCTGAGTATTCAGTTTTAATTTTTGACTTTGGGGGCATGTGCACATGCAGTGTTCTTCTGAATAAGTGAATGATTATTAAGGAGTTTGACTTTCCTTGCTGCAGTAACCTCTAAACATTTCTGTGAGGATCTGAATTATATTCAGCCAGAACAAGTGAGGCCTGGTGCTGATGTTGGATGATTAGTTCTGGATCTCAAACGGCACTCCAGCTCATCCCAACGGTACTAGATGGTGCTCCATCATTCCACTGCTTCACAACCCAACTCTCTAGGTGATGCTTGCCACTGTGTGAGGTGATCTTAGGCTTAGGTATGGCTGCTAAAGAGAGTCCTTTCTATATCAGCAATAGGTGTGTTTCTGTACATACTATACATAATTTGTTATCAAGTATTTCAAACATTAATGGAATTTAACAACTGCCTGTTGTTTTTTCAACTGAAATACAAAAAGGCTAAATATGATTAAATTCTGACATCTAAGACTGTAATAAAATAAATAAAATTATTTAAATATTGCATATTCCTTTCACTTACCACAAAGGTCATGTTAGCTATGTGTTTGGTAACTAATTGATTCCATCTGTGGCAAGTTTTAGCCACAGAAATATTGTTAAAACTAAAAATGATTTCATCCCCCTGAATGAACAACCATTCTCTGTTGTTGAAGATACACTATACTTATTTATTGTTTATTTATTGTCAGAATTTCTTGTTTTTCATTTTCCTACAGGTCATTTTTAGTATATTTGTAGAATATTACTAGCTTGTATTTAGCTTCTAGTTCTGGGTACAACAGCAACACTGTCAGCATTAACATTATGGTAAAATATACATGCAACAACAAAAGAATGAATGGAAAAAGCTGCACAGTTCCATAGGTGAACCAAGTCACTGTTGTATAATCTGAAGACTGACAACATCAGAATTACAAGGCCTGCACTAAGCTCTTTATATGAAGGCTGCACAGATGGAAAAATTCTAAAATGTACAAATGCTCCAAGTCAGGGTTTTCAAATTGCTGCTCACAGACCTAGCGGACACTGGGATCATCCAAACTGCACCGAATAAATCAATTGTCCAAAAAGAGTCGTTTAAAAGAGGATCCTCATTTTCTCATGCACAAGTAAAAACAGTTTAGGTCTGTCTGTTTTACTAATCACTGTCCAAATGGTGGGATGAAATATGCTTCACTCATACATTATGCATGCGAAGCGCTGGCAGTGTGTAACTTGGCTAGTGAGTTTGAAAGGGCCTATAATTCACCACACTGTTTTCCTACGACTCTGTGACCTCTCTACTCCCCCGCCATTTACCACTTTACCAGAACTGATTAAGCAACACAGCAAAATGGAGGTGTGGAGGTATAGTAGTATGGAGTTGTTTGCTGCTCCAATAACATTGATCCTCTGCATGCATATGACTAGACATAAAATAGACATTAATATCTAAACATTAATGTTTAGTCAGTCACTTGTAAATGGTATGTATGTACAAAGAGACTACACACTGTATAGCCTGTTAATCATTAACACTTTTCTTAACATGTTTTACTGTGTTGTGTGAACATCCTAGCCAAACACGGACAATCCCTGGAAGACATTCGTGCCATTACACACCAGGAGGATCTCAATATGCCATGGTTAAACATTTCAGATGAAGCAAAATTAAATGCTAGTTAAAAAATTACATATAAATTATTACTTCATACGTCATTTAAAAAATGTCAGGTTACTTAATTACCAACACGATCGACAGAGACACCCCTAGTTTTTTTCTGTGACTTCATAGTTTGTTTTTAGGGTCCATGCCAAATAACTATACATAAAGTTGGGAACATGTCATCTCAAGTCCTAAAAAAATGATCATTTAAAGTAAATTTTTTCAATTACCCTGCTTATACCAAAGAAAATGACAGTGAATAAAAGAACATGTTTGCATGAATTACAGTACAGATAGGGGTAACATCGGTATTTTAGATTCTAGCACTCTGGGAGACAGCAGTTCAGTGTACACTGTACCCTTTCACACATGCACTTCTACCTTTACCTTTTTTTAAGGGGTAATGTATTAAGCTGAGGTTTAAATAGTTTTGGGAGCATAACTGGGGATATATTTAGTGTTTACACTATAAAAATATGCTTTTATATGCATTGTTTTTGCTACATCACAAATTGCGAGTGCCCTTGGAATGACACTGACTCCCTCCACAATTTGTCTATATATTGTCGATATATATTATCAATCAGAAAGGCAATACATATTTTGGTAACAACAATTGGAATATTAAAGTTAACAAAGTTGTGCTGACAATATCTAACCCTCTAAGGCATAGCAAAAATTTTTTTTTATAGATTATCAAAGTATGAAATATCTTTTATTTAGAAAAAAATGCTCATCTGACTCACCAGCTCTTAGGAGGGAAACAATTGTAGGACTCCCACCAATTCAGCAGAATGGTGAGTTGTATTTTTACACACATTGTTTTTAGTTGTACTTACATCAGTCCATTAAAATTTTGTTTTACATGATACTGGTCCATGGCATTAAAGGTTGGGGGTTTCTGCTCTAAGGCATCTAAGAATGTAACAAAACAATTCTGACCATTATTTGGTCTTTCAGTGTCAGATTAAATCTATTTCTACAAAATTTTGGATTTACAGTCATTCAAATTTTCATCATCAACTGTGCAATGTAAAAGGTGCCTTTAGCACAATTATCAGTGCTGCTGCCACTGATGATGATATGGACGGGAGTGTGGTGGGGTGTTGTTACTGACGCATATGAGAGTGTGTGCAGAACGTGTGTGTGTGTGTGTGTGTGTGTGTTTGTTAAGGCAGACTCCATATCAGGTCTGCACTCATGCTGAGTGGGTTTGGGATTATGTGTGTACTAATTAACGCCTGGGCAGAGCAGGTGAGAGAGAGTCTGTCTCAGCCTCATGACACATACACATGCATGCACACACATGGAGTGTAATGGATTAAAGCCAACACTCAGGCATGGAGGATCATGTCACAGAAACTTCAAAATTGTTATGATGCCACTTTTATTATTTTTATTACAATTGTTGTTATTATTAATACTAATTACCCCCTTTAACACATGCACTTTTAAGAGAATTTAACAGTAGGTTCGGCATTAACATTAGGGTTTGCTGTTATTTTATGAGTGATGTTTGCTGGTCAACTAATTTGCAATAACAGTATCATAGTGGTTGTTGTGACTACAGACTGGGCACTAGTCTTCATGCATGCATTTGATAGGTACACTTTAAACTCTGACACTGTTCATAATGTTATGCAGAATGCCTGATGTAAACTACATACTTAAAAAAACGAAAGCTAATAGCTATGGTTACCAAAAGAGTATGGTTGCCAATCAGAGCTTCATTTTGCCCTCTGTAAATGTAAAGGCATTGATATTACCAAAAAATCAAGCTGGCCAATCAGAAGTCTGAAAAACTAGTTATTACTAACATGGTCCTTTGCAAAAACCTGTGATGTCGGCAATGGGGTCTGTGGCTGAATCTGAATAACTTTTCTATACACTTTCTTTGATTTTGACTGATTTAGTTATGGACTGGATCCACATGCTATTCAGACCCAATCCTATAATTAATCAGGCCACGAGCTACAGATCAGGAGAACTCAGGTTAGCAAAGGGGAAAGGGATCATTATTCAGCTATTAAGAACCTTTTGGCAATGCTGACCATTGATAAGATGTAACACACTTTGACACTTCCTAAACTTTTCCCTTGGGTGTACACTGCTGTTTGTTCTGGAGTTCTGCATGTTATAATAGACCTCCTCCCTGATTGCATTAGTTCTTGTTGTACCGCACATAGGAAGGATCAGTTGCAATCTTAGTGGCTTGCCTCAGCACATCATGATAAGTAGACTGCCGGAATGGAAGCTGTTTTACATTATTTTTTTCAAACAGACTAGTTTTGACTTCAGGTACACAGAAAACATATCAAACTAAGTTGTGATGCCATATCCAATATGGCTCTAAAAGACTGCATAAGAAAGTATCACGAACTCGTCGGAATTCACAATAAAATCTAACATGTGAACCAAATCATATATTTTTGTGAAAAGTCTTGATTACAGCAGGCAAAGATGAATATTTCTGCTTTTGCCTTTACATCGTTGAGGTTTCAGATTTCAAGTAACTGGAGCACACCATTCAATGGAAGCAGAATTGTTTCCCTGTGAGCATGCATGGGTACAACTGAGTGCAGCGTGCCCAGAACAGAATGATCCTATTTGGTTTTAAGCTTAAATTTACAGACATATCAATCGTAAGCCACTTACACATTTTCCGGCTTTATACTAAGTACAGCCTATTTTGTGATTATTGTGGAAGGATGCAGTTTTCCGCAGTTTTAGACATTAACAGCAGTGTATGTCACACTCCATGTGCATGTGGTGGTTCTCTCAGATTGCATGTCTACTCTCAAATCCCAAATGCCTGGAGGTGGAGAATCCATATTTCTGGTATACACTTTCAACCCCAGTTGAAAATAGCCTTTGCTCTCTGCAGTCACAGTCAAGCACTGGCTGTGTTCAGCTACTTATATGGTAAATCCCTGCTATTACAGGTTGGTATATGCAGCACTACATACATTTGGGAAAATATAGGCTTACAATACTAGATGTCAGCTACTGGCAACTCTTTGCCAATGACATTCAAGTCTGAAATGGAACTCCAGCAAAAAGGAAACCTATGCCATTATTTGCGAGGGGAGGCGGAATTAAAACGAGAGAACAGGCCAATCAAAAGGCTTCAGGCAAGATGATACGATAAGGCATAATCAATCAGGAGCTTGCAGAAATCCTTAAGTGGCTGGTGTAGTCTCCCTCAAATTCAATCAGCCAGCCTTAGAAGAAGCCCATACAGTGCAGGACCCCTTTAGAGTGAGCAGCTCAGATATCGTTTAATTCCATCATAGGCATGTGATGAAGTTTTACACACCCATTGGAAAGGCAAAACTAAAAGGTCGGAGGATTTTTTAATATTGAAAATTGAGGGATATTATATCATTCAATTTGGAAGAGAGGGAGCAGAGATCCGATTATGGTGCCTAATGTGCTTTGGTTGAGAGGGGCGTCTCATCCTCAATGGCAAGCCAACAGAGAGGTTGTAATATACTGAGATTAACTATCTAATCCACTAAATGTAGCAGGATCTGTCTTCATCTGGGCAGACTACATGGCCCAAAATCAGGTTAGCTCTGAAAACGAGAGGAGAGGGCAGGAGGAGAATAGGTGTAATGAGAGAGGAAACAAATGGAGTACAAGTATGGAGCAATGGAACAAACGCAAATGGTCAAGACAGGACAGAATGAACATGCATGGAATGTCTATTGAAGGTATATTTATTTCCTATGTTGTATCTATAAGGTGCATCTGTACTGCATGGTTGACTACGACAAAAAAATATTTTGATGAGTTGTAAAAGAACAGGAAACTGCCAATAGGCAGCTGCCTAATGCAACTTATCTACCTCTTGAAATTAAGGGTTTCTGAGTGGTTCTCATCTTGGACTTTAGACCTTTAGAGAAGTCTGTAAAGTTGATTTACATACTTAGCATATTTATTTTGTCAACTAAACCATTCAGAGTGGATTGACATAAAATCCTCATCTCTAAAGAAATTTACCATTTTTAACTACCATTTTACCATCAGCATTACATATAAAAACACATTAGACATAAAATTAGACAATGTCTGTGAAGACATTGTGACCTCTGGTTACATTCATCACCACTAAGGAAATCAGTCACCAAATCTCTTTACGGTGAACAAGTTCTCAGTAAGTTACAAAACTGATTTTTTCTTTTTGGCATTTTTCCATGTTTCCCTCATTTTAGTCATGTGAAATTCCACCTGTAGGACTTGATACTACCAACAACTAGAAGGTCAAAACTCCTCTTTTAAAAATGCAAGTGATACTGCGTCTCATTGGACATCTCAACACACTTGGAGAACCCTAACTACCAGTTCTGTTATGTTGGCTGCACTGGTATTGTTGATTGTGTTATAGTGAAGTTCATCTGAAAGGGAGCAAGGTGAGTTAATCTCTCTTGAGCTCCTGATCATGGGATCAAATTCACAGTCTTGACCAAATTATTGGGTTATTGTTTAGATTAATGCACCACTGGGGAGCTAGCCTTATGAGGTGACTGAATTAACTGCTGCAACTAAGCAACTGCATCTTTCAGACCATTACAGACTTCATAACCAGCTAGAATCATACGGACAGTCTGATCAAGAATATGTGTAGAAAATTAATTTGCATTCCATTTTAAAGAAAGCTCCAATATACTATTTAGCACCTCCATAAGCAATGTAGTTTTATAAAGTAGTTGTATATTTAGTGTCTAGGTAACATTTCATAAGACCAGCATGCATAAAGACTTTCAAAACAAACATCTTCAAAGGATATTTACACAATTTGTCAAAATTTGAGGTGAAATTACATGAATGATTAAAACAATTTATGACAATTGATGCTTTTTTGTATAAGCTTTTATATATGTTTATATAGGATTTGTCATGAATGGCTTATGCATGTGTTATGTAGCCTTATGATCTGCATGCTCAAGATAAAAAGTGACAAAACCAAGTTCAACAGGTAACCTATCAGTCAAGGCATGAAGTAGCTTTCCATGACAATTATGTTTTTGGCTTTGTTTCTGCAAATTCCTGGAAAACCCCGATGTAATCTTATTTCTTTCCAGTTTTTGGCAGAACTAATGTGACAGTATGTTATAAAGTGGAATAATACAGGATGGAGTAATTCTTGAATAAATTGTCACATTTTGGGCCACAACTTTTGGTGTGGGGGGTATTAGTCAGACTGCAATAAACGTCATGGAGAGCAATGGCCCTGATGATGGACAATGCCCAAATAGGGCTCCACAGCTCACATCTCCGGCAGTAAAGTCACACTTGCCTGCGCATAGACAGACCCTCTGCAGAGAAGTAGACGAAACCACATGAGGCACCTCCATTTATACAGTGACACAAATACCAGACCAAAAACCAGTCATTTGCCACTGACGTCAATTTGTGCATGTATATTCGCACAAAGACAATCGCACACTGAGCAATAATTATGCTGCCACTATATTAGTCTTGGCACCTGATTCTGGTTCGCCATCATTTTGAGTTATCACTTGGGATGTGTGTGTTTGAGAGAAAGAGAGACATATGACAAATCATCCATGCACTCTGACACTCACGTCAAATGGGATGATTCACAACTTTTGAGTGAAAAAGCAGCACCACATTGAATTACACATCAATTTCTCGCTTCCTCTCCAACACACTGGGTTGAAACAATGGGAGAAAAATTAAAGCCTTCTCACGTTCAGCCACAAGCAAGTCTGGTGAAACAGAAACTCCTTACACTGGGCACACTGGGTATCAACACTGTCTAGGTAGACACACGGAAAAGACACAGGACACTAATTATGACACCTAAGCTCCTCTGCAGAGGAACAAGACCTCAAGTCAGGAAAACCCTGTCGAAGCCAGCTTAGCAAGCCAAAGTAACAGCCAGATGGCCACTTACTGTCGGCCTGGCATGTTGATCATGTTCAACTATCTAATCTAGAAACAAAGGCATGGAAGACTAAGGTACTTCTGGATTGCTTTGAAGAAGAATCATTCAGCTGTAGATTTGGTATTTCTTGAGGCTTTTACAAAATTTTTTTAATGCAATTCATGATTTACCTTTGGGGCAGCTGTTGGCCTAGTGGTTGGGTAGTTCCCCCTGTGATTAGAAGGTCATGGGTTCAAATCCCAGGACTTCTGGTGGTACATTTGAGGCACCCATAAGCAAGGTACCGTTCCTAAACACAGCTCCCCTAGCTGCCCAATTCTTCACTTAGTAAATGCGTTAAATACAGAGAAGAATTTCATGCTATTCACACTGTGTGCTGTGGGGTGGTCACATATGACAAATGGTTACTTCACTTCAAATACATTAATTAAATATAATACAATATTTACATTGTAGAGCTTCTAACTGCAGTCAGAAATAACAGTGCCATCCTGGTTTTGTCTCAGCCTGACTGTCAACAAATTGCCAGATCTGTCAACATTTCTGGCTTAAGTGTTAGTTCGCAAGAGGAATTTAAATTTGAATTAACACCACTTTAAGCAGAACACATTTTGTTTTTGGGCACTACTAAAACACATTTCTTTCAGTGTTGCTTTCAAAAATACTGATTAGGTAGTGTTATGGTATTTTGTCTGTGGCAAAAATAGAAGAAAAAGCAAATTTATTCACTTTTTACATTTTTTTCAGTCATCTAATTGCCGCCAGCAGAGTGCTCACTAACCTTCATGGCCCCATGAACATGAAAGCCTATGAAATACCATGCTCAGATACTTCTGTTTACCTGGTCTTTGATGCTGAAAAGTTACTACTAGGTAGTACAAACTGTACAATTAGCAGTAACTTTTTAGCCTCAAAAGGAGTTTCATAGGCCTTCTTCCATTACACCATGTTGGGGTATGAAGAGACCTCTTAATTCAGTTTCTGTTTTGTTGCTCATGGCATGCCCTTTGTTTGCTGCTTAATTAAAAGCGAGTTGCCCTAATGTGGGACATTTTTGTAGTGTAATGTTGATTTAATTTTGTAATACACCACAGAAGTCAAAACTACAGAAATTTTTTCACATTAGGGCAACTCAACCTACCTCCTGCGAGTGCTACCAAAACACAGTGCGCCATCATAAAACAGACAAATATTTCCAATCTTTTATCAAAGTAATCTTACTTTCCTACCCTGACAGAATTTATGATTTCTTAACCATTTTTCAGAAAATATGAATGATAACACAAAAACTTTTCTTTCACTCATGGTTAGTGGATGCCTAAAGCCATTTATTGTTTACACTTTTTAATTCATTATCACAACACACACTACCTAATTGACACTGTTTTAAAGTTTACATTCCCCAGGGATTTGGCACAGAAAATCTGGTCAGAATTGATGGCAAAATGAATGCAGCAACATATAAAAAAAATATTGGGGAAAAAGGAAGCTGCACATGGGATGTACTTGGAAATTCCAAAATGACAATGATCCAAACACAAGGCTAAGACGACCGGCATTGGCTACAGCAAAATAAAGTTTAATGGAGTGTTGCAATTTTAGTCTCCTGACTTTACATTTATATTTCCTGTATATATTTCATATACACATATATATATATCTATATGTGTACATAACAAATATATGTGTACACACACACATATAGAGGGGTGGAGACAAATACAAATACGGTATTCGGATGGGCACAAATAACGTGTTTATTTACGAATACCGTATTCGGACAAATACTTTAAAAAATATTCGTATTTGGGAAACCACGCCCCCCAGTACACGTCACAGGCTCGCATTCGGGAATAGATACTCCTTTCCAGTGCCGGCGCCAAGGGGGGCATTAAAAAGCATTGCCCCCCTAGCGATTTAAAAGCCCCCCCAACGCGTCGCTCATATGTAGGGGTCGATTGGAACTTGTTCGTCCTGGAAAATTCGTGAACGTCCGTATGACGCTGAAGGTATCTCCTTTTGCACAGCTCCCATTCGAAATATTCATTCCACCTTAAAAGCTGCTCTCCAGGCGGCACTATCGCCATTTCTATACATCCAGGAAAGTAAGGAAAATTAAATGGAAAAGTGCACAGATTAAGTCTGATTAAGAGGTAAAACTACTGAATTTTTCACTTATTTTTAAAATTTGCCCCTTAAATAACTGAGCCTCCTGAAGAAAATGTCTTATGTTAAGGATTAAGGAGTTTCACACTCACACCTTAAATCCACTTTTAAGGTAGAATTAAGGGAACGGTTTACAAATTAATGGCCACTTAATTCAAATTCAGGTGTTTGGCATATTTTCAGGGGTAAATAAAGGTAGAGTTAAGCAAATTTTAAGTACAATGTATTTCATAGTAATGGCCACATAGATGCCTACACAGTTGGTCCACTCTGGCGCCGGCACTGCTCCAGAGGGCATTAATGACTTCAGATTTTTCCTAGTCGATTAGTATGGAAGACTATGAGCACATTAATTCAAATGGCAATTCATTTTGCAATTGGCAATTCAATATTCAATCTGAGCAT
>JBBMFX010000080.1:21963230-21973617 GCA_037832545.1 Rhabdalestes septentrionalis | reverse complement strand
TGAACTCAGAGCTCCTCGTCTCCTCCTGATTTCTTTCCTTCAAAAATGATCCGCAACGAAATTCTGATCTCCTACATTAATTGCCAGGTTTGGGAACAGTCACACACTGCCACTGGTATTGAATCAAGTGATGATGTTGATAGGGATGTCCCGATCAGGTTTTTTTTGCCCCTGAATCAGAGTACGAGTCATTTGATTTTGACAATCTACCGATACCTAGTCCGGTCGATACTTCTATATACTATACTAAGGTGAATGGCAGGTGACTCATTGCGATCATTTGTGCTATATTGGCTGAGATGTCCTGTGACTTTGTGCTGTCCCGAGGCATTTTTTTCTCTCCTCTTCAAACTCTCCTGCAGCATGAGCTGACTCCTCTTCGGCTGGGTTGCACACATGTATACCCGAGTCCTGATCGGGAGCTAATGTCCGATTACGGTCAAGTCTGAAACCACGTGATCGGGCCTGATTTCCGATTACGTGATCGGGTCTGATTTCCGATCACGAGATCGGATCTGGACATCCCTCGTGGTTGATGAAACAAAGATGGTAATCGCCGACTAAAGATGCTATAATCAATGCACCTAGGCTTTAATATTCCTGAAACTGTGAACAGATCTTGCGGTTTATGAAATACAATCAATAAATGTTTCTGAACTTGGGGCAAGAGTAAAAATAGGGGTGAAAAATGTGTGCACAAGCCACCTTTCACATATTTTTGAAACATGTTAAATGATAAATAATAATTTTGCATTACACTTGCAGAAACATTTAAGTGCAGCCATTTTGCAAAGAACTACATGCATGCTGGCTAACAAAGGTTTTGGAAGTACTCAAGGAATCTTACAATGGCAAATGAATCTAATAAACAACTACATTTTACAGCAGCTTTTATGGAAAACCGGACAAAGTCCATTACTGATAGGTGCAGATGCATGAGAAGTGAACATGACACAAGCATGCCTGTTTTATTTATGCTATAAATAAGATGGCTTGAAGATTTCTGAAGATAACACGTTGAAATAATCTTGCTGAAGTCCTGATGATCCCATTTCATTTTACTTTCACATATGTCAGTCAACATAAATATAAGTTAACAAATTATAAACCATTTTCCTTCTGTACCATGATGTACATAATCTCAATGTTTTCATAGCACTAGAAAAACATCTTTCACTCAGTGCTGGGTGGGAGGGGGATACCATGCTATTTTTCTGCACTCAGCGATGCAATCAGAAATCAGTGGATTTTCATTGTGGTCAAATTCTTACACTACGTTTTGTTAGATTTTTATATATGTTTTATGTTATGAAGCAATAAGTAGTGTAATAATATAATATGGCAAATTACACTTTATATGACCAGGGACATAACTAACAAGTTAAAAAGGATCAACTTTAATTTTCAGCTGAGGAATATAAAAAAAATGAAAACAAACAAGTGCTAACAAAAGTAGTCTAAGCAGCATTTTACATATGAAGCTAGAAGGTGGAATTTGGCAATAATAAAAAATTGGGAAGAAAATGTCTCCAAACTTTGACAAGTAATTAGCATTCTGACTTTTGAAAGTTAAATACCCCCAAAAAACAGAACTTCCCTCACTTTGTCTGGACATTTTTGAGTACCACATTGGTGAGACTCACACTCACTCACAATCATGACCAGAGCATTGAGATTGAAATTCTGAATAAACTGTGCCAAGGTAAATCAGGAATTATTGTATTTTACCATTGCTAAGCTCACAGATATGTCCACAATGCCACCTGTGACTGTTTTATGTTTATTGGTAAGTAAATTAAAACAAAGTATCATATATTGCAGCTAAAATAAATGATTCGTGATAAGAGAAATGCCAAACACAGAAATTCAGTTACATTTTTATAACCATTACATAGATTGTGCTACAATTGGCATTAGCATGAGCTAATTTAAGCCTGAGGCCAAAAAAAATAAAAATTACCATTAGAAAAGATAGAAGTGTAAAAACAATTGTGCTAGATGTCTGAGGCCTAATATTTTTGTTGATGTCTGTCGACTGTGGAAATGAACCATCATCAGAACTGTCTGAGCATCGGCTCAAACACCGGCACCAGTGCAGTGGAAACAGGGAAACAAACATGTCAGGTCAGAGTAATGTGCATATTTCTCCTCACATCCAATCTTCACTTTTCTCATCTTTTTACTTTTCTCATCATTTTACTGTCACAATGGCACACACACATGCTTGTGTGAGACATTTGCAAGGTGCCCTGAGCTGTACATGCAACCCCACCCCTCTGCTGCAGACCAGCAAAAGTTTCAATGTGACCAGCTGCTTTTTGCGTACTTTACAGCAACAAATATTACCGGCATACTTTGGTGTAAAAAGGCGTGCCTGCTTTGCAAAATGTGTACAAGTAGGTCTGTTTTTTTGTAAACTAACTAAATAAATCAAATAGATGCAGTTTTAAATGTATTATTCACTCTCTAATCTATACAAACCATATAAGGAAACTATAGTACATTTATAATATGGATGTCTGTGTAATTCAAAAGGATGAAGTAAAGTTAGAAAATGGACATGTAAAAATGAATTATTGTAGTATTTTGGACACATAAAAACCATACAAACACAAGGAAAGGCTACACTATAAAAAAGTAAGATATGGGTCCTTTAACTCACCCATAGCATTGCTGTTGAGTAAGAAAGACCCATGTGCCTGTCCATCAGGCTCCATAAGAAGATAAAACGGATGAACACCGTAAAGGTTAATGAGTTCCTATAGGATGAAATTGAATAAGAGACAGAAACATGGAATGGCTGCAAATTCTAAATTTACATTCATTTATTCCAAAAAATAGCAGACCATTTAACAAAAGATGCATGAACACAATACAAAAGCAAAATGAACAATTATTACCATAGGTGCTGCATCCCGACTCCACATCGTCAGCGTGTTCCACTGCACATCATGAAGAAAGTTGGAGCGATGTTCACCCAGCCCGTAAACAAAGTTTGACAACAAAGATGTTGACATTTGCAGAAACTGATCCGCATAGAAGAGTGGAGCCACTGTAGTGTTCAACCTTACAAACACAGACATTAGTGGGTTTGGTAAAAAACATCCAAAAAGTACATTATATGTCCTTATCAATGCCTGAAAGGTTGGTATTGGAACCAATTAAAGCATTGTTTAAAGTTCATGCTAATTTAACCCAAACCCAATTCTGATTCTTTGTTAAGGCTACAGGAAGAAGTATTCACTTAACATTACAACATACAGTTTATCCATGAGCTACAGTCAATCACATAAATCTTGGCACATCGACACACTTCTAATCTTCTTGGTCCTATACACCACCACAATGGATCTAATGTGAAATGAACAAGATGTTCAGCTTTAATTTTAATAAGTGCCTCCCACTTTTTAAAGTAACAAAATAATGGGACAAATTAACAATCATATATCAAACTTTCACAATTTAATACTTTGTTGTAAAGGCCTCTACTGCAACTGTCTTCAGCTTGTTCTTGGTCTTGCATTTCCCTTTAGATTTGTCTTCAGCAAGTGAAATTCATGTTCAATCAGATTCAGGTCAGGTGATTGACTTGGCCATTGCATAACATTCCACTTAATTCTACAGCATTTGGCTGAATATGAGCAGATATTATTGCTCAAAAACCTCAAAATTCATCCTGCTGCTTTTGTCAGAAGTCACATCAAAAAATACAAGGGAACCAGTTCAATTGTTAGCCATACATGCCTAGGTCAAGACACTACCACCACCATGCTCCAAATAGTTCTCTTCCAATCACTCTGGTACAAGTTGATCTTTGTCTCATCTGAATGTTCTCATTGTTCCAGAACTGTAAGGGATGTGTTAGATGTTTATTGGCAAACTAATCCCTGTTTCTTGTTTTAGAGGCTCACCAATGGTTTACATCTTGTGGTGAACCCCCTGTATTCACTCTGGTGATGTCTTCTCTTGATTGTTGACATTGACACATATACACCTACCTCCTGGAGAGTGTTCTTGATCTGGACAACTATTGTGCTATCTCTCTGATGGGTTTGTTTATATTTTTCAGCCAAATGATTGCTTGCTTCCCAAATAGTGACAGCTCTTTGGATCTCATATTGATAGTAGACAATGTCGGTGCAATTTTGCTCGACACAAGGTGAGAAGACCCCAGCCAGAAAATGTCACAAAAAAAAAAATCAGAAAAGTTTATTACACATCTGCAAAAGTGGAGAGGTCGGGTTCAGGGTCTCCTAAGAGATTCTGAAGTCGTCTCTCAAGAGTCCCTGATGTCGTCTCAAGAGTCTCTGAAGTCATCTCTGCCCTTCCGTTCTGAGTTACACCATTTATAATAAAGCCGTATGGAGCTATAACTAAATTAAATTACATTTTATTTCTATAGCGCTTTTTACAACCAGGCTGTCACAAAGCAGTTTTACAGAGTACAGGTCCGAGGCCCTAGTGAGTAAGCCGAAGGCGACAGAGGCGAGGAAAAACTCCCTCAGATGGAGGAAGAAACCTCGGGAGGAACCAAGACTCAAAAGGGGAACCCGTCCTCCTCAGGTCGACCCAGAGGGATATCACCTCCACTGGAACCAAGCCCATATAAGGAAAAGGGAGGGACCTTCTCTTCGTCCGGATGATCACCTTTAGCCTACATAATTTATCAAGCCAGGGGTGCTTGACCATGAAAGAAAGTTTCATACGTTCATACATGTTATAAGGCATCGGAATGTCCTTGCAGCACAAGACAGCAGAATGTGGTAGGAGAAACACATGTTTTTCTCCTAACTGACCAGAGGCCTTTTGACCATAAAGTTGCTTCTACCATGCATGGTATGGAGAACATAAGTCCTCTAACTTCTAAACTTAAGACTTCTGCTTAAACTTAAATGAATCACACAATAATCTGGAACTGAATAAATAAATCACTGCCTCACTGGCTGAATACTGAGTGTGAATACATGTAGTAGGAATAAAGAAAATAAAGAAATTAATGAATAAAATGATTAAAATGTGAATTTCCTCAACAACAGCAACAGATTCCAAATGCAAATAGCACACATGAAATGAACTGTGGACCTTTTATCTGCTCATTGTAAATAAGATAATGAGGGTACAACACACACCTAGCCTTTTGGTCCCTTAAAGAGTGGGAGGCACATATATAAACTGTTGTAATACCTACATCATTCACCTAAACTGTACGTAGATACCCACAAATTAAAGCGGAAAGTCTGCAGTTAAAGCACATCTTGTTTGTTTCATTTCAAATCCACTGTGGTGGTGTATAGAGCCAAAAATATTAGAATTTGGATGATAATATTTCAATATTTTTCATTTCAGCATTTTTTTGGTACTGGCCTGATCTCAATGAGTGCCACTGACAAGCAGAACTATAAAAGGACTTCTCTCTTCAATAAATGCAAGGGGATGTTGCCATCAAGCCAAATAGTGAATTCATAAACAGACATCAGAACATTTAATTATACAAGCTGAGTCATTATATATAAAGAGAAATGAGACAGGGAATAAGTACTGAACACATGAACAAGGTGCAAAATGGCATGGAATGCCAGGAGATCACCTGAAATCTGTGAGTATTGGGAGAGAAACCCTGCCCCCTATCAACCCTAGCTGCTTTAGTCCTAATTGATGGCTATAAATGCTTCTCATTACTCAGGAGGCACACAGGCCAGACTTCATGATGGGTAAATGCAAGTAACTCTCCCAAGATCTTATTGTTAAAAAGCATTCTGTTGGGAATGGTCATAGGTCCATTTCTAGAAAGCTAATTGTTCCTGTGAGCACTGCGGGACCATTATCCGGAAATGGAATGAGAATCAGTTCACCATAAACCAGTCACGATCAGTTGCTCCACTTAAGATCACTCCCAGAGCCACGAACCACTTGGGCAGAACTACAGGAAGACCTTGCATCAGCAGGTACTGTTGTTTAAAAAAAAATCCATAAGACAATGATCCCAAACACAAGGCCAAGGAAACAATGAAATGGTTTCAAAGAAAGATAATCAAGCTGCTTGAATGGCCCTGTCAATCACTTGACCTAAATCCCATAGAAAATCTATGGAGAGAACTAAAGAATTCATAAAAGATGCCCAAGGAAACTTCCATATTTGTGTGAAAGAATGGGCAAGAATCCCTCCTGAGCAATGTAGACGACTGGACTCTCCATTCAAGAGGCGTCTATAAGCTGTAATCCCCAAGTGTCTTTTCTACAATACATTTTGTTCAGTACCTATTTGCTTGTGTCTTTAAATTTTATTTATTATGACTCAACTTGTATATTTAATGTCCTGAATTCTTTGTATGAATTCAATATTTGGCATGATGGCTACATCGGTTGGACATTATGTGTCAATAGCCCACTTAGAAATGCCCTTACTGAAAAAAAGGCCAAATACTTGTTCCCCCCTGAATCTGTTTTTGAATCTGTTTATTATAAAACATTATACATAATAATTACCATATATTAATGTTGTTATAAATATAAAATATGATTTAGTATTATTGTTATGAATATATGAATATGTTTAAATCTTCACTTCTTCAAAAATAACAAAAATCATCCATTTGGCCTAACGATCTGAAGTATCAGCATCAAAGTTTGTTCCTTTCTGGTCTATGATGCTTTAAGAGGATTTGTAATAAAACAAGAATATCAGTGCTTCATTCTAACAAATAATAGGGATCTATGATTTTTACTACAGAAGACAAATGTAAACATTTTAGACCGAATAATTACTGTCCCCACAGGAAAATACACGAAACTACACATTGGGCTGCAGGTGGGCCTTCAAGATGCAAACATCTGTGTGGACGAGGCCTACATTGTGTATAGCATGGAGTCCTGTTTTCAGAAATCCATGACCAGCGGTCAAAATGTTTTTGTAATCATAAGCCACATCCCCCAAAATCATGATGTACACTTACACCACAGCCCCATTTAATGTCCTCTTCACAATAATCCCGAATGGTTGTTTGGTGAACTCCACTGTATACAAGGGATTTGAAGCTTTTTTTTTTACCACAGGCACACTTATTGGAACCTCATATCTCTCCTTTGTGGGATCTGTAATCTAAGACACAGGAACAACAACAAAATAGTTAGATATATTAAAACAATAGTTTGACAAAAAATATAATCGGATGTCGGACATTTAAGTTATTTGTTTTGTGCTAGTTATGATGCTAACACAGTTTACAAATAATTACAGGTAAGGTTCAGTTAAGTCCACAAGTATCTGAACATGGATGCAATTTTTTCCACATCTAAACACATCTAAAATTAAGCAAATACGATGTGAGAAAAGTATAGACTTTCAGGTTAAAGAGGTTTAACAAAGGTATCCCATTAAGTTTCCAAAAACTTATGTTTTTCAGAGTACCTCCATTTTCCATTTTCAAAGGCATAAAATATGCATGAGAATAATTTGCCATTTGGATAGGAACTCACTGACATCACCAGAAAGCACCAGAAAGCATAGCCCGACACCTTTCAGAATTAATACTGCTAATTTTGACAGCAGTCACATAATCAATTAACCTCCTTAACCCACTTATACTTCTATTACATTTTGATTGCTTGATATTAAATCCATACTAACATGAAAATTGTCTCAGTCTGCCTCACATTGTGTACGCATTACTTGCTTATGTATTTGACACTGTATGACAAGCTAAAAAGAAATCATTATAAATCTCCTAGCTAAATACACTCGTAGGAACTATGTTGAAGTCTAAATTTCTAGGCATATGTTTAAAACCTCCCACTCAAATTAAGCCAATTTCAAGTAAAAAAGTAAATTTCAGAGAAAACATTTTCTATATTGAACAATCTTAAGCATAGCATTCTATTTGCAAATTTTAATGGCATTTTCTTTATCTACTTCTGGGCATTTACTTCCTGGTTTTAGTGGGGAAAAAAACACATTATACCAAAATAAACACACATGCCATGTTATTTTTCCCCAATTCTGTTCTATTCAGGACTTAATGTTTTTTTACTGAAGTGTGTTTGATGTAGAGGAATTTAAATAAAATGTATAAATATTGTCATCTAAACAAATTGTCATCTAAGCAAGTGATACCTAAATCATCACATCTGCTTTTAACCAGATTAAGATATGTAGATTGGTATTGTCAGGCTATGTGGAAGAGCGTGTAAACCTGAATTTTTATATTTTCAAATCAAGACAATAAACAAATAAGACACTAGACCATGCCATGCATCTCACTTTCACACGTAGTCTGTTGTCCGATTCATACAGAACATCCAATTGCAGCGTCTCTACATCCTTAGGGTAGTAGGTCTTCTGTTGGCGAATCAGTTTCCCCTTGTAGCCTATCTCTGTCTCATTGATAGCCACGAGCTCATAAGATGGAAAGTCTGGTGGATAAAAGCACCATGGCACTCCGTTCTGTCCTGCCGTCTTAAGTACTTGTATGAAGCAACAGTTTCTTTTATTGCACATCTCCTTGGTCACCACAACACCTCTTTCTGGGTAGCAGTCAAACCTGCAGGCTTCAGAAATAGAGGAGCAGGATTCTGGCTGAGACACACCACGGTGTGGAGCCACTGGTGATGGAGGTTTGTGGATTCCTGTGGAAGGCGTACCACGAAGCCAAACCAGAGTTCCTAGAAGCCAGATAGCAAGAACTGCCAGAATTAGCCCTCCCAATGTTAACAGAGCAATTGTGGCAGAACAATGAGGTCTCCTATCCAGCAAAGGATGGTCTGGGTCTTCTGCCTTCATCTGCACATCTCCAGAGTCCTCTGGTCCAGGCCCCACTGAAGCTGCACCAGAGAAGTGCACTTCCTCTGGGTTCAGTCTCTTATAAGATACCATGGCAGAAAGCTAAGTATACAAAACAAGACAGCGTATTAAATGTTAAACTGCATTCGATGCATTCATTTTAAACATTCACTTTATTCTTTCTCATAACTGAAGTTCTTAATAACCAATTAAATTCAGCTTTGGTGTGAATGTACACAGAAAACATTGCCAGAGTACTGTAAATGTTAAAGGACAATTTCTTTTTTATATATAGCTGTAATCAAAACACAATTTGTTTTAACATCAGCATTTTTAATTAAGACATTGCCAATGAGAATGGAACTACTGTTGTACCAGTCAAAAAAAAGGAACATTCCCCATTTGTGTTTTGACTTTATACACCATTGACCAGTACTGGAAAATTTGTAATAAACTGCTAGTTGAAAAAGCTGTGTGTGATTACAAGCAAGGTGCTTGGTTCCTTACTTGCTGCTCAGTGCATTATCACTAAAGACTTTTTTAAAAGCTTGTGCATATATAAATATGTTGGCTAGGCTTGGGCGGTAATACCGTAATATGGTATACCGCAGGATCTAAAAATAACAACGGCATCAAAAACAATAAACTCCGTCCGTTGGCAAGCCGAATGACTGTCCGACCCACGAATGGCATGAGAAGCCTGCATTAACTCTGTGTGGTATTTACCAATCGGCGATGGTTAGGGGCTGGATTTGGATTTTAAAACATGGCGCCACCCGTGTGTGCGGGGCCTGCACCAAGATGGATGCACCAAGAATTTTAACTCGAGACTCTTGACCGGTTTTATGCAATTTGGGGGCTTTATTGGGTTTTTGGTTTTAGTATTTTTTTCCATTTTGTCTAATTTGCATTAATAAAGTTTTCTTAAAAGGATATATTTTGTCCTGCTTCTTCCAAAACGAAACAACCAGGGGTACATATTCGGTTTGTTTTTGGGTCCCAGTGCCCTTGTAGTCCACTGGGTGGCATAGCCCTTGTAGTCCACTGGGTCTACAATTGGCCTTTGTATTTAACGTGGATATGGTCGGCCTTAACAGTGCCCCCCCCCACCCAGTCAAATGAGCCATACATGGCAATTGTTTATTATTCACGCTAATACCGTAGACCGAGGCAAAACAGGAGGTATGACGGTTTCAAAATTTGGATACCGCCCAAGCCTAATGTTGGCCCTTTTAAATTTGGAGCAACGAGTCTATCAACAGTGAGTCTATTGTGCCAATAGTATTTCAAAGTATTTAACAGCAATGTTAACACATTACATGCTGTCTAGCATGCAATGTTAGCATCAGAAACATTTTAAATGGGCCTGGATAAACTAGGGCTGGTCCGAATGCCATTTTTTGAGCTTAGAGTATTCGGTAGTGAAAAACATTGAATATTCGAAGCTTCGGTGGGAGGGGGCTGAATGTATTATCTTGTATTCGCCATCTTGGATTCATAAATCCATATTTTCTTAGTAGAGTTATAAATAAATAGCAAGAAGGTCCTGGGTTTGACTCCCGGGTCGGGTGCAGGGTCTTTCTGTGTGGAGTTTGCATGTTCTCCCCGTGA
>JBBMFX010000080.1:21947959-21963130 GCA_037832545.1 Rhabdalestes septentrionalis | reverse complement strand
CCTTTAGGTTGGTGGCAGGCAGTCAGATGTTGCTCTTGAACTTGGTGTGTCATCAGCAGGCTTGCATCAAGACAAAGAATTACTGGCAGAGTTCATGACAGACTCAGGAGAGGAGCTCCACGAGTGACAGGCCGCAACGATGACCAGTTCCTAAGGACCTATGCACTCAGACATCATTATGCAATTTGAATTATGCCACACAGCTGCAGGCCCATTTATGAGATGCGAGGGGTGCTAGGCTTTGCAGACAAACCATACTCCACCACTTTGGCTTGAATGCCAGGCGACCGTTGCAGGTGACTCCACTGACACCAAGACACCGCCGTGAACGTTAGCAGTGGTATGCAAAGCGGCTGCTATTTGTATTTGTATTTGTTGAAAGGGGAAAATTATTCGTATTTGTATTTGTATTTGAGTAAAATTCATAAGGCAGCGCTCAAACTCCGTCCGCCGGGTGCCACCCTAGAATTGTATTTGCTACCGGCGGTTCCTGATGCTGTTTCTATTGGTTTTCTTTACAGTTTTTAAGGTCGGGCCTTGCAGTAAGCATTTCCCTGCATGTTGTACCGTGTATGACACTGTATGTGACAAATAAAACCCGAATTTGAATTTGGTCGGAGCACCGCTCGGGTGGTCTCGGTGACGTCACGGGCCCTGGCCCCGGTGGTCTGCACGCGCGCCCCTCGGCCCGAGCAGTGTCTGCCTTTAAGCTGCACGGTGTGTGTGCATGAATGTGAGTGAGCATGAGCAGTGTCGACCTTCCCGCTGTGGTGTGTGTGTGTGTGTGTGTGTGTGTGTGTGTGTTTGGGTATGATCCCTCAACATGGATGAATTTGTGAAATATTTGGCCAGTTCTCATCAGAATCGCAAACTGTTGTTTCAAACATACCTGGGATAAGTTAGTAACTGTGTTCTTATTTTTATTTTCAAATCCAGGTCTGTTTGATGTCTGCTGTGTCTAATTGCAGTATTTCTTGTTAGGTTGGGGGTTTTTTTGTGGCTCCCGGCAGCTGGGCGGAGTTTCTTTTTTTTTTTACTGAGTAGTGAACCGAGAGAGACGAGTCAACTCCTCCAACTCGACTTCTCGACTCTCAGTATGAATGGAAAGGAAGCGGTATTAAAGTGATTAAAAGTATTTTTTTCACTTTAAAAGTATTTTTTTATCATTTTGTGGTAAAGATAAGGTGTCTCCAAACAAAATGGCGCCTCAGTACTTTTCCTGTTCTCCACCGCAAATGAATCGTGATACAACCGAACCGTGAGTCAAAAATCGCGAAATTAACCGAATCGTGGATTCAGTGTATCGTTACAACTCCAATTATATATATATATATACACACACACTACTTACCATAAGGTTCTGCAGGTCTCCGTGCAGAACGCCGATACAGTTATTGTACTTTAATTCTGAATTGCAGGTACTGCAGGTCTCTGTGCTGTTAGAGTGAAGATCTCCAGAATGAAAACATTTTAACCTAAATTGTATGATTTAACATTGTAAATAACAAAGAATTTTCAAATTTTGTTTTCATGGGTTTCAGTTGGCCACGAGGGAGTCAAGTGTTACAACTCGATGTACGGAGCATATTATTGATATATTTAATGAGAAAATTAAGAGATCTGAAAAAAATTCCAGACCCTTGGGAAATTTAATTGCATATGCAATAAGACAGCTAAAATTGGAAGAAACAAAAAAGCCAGTGAAGCAGCTGTAGGAGCACTCTGGTTATTGGTCTGGCTTAACAATATAGTCACAGGGATGTCTAGATGACAGCGAAGAATATTACAGTGGTATTGTGCATACTGTTACTGTATCTCTCCATCCTCCACTCACATTTTCAAAGTGCAAAAAATGAGAACATGCTTCTTTTTGTTCCAGTGCCTCAAGAATTATACTGACTAATCAAAAATATTCAGGCTGTAAACAATAGTTAACTTTGAAACAAATACCAAAAAAAGATGGAAAACATAGTCCATAGTAATTGAGGTTGCAGACGCTTTAAGGTAAGAAAGCTACAGTGCAGCAATTATAATTTCTCTGAGCATAACTTCTCTGAGCACAGTGACCTTAATTTGAGCTCACTAGCTCAAGGGTGCTGGGGTTGCATGGGCATTGCCAAACCAACACTGCTATCTGTATAGCTGTAGGCTGCACTTCCACTTACCACCTACTGCTCTGTGCCAGAATTCAGAACCCTCTAGAGACTGAGAACACTCTGATGTGGGGCTTATTCCTGCAAGGTGTCCTTTTCAGCAGAGAGGGAAAAAAAGACAAAGAGGAGGGAGAGAGTAGTCAATCTTCGGTTTTACAAGTAGCAGGTCTGTGAATTAGTTCTTCCTTGCTTGATGTTTATTTCAGGGGAATATATGGTGAAGAAGGTGGATGTTTCATATAATGTTACTAAGGAAACATGCATTAATGAATGTGGCCATTTTGTTATACATGTACAGCATGAAATACTTCCTCTGCATTTAACCCATTCACCAAGTGAAGCAGCATCCAACCAGGAGCACAACGCCCTGGGGAGCAGTGTGTTTGCACATCTACACGGGTTGTTATAGATTTTTTTCAAATACAAATACAAATATTTTTGCGTTTTAACAAAAACAAATATTGTATTTGTTAAAAGGGAAAATTATTCGTATTTTTATTAGAGTAAAATTTAAATGCAGTGCTAAAACTCCGGCCACCGCTCCCCGAATCTACTCCTGAACTTGAGCGTGTGAGGGGGAAGGGTCAGGGAAGTGGAATATCTAAAAGTGAAAGTGATCAATCTGTCAGACGTGAACACACCACTGCACACATTGTGACCAGCATGAAATTCCTCTTGTGCATTTAAACCATTCACCAAGTGAAGCAGCAGGGAGCAGTGAGTGGGGACAATACCTCTCTCAGGGTACCTCAGAGGTGCCTAGTGGTCTTCACGATCGACCCACGAATTTCTGATCGCAGGGCGAGTGCCTTAACCACATGAGCGTGTGACAGGGGAGGGGTCCAGTATACTATTTATTTAAAAGTATTTGTCCGAACATCGTATTCGCAAAAAACACATTTGTGCTATTCCGAATCCTGTATTCAGCTTCGGCCGCACACCTAATATATATATATATATATGCAGCCGGTTGGGGGTGCACAAGACCTAGATCACTCCTCCCCACCCACAGAGTGATGGGCTGGTGGAACGGTTCAACCCAACCCAGGCCCCGCAGCTCGCAATCCTGACCAGCCAACATCAAAGGGACAGCCACCTGCCGCTGGTGTTTTGGTCGTACCGCACTGTGGTCCAAGAGTCTACACAGTCCACCCCGGCGGCACTCATGTTCGGGAGAGAGCTGCGCATGCCCGTGGACCTGGGGTTCAGGGCTCTGCACGAGCCTGAGGTACTCAGTAAACCAGGCCTGGACTACTTTTACCATCTGAGAGAGAGGCTGCGAGTGGTGCATGGACTGACCCACCAAGCGCTAGCCACGGCTGGTGCCAAGCAACGGTGGGCCTACGACATGTGGGCTCACGGCAGGGACTTTGAGGCTGGGGAGAAGGTTTAGGACTCTCCCAGCATGAACTGCTCCCTCCCCGAAATGTTTACTGTTGTTTGTTGTATTGTTGTGGGGTTGTTTTATGTAGTTGGGGTGTAGATGTGTTTGTGTTTATTTGGTGTGTTTTTGTGTGTGTGGAAATATGTTTGGGGGGTTTGTTTTGTGTTTGTGTAGGGGTGCACAGGCTACCATGAGTGTGAATCATGGTAGCTCTGTGTACCTGGGCCTGGGTTAGGCCATAGTTTAAGCTTGTGCTGTGCTGCTTGTAACCCCTTACTTGCCACTGCTGTTAAAAGCTCTCAAATAATCTGTTGGAGATTTCCTCCCTGAGTTCACCAGCTCTCTCGAGTGCTCCATCCTTTCCCTTTGACAATCTCATCTCTGGATCATTACAATATGTAGTATTCCTCCCATATATGTACTCACTTCAACTTTTAAAAAATCAGGAGTTATTTGTCATTATTCTGTGTTCTGTGACCAATAATAACAATAACTAATCTCATTTCTGTAGCTGAAACATTAAAAACTGATTCAATATGCTTAAGTTAATGGTATTTTTAAAACATTTTTATCAGTTTTATGTATTTTACAGAAAAAAATAGTCAGTTAACTAAATTTAATTTGGCGACTGGTATTATAGGGCTAATATAAGAAATCAAAATATACAAAACTCAAAAGAAATGCAAACACTTGTTTCTAAACAGTTGATATTACTGACAACTTGTAAAAAAATATTAAGTATTTAAAACATGTATTCGTATTCCACTAATAACTAATCACACCTGTTAATTAAATAGCATTCCAGGTCGATATCTCATGAATTTGATTGAAAAAATGCAAAGCTATCATCAGAGCAATAAATGAAATGTTCAGTATTAGTCTACAGTGTAGCCAATATAAATAAAGGAAAGGTGTCCAAACTTTTGACTAATAGTATATATATACACTATTGGGAGGGGACAAATCCTTGAGAGACACCAATAATGAGGAACGGTGGTTCAAAAATTGATATTCTCCAGCCTCACTTGCTGTTGCTATCTGTCAGGAAGCTGGTGATCTACTGACAGGAAATAGATAACACATTGACCTTTGAGGGTTTGGAGGAGAGGAGTTAGGGCACAATGGTGTTAAATGGCAAGTCCACAAAGTCCTGGGATATGTTCCCGGATAGTGGAGTTGTTGCAGAATATAATGCAGTCCCATATTCACTGCATTTTCCACCAACCTGTTTGCACAGTTGACAAAATTCATGTGGTCAAGTTTGTGTCCTGTAATGTTCTTCCGATGGGCTAAAACCAGGCATTCAAATTTCAAGGCGACAGGTCTGTAATCATTCAGTCCTGCAATGGTGGGTTTCTTGGGGACCAGGATGATAGTAGGTCGTATGAAGGAGGAAACTTCACTCAGCTCCAGGGATCCATTGAAAATGCGGCTAAAGATGGGAGCCAGCTCATCAGCATAGGGGGACAAAACACACAGAAAATAAACAAAAACAAAATATGACAGAGCACAGTACTAAGGTTGCCACCTGCGGTGCCATCTTGAGAAATCTTGGGACAACACAATTATATTTTGCAATGTTTTTATGGCATTTAGAAACTTTTCTGGGCAATTAGAAATGGGCATTGCTTTCAAGTGAAAGGGTATACATTAGACCATGGGTCTCCAACACGTCGCTCGCGAGCTACCAGTAGCTCGCACCTCCTCTCCAATTAGCTCACCGAAGGGTTAACGAATCTACATACATTTGAAAACGTGACCAATCAAATTTTATTAGGGGGTGTTCACGCCAAAAAACGTGTGGGAAACGTGAGGCACGTCGCGTTCTCATTCTTTCTAAAAGCGCTCGGGCGCTTGCGCTCAGGAAGTGTCTGCCGTGTCTAAGCAACCATCAGACGCGGTCTCCATTAATTTCAGCAATGGATTTCCACCCACACAAAACACTTGCTGTGACTCTGCTACATTATTTATTTATGCAGAAAAGAAAAAAACGCCGTAGTGTCTGGGTGCACCCCATTCTTCAAAAATTGAAAAAACACGGGGAATTTCACCAGCTGATCCAGGAGCTCCGCCTGGACAACGGGAGGTTCAAAGCCTATTTCAGACTTGACAAGGACCAGTTGGATTATATTTTAGGAAAAAATGTCACTCGGAAAACCAACCTGCATGTATAGCCAACCATATCTGCCCCCTTCTTACACCAAATCATTATTTGCCCATTAGTTGTCCGTAAAACAGTTAAGGTTGATGAGTCAAAGGTGATGATGCAGATTCAGATTCAGATTCAGATGATGGGAGATGGTCAGGGACCATGACCGCGGCAGGTCGCCATACAAATAAGAGGCTGAAAACGTATTTTCACGATACAAAAATGAGAAGCTCTCTACCATTTTCATTTTGTGAAAGTAGCTCTCAGAGGTAAAAAGTTTGGAGACCCCTGCATTAGACTGTGGCACATCTGATGGTGCATACTTTGTATTAGTCATCCTCTCGTCCCCTTGCTCAGTTTCTGGCCACAGACTTGCTCTTAACTGTAGAGTGGTTGACCACTCCTCCCTTAGACTATACCCCAGCAACACAATTGTGCCTGATTAAGTTATATAAGAACCACAAAGTCTACCATGTCAGTATCACCACCTGTGCACCACCAACATACCTGGTGAAAAGTGATCCTGTGGTCCATGGTTGGTAATTGTGCATTTAAAACATCTATGAAGGTTCCTGTAAAATGAACAGTGGTTAGATATACATCGCCAAGTCTTGGAGAGTCAATAAAATTGATCATCACAAAAGATACAGGGCAGTCAAATATGTTTTGAGCTTGACCACAGGGACACTTTTGGTTAGCAAGCATAAAGATACTGACACCCAGTGAAGATGATGTCCGCGGCTGAAATTTTTCTCTGTGATACATATACATAATTAAGGGAGCTGTTCCACTGATTATGCCCTCAGAGACTGAATTAAAGCCTTACTGTGTCAGAGTAATCACAAACACCAGCAATTAGGAACTGACAGTGGACTCACTTAATATTTTTTTATTTCCAATGGGTGGGACCAATTTTTTGGTGAGACATATTCCTGCACTATTCACTAGATTTTAGAACTTTCCTCATCTTGTGCCTTCACTTCCTGAAATGTAAGTGTTTCGTCAAATTGTAAGGGAACACTCAAATGAATATCATTTAATGTAACAAAATAACACCCTAGGCCTTATGGAATATGCATCACTAAATGTGGCAGCTGGTGGGCCAGAGGTTAGGGCCAGTGCTTAGCCCGCTGCTTCCTTTGGTAAATTTTGTGCTGTTCACAGTGCGGTGGTATGACACAATGGTCATTTTACATATGAGGAGTGGCCTAACTAGTAGGTTTGTGGCAGATATTAAACAGCAGTAGTTATATTGGAGGCAGTTATAGTTATAGGAAGCACTCTAGATATGCAACATACAAGCTTCTAGAAATGCAACATACAAAAAAGCTTTGGAAAAAATAATGGAACATATTTATAAGCTATAGATTTTAATCTTAAACAGCCAAAATGTGTTACAGTGTAATGGTGCTAGGATGGTGCTAAAACACTAATAGACTCTAATAGGGATTATAGAGATTATAGACAGCTGACATGTGAGCAGAGACACAACAAATCCCTAATTGCTAAATCTAAAAACAGCTGAACATTGAACAAAGACACCACAAATACCAAAGTCAAAACAAGAGATAACACAGGACCACAGTTCATTTTTCTCACCTGACAGATCATGTGCAAGCAATGCCAAAGCTGCTCAGGCCTTAAAGGTAGACGTTGATGGGAAATGTCCCCACTAGACCACACAATGATTAGTCATCTATAATTATAACATGACCATTGGTTGACTTATTGCTTCGTTTCTCTTCACTCCTTTGTTTGTGTTGATCATTAATTTATTTATTCCATAAAAGCTGCTTGCTAGATCAGCGACACGATAGCTCAGAATCTGGTGGTGCCTGTGCTTCTGGCCATGGGAATAATCGTCTTTTTTCAGAATTTAAAAAATAGGAATAAATAATAAAATATAAGATAGAACAGCAGTGAGAAAATTCTATTGGATAAAAACTACATCACAAAAACAACAAATCATGAGAGCTAATTAGAACATTGTTGTGAATTTTATGGTGGTGTGGCCTATTGTCACTCAGGAGTTCTATTTCTGGCAAGTGGCTGAGCCAATTGTGGCTCACTGAAATTGACCTTGTACAATGTCATACACAACAATTGCTATACATGACAAGCAATAGAGGACTTCTACAGTTCCAGGAGAAAAGTGTAAGAGCCATGGGGTATAGGCATGTGCCTGTTTAAAAGCATCTTGGAGCACTTGCTCCACAGATATGCAAGTAGATTCATGCCAGCAAGGAATAAATGCTATTAGTGCTGAGAAATTCTCCTTTGTTGTGTATGTGTTTAATAATTAAACCTATGTGTAAATACATATCTGTTTGTAATTAGTCCCAAATCAATTGAGCTTTAGTCAGAAAGATATTCTCTAATATTTTCTGTTAGTTTAAGATAAGATAAGAAAGAACTTTATTTATTTATACATGCTCAATGCAACAAGAGGAACCGGAGTCAATAAAGGTGTACAATAAGTGTTTAAAAATAAAACAACAGTAGAATAGTGCAAATAAAATATCAGATAAACGAACAAAGTAACAATATAACTAAGGCATCTATAATAAAAATACACTTTTAGTGCAAGTGGTTAAGAAAGTGACAGTGTTTGGTCCAGGTGTTCTGAAAGTGATGTAGTGTATCTACCATAAGTAAAAAGGAAGTTAGCAGCATGTGATTTGGGATGACAGACATTCAATAACATACAGGTGAGTAAGTAAGCGCAGAGGATTTATATTGCCCAAACCGAGTGAGAAACCAATTGACATTAGTACTAATCCTGAGAAAATCACCTATAGAATCAGGAAGAGTTGTACAGTCTTATGGCCACAGGTAGGAAGGATTTCCTGTGGCGTTCAGTTCTGACTTTTGAGGCAATTAATCTTTTGCTGCACTTTGATGGCCCATGATGGAGGCATGCATGGGGTGAGAGGGGTTGTCCATGTCCATGAGGAGATTTTTCAGCATTCTCCTCTCAGACACCTTCATCAGGGTCTCCTGTCTGACACCTCCTGTCTGACCTTTTTTATCAACTTGTTCAGCCTGTTGGCATCAGTTGACCTCACCACACTGCCCCAGCACACCACTGCAAAGAATACAGCACTCTCTCCTAGGGCTGGGCAATTAATCGAAAACAAATTGAAATCGACAATAAGAACCTATAATCTATCAAAATTTTCCGGCTCGATTATTTCAATCACTTTTCCTTTAAAAACACTACCGCCTGTGGAGTCACTATTTTTAATAAGCAAAATATTGAAAATAATTTATTTTGTTTCCAAAAGTGCAAGTTATTTATTTTTATAATAACAAATTGACGGTTCATTTTAGATAATGTGTGCTTTCATTTCAGTTGTTTAACATTAATGTTCAATAAATTATCGTAGATAGTAGATAGTGTGTTTCCTTCAATTATTTTAAAGTCAAATAATGCACCCTTCATTCGAATATCTCTTACTTGTAATATGTCAGCATATATACTCTACAAAAGTTGTCAGTGAACTATGAAGGCAAATAAATAAATGAATAAGAAAAATAATCGTTCATTAATCGTAGTCGAGTTAAAATGTTCAATTAATCGAGATTTAGATTTTAGGCCAAATCAAACAGCCCTACTCTCTACCACAGAGTGATAGAACATCATCAGCATTTTCCTACACACATTGAAAGACCTGAGACTATGCAGTAGGAAGAGCTGGCTCTGCCCTTTCTTTAAGACAGTGTCTGTGTTCTTGAATCAGTCCAAAGATGGGAGGACACAATATTGAAGTGCAGATTTAGGTTGTTTGCACCTTCTGCGTCAACATCCATCCCAACACCTCTCTTTTGCTTCACGCCCGCATTCCATTACACACGTCCCTGGTGTAATTTTCTTAGAGTTTGCTTTCCAGGTTCCTCCTGTAGGACTCTTTCGCCTCCAAAATTTTGGCTTTCAGCTCCCTCTTCACCAGTCTTAAATGATATTTGTCTCCGCTTCTGAAGGCTCTTTCTTTTTCAGTGTAGTTTTGATGTCTTTGTTTACCCAGGGTTTATTGTTGGGGAAGATATGAATGGTTTTTTGGGAACCACAGTGTCTACACAGAAGTTGATGTAATCTGTTATGCAGCTTGTCAGATTGTCTAAATTTTCCCCATGAGAATTACAGAGAACATCACAGTCAGTTGCCTCAAAGCATCCCTGTAGGTTCTCCTCTGTCTCCCTTGTCCATCTTGTAACAGTCTTTGTGAATGCGTGTTGTCTCTGGACAGCAGGTTTGTAGTGGGGCTGGAGGTAGACGAGGTTGTGATCGGCTCTTCTCAGGGGAGGGAGAGAGATGGAGGTGTATGCCTCAGTAACACTGGCATAGAACAGGTCCAATGTTTTATTGTCTCTGGTTTTGCACTCCACATATTGTTTGATTGTGGGTAGAACAGTGGAGAGGTTTGTGTGGTTGAAGTCCTCTGCACGGCTAGAAATGTGGATGTTCTTCAAGTCAGGAGGTCTGGTATCACAGAGCTGATGACGTCATACACCTGCACTGATGATTAACGGCGCCCTCCACTATCCATTTGTATATGTGTGATTTGTTTCTCTCAAAGTTTTAAACAATCGAAGGACTGAGAGATTTATTTGAGAGCGAGCTTAGCTCACCAAGAAAGGATATGACAGAGTTAAAGCAAATGTGTGCTAATATGGGCAGGTGCAAGGACAGGTGTTGAGGTAAATGGAGGTCATGTCAGAGACAGTGTTGAATGGCAGGCTTTGAAAAGGCATGTGTGTTTGCAACTTTAATCCCTTTTACTTACTATCGTGGCTACATGACAAAATTCCCAACCATTACTTTTCAGCTTCGAGCGCTGTTGTGTCTGAATATAAAAATATAGAGAGCCTTCTCCAGGGGTATTGTTAGACCTGGGTAAGTGGGGTTATAGCAGACAATATTTAATAAATATTCCTGGATGTCAAAAAAGTTAGAAATTAAGCGTAGCTGATAGCCTCTAATCATAATCATATGTCATTCCCAAGCTTTCATGGAGAAATGGTCCAAGATGAGCAATCCCTACAGCTCAACACCTGGTTACCAAAGTGTAACTACAACCCTGTTGATAAACCAATGCCTCTATGCTTGTCGAAGAAAATTAATGCTTAAAGCTATGCCTCTGGCATTCTCTGAGTAATATACCCATCCATAAAATACATTCAAATACAATGAAAAATAATCAAGACAACCATGGCAAAACAGTTATTACTACTGTGGATCTACCTTTCTCAGCAGTAGCCTAGCTTTTAGGAACCCACCTAAAAACACAGTACTAAAAAAGAACACAATGTTCGTAATACTGTTCATGTTTGGCGTAGAATTTGGACTCAGCATGTACTTATGAAGAACTCGGTGTAAAGCCAATATGCCTAGTTTGTGAAAGCATCAAAGGTAAACATGAAAGACAAAAAAGACACACTGGGGATAAGAGATGGAAATCTTGACCTTGTCATGCTTTTCTGTTTTTATCAGTGTGTGTGTGTTAATTTCCATATGTGCTTAAGTATATATGTGGCTGCTTCCAAGTCTTCTAAGTGTGTGTATGCAATTACTCCAAATGCCAGATAGCGTAAAGCAATTAAGTCAGAGCAAGAATTGAGTTTACATATTTATCAGGTAATTCTGAAATATTAACTAGATTGAAATGGAACTGAAGTGCAGGCTAGGGCCAGTGGGAGTGTGTGTATGTGCGTGTGTGTCCTTGGGTTTGTGTGTCTGTGTGTGTATACTGCATGATATATGTGCATGCTATAAGTTGTAAAGTTTTTTAAATTCCCTTTAGTTTGTAAACAACAAACAAAACATAAAGAGAGTACCAGTAAGGTCTACACACACACACACTTTCCCAGTCTGATCTTTATATTTACTTCAATTGCATTTATGTACTTCAGTAATTTTTTTGTTTGTCATTTTATTTATGATTTTTTCCCCTCTGAATATTTCAAAGACAATGTAATGTAAATTAAAATATGCATTGTTAGAGGCATTAAAGATGTCAAAGAGTAAAGTTAAAATGAGTGATAGTAGTACACAAACGTGCATCTACAACCGTCAAACCATGCTCAGTTTTTTCAGAAAAAAAACTATGCCGCACTCACCAGCATGCTGATCGAGATGCTCTAGCGCCTTTGTTTACTTCGGCGACCGGTAAAGTGGACCTGGCCGAAATGCAAGCGCCAAGATCAGAAGCAGAAGCAAGGCAAGTGTGGCAGAGTTAGCACGAGGCTAAAGTCTAATCACTGGACAACAAGCTGGACTACATGAAGCTGAAGCGTGCAGGCTGTTGAGAAATGAGGGACTGTTGTGTTTTTGTTTTTACTGAGACCTGTCTGCAGGACAACATCGCTGACTCAGGTATCCAGCTCGACAGCCTGACCATCACTTTGTCTGGTAAGACACGTGGTGGAGGTCTGTGTATGTATGTAAACAGAGACTGGTGTGCAATTGCTGCTGTTGCTACATGACACTGTTCCCCGCTGATTGAGGCTTTATCAGTGAAATGTAGACCCTTCTACCTTCCGCTGGAATACAGCTGTGCACAACACCAATCACATCATCAAGTTTGCGGATAATACGACTGTGCAGGGACTAATCAGCAGGGATGATGAGTCTGCCTACAGAGAGAAGGTGGAACAACTGGTCAAATGATGTATGCACAACAACCTGTCTCTCAATGACAAGACAAAGGAGATGTTTTTTTACTTCAAAAAGCCACATCCTGCACATGTTCCACTCTACATCAGTGGCTCTGCTGTGGAGATTGTGAGGAGTACCAAGTTCCTTGGAGTGCACATCACCGAGGAACTCACATGGACAAATGCCTTCTCCTTAGCCAAGAAGCCCAGCAGAGACTTCACGTCCTGCGGCGTCTTTAACGGGCAAGCCTTCCCCCTCCCATCCTCACCACATTCTACAGAGGCACCATTGAGTGTTCTGATAAGCTGAATCACTGTCTGCTACGGAAACTGCAACATCTCTGACCGCAAGTGAGAACAGTTGAATGATAGTGAGAACAGTTGAGAACATTGGGGTGCCTCCCACCACTACTTGACTTTCACGATGAGGACTGTTCGAAAAGCCTGCAGCATTGTGCAGGACCCCTCCCACCATTCACATGGGCTGTTTACCCTTCTGCCATCCAGGAGAAGGTACTGCAGCATCAGAACCAGATCGACCAGACAGCGTTGTGCAAAGTGCTAGATAGTTTTTTATCCCCAGGCTGTCAGGCTCCTGAACACCACACTGCCCACCCCATACAAAACATAAGCTATTCTTTGCACACACACACACACACACACACACACACACACACACACACACACTCTTTCAAGACACTAACGTGATTAATTACTTACTAATGTGAACTGGTCTAGCACTTTGTACAATTAATCTAAATTGCACAAATAACTTCATCTTGCACAATGCATCCACATATCAGAACATGTTGGATTGTACAAACATTTATAACTTGAGAACACAGCTCTGTTTAATTTAATGTCACTGTCTGCTAAATGCCTGACAGCAAGGATTTGCACTGTCTCTGGCGTACCTAAGAATAAAATGCCCTCTTGTGTTCTTCTTTACTCTTGTCTTTTTTTATAATATAATTGTCATGGAGACCGTTCCTTAAAATGTGTATATTGGTAATCATATAGTTGACTCACAAGGGTTTAAGTTCAAGAATAACTTACATACATTATTTTTTCCAGAGCACATCCAAACAGGAGCAGTGCTCCCTGCTAAATTGGGAAATACCATTTGCCCAGTAAATGGTATGGGGGTGGGGTAGAGTAGAGTTGGGACTTTGGATGGGTTTTGGCCTAATGGGGTTGTTTGTCTGAAATATATTGTTGTATTGTGATTTTTTTGTAGTTATTGTTAATTTTGGTGGGTTTTGTTTAGTTTTATTTTGGGAATTTTTATTTATTGTTGAGATGGTGATACAGCTTAAATAGGAGGGGCTATATGGTATATATAGAGGGTGAGAGGATCAGGCTGAGATATCACAGCTCTTACAGGTTAGAGCATAGGCTCCTCTTGCTTGAATTGTTACCCAATGTTTAGTTTATTTTTTTTGTTAAGGTGTTCTTGAGGTTTTCTCTTGTGGTGAAATTTTGATTGTTTTTGCATTTTGGAAAAGAGAAAAAAATATATCTTTATAGTAAAATAACACTTCACATGACATTGTCCAAGATTTGACTGCCTCCAGCTTTCTTTCTGCATCCACCATTGGTTTCTCCTAACAATACTCTTATCCTTTTACTTACACTGTGTGTAAACATAATTATATGTTACATGTTTAAACCGTGAGCCCTGAGCCTCGCAATTTCTTAAATGCAAAAAATGCAGGGTATGAAAAAATAGCGTCATTTCTTTTGAATTCATATGCACTTTGTAAATGTGGTTTTATATTTTAATCAAATGTATTACTATTATCTGAATTTGTCATTTTTCATGTGTAAGGTCTTATGGGTGATGTAAGATGAGGGGGCACAAAAATGCAAGACACAGACTTCATTTACAAAAGAACAAAAAAATACCACTAACTTCAGTGATATGCATATAAAGGCCAGAAACAGGATCCAGAGCAACAGGTAGGGGTCACAGTTGACCGACAATGGAAACAAAGACACAGAAGTATTAAAATGGACAAGGATGTGGAATACCTGGGTAAGGACGTTATACATACACACACATGAGCACATTGATCATTGGGGCAGGGCAAGGACCGAGCTTGTGATCATACTAACTACTAAGCAAAAGGCAATAGAAAAGTTGAGAATGACAGAAATAGCAGAAAGGGCCTGAGATAGGATGGGAGACATGACACTGGATTGAGATGCCTGGGTATCTAGCTGCTCAGGACCAGGCAGGTGGATGTCCAACTGCTCGACACCAGAAGGGGGTGCCAGCAACAAAGAACAAGGAAATAGGTGTGCCAGCGAAAAAGAACCAGGAGACAGGGGTGGCAAAGCGCCCTCTGAAGCACTAGGGGTCACCACCTAATAGGTACTCATTCTCCTGTGGCCTGTCGTCTTCTTTCTGGCCATAATGAGGTAGAGTACACCTAGCTCTTGGCTTAGGATGTCTCGAGCCGGCACCAAGCTGTTCTCCTCAGGCCCGTAACCTTCACTCTTAATAAGTATTTGAGACCTTCGTATGCAGTAGGCAGGGGCCCCTCTATCTCGACCACACTCGGCTCTGTGGGCTCCACTTCCACTTGGTCTAGAAGCCCGGCCTGTGCAGGTTTCAAACAAGATAAATGAAAGACAGGGTGGACTCTCATGTGCGAGGGCAATTTCCAACCACCCTGCTGATAGACGTGTGCGCTTGCTCCCAAAGCTGCTCCGTCCTTCGGAACCAGCCATCCACCTCCGGTATGTTGAAGTCAGCACTGTCCCAAGGGCAGAGGGGGGTCTGATGCCCAGCACACACTCAAATGGTGTTTGACCAGTCGCGGAGTGGT
>JBBMFX010000080.1:21906457-21931506 GCA_037832545.1 Rhabdalestes septentrionalis | reverse complement strand
TCCTACCAGGTAGTAGTAGTAGTAGTAGTAGTAGTAGTAGTAGTAGTAGTAGTAGTAGTAGTAGTAGTATGCTATTAGGCCTAGTAGTAGTGCAAGTGTTGGTAGTATTAGAAGTTTTCCACCTATTTTGCAGGTATTTTTTTCTGCCCCACAAATGAGTTAACTGCTAACTTTTTGTCCACTAAAGCTATCTTGCATTGTGGTTGCAGAAAAATATATCAGTATGACACAGATAAAATGGTTGACACATCATTTACCTAAAGAAAAACAAGTGCAAAATCCTCCTCAGATAACTGCTTATGGGGCATCTTGTTTACGAATGGCATATGCACCTGTGATCTTCACACTAGCTAACCAAAAAAATGTTGCATGATTAAAAAAACAGAGCCACTTCAGTATCTGAAAGAAGCAGTCAGCATTTATGCACAGCCTAAATGCAAATGCAAAAATGACTGCAGACTCTGATATCAAAGCTAGAATATGGTTCAGCATTACCAAAAATACACACAAACGAATGTAATTTCATGAAATCACAATATTTTCCTCCCTAAATGGAACATACACACAGACACAAGCTATGCTAAAACAGCCATCTCTGTGGATTGGCTCATACAGAAACACACACAAACACATTTACACACCCATACTTTTGAGGCTAATGCATTCCAGTTTCATTAAAGCATGGTTGGACTAAAGAAGGTGAAATGTGAAAGATAATAAGGAAACCCCTGTGAAGAATATTAGAACGTTTGTAGTTTTTATTTGCCACTATTAAATCATAGAAGTGACTACATAATGCCACGTACATTACAACAGAAAATTAAAAGTCACAGCGCTTGCATATAAAGGACTCTAAGTGTACTGCAAGCCTAAAAAAGCTTTCCATTAACATAATCACAATAATGATATTGTACCAATTATTTATTTGCCATACAGTATTACAACTGGATGGTTCAGGTCCTAATCCTATCTTATCGTATCTTAAAATCTGATTGGGGAGCTACATTGAAACCCATGGCAAAATACTCAATAAATGCACACTTATGGTTTTACTGAATTTTGCCTTATGGCAAAGCCAAAAAATATCATGGGCATTTTACTGTGGCTTAAAATGGACAGCATTTCTAATGTGACTACTCATGTTTTGTACACAATTGCCACAAAATGTCTGGAATATATGAGTGTCAATTAAAAAAACCCATTTTTATTTGGAATCAGAAAGTACCCTTATGTGCAAAAGGGACAATTTTAGGTTGAGGGTTCCTGGCATTCATGCATATCTGAGATGTAAAAATTATTTACTTCTCTATCAATTTAGCATTTATTAATGCAAATTAATTATTGACTGGTGTACAAAAATTAATAGTAATAATGTATCTGTTCTTTGTTATTTTAGCAGATGGTCGCTGTAGAAGAAATATTTTTAAAGCAGCTTGCCAGATGAAGATATGTTAATATTTGAAAAATAATATGAAAGCATAATTCTGTAATCTATTCAATGCACAAAAAAGTCAGTAATAAATATTACTATCTAAAAAAATTGCTGTTTCAACTCCTGTGCCATAGAAGCTTTAAGTTGAGCATATTGAAAATATGTGAAATACATTAATAAAAGACCTCTTTAATTAAAAAAAAAGGGTTAGAATGTAAGTCATTGAAAAAAAGTTTGACGGTTGAAAAAAAAAACCTTGATGAACCATTATAACTGACATATAAAACATCTCATCTCATCACTGAGTAAAGTGTTAATATTTTATCTTTGTTGCTTGTTTCATGATCAACTTAGCTTGCCAGGTGAATAAATAACTCCATGAGAAGAAAGATGTGCAAATTTATGCAGGTGAACGCTGACAAGAAAACAAAATTGACACTTTCCCTGTGTTCAGAGCAGATCTAGAATATGTTCACTCTTCTCTTTTTATACACACATTTTCTCACCCATACAACAAAATGGCATAGTATTAAATGCCAGCAAACAAGGGTGACTAAATTACCAGTGTGGATTGAAGAAAATGTGGATTTTGGTTTCTTTTTTTCTTTTTATTGAGTTTTTGGTTAATAAACAGAGACACTTGTTTCAGGGCTCTGAACATGTTTCAGGGCACTGAAGTTTGAACAATAATGGGGAGATATTTTTCGATTAATTACAGACTAGTCGGGATTTCATTTTAATCTGAAGTTAACCAGCTTCAGTTTAGTCGTATTTGTCAGTCTGTTAGTCGTTCTGAATGAGCATATAATGTGCTAGTTTGTAATGGTCAATCATTTTGTTACACTGTCAATAGAACAGGGTGTTTTATAAGACTATGGCAAATTCCTTAAGCGTGTGAATCAAAAGCTGCTCTGGGTAGCACAGCCTATTCCAGGCACCCCAATCACCATGGAGACTGTCTCTATTCACCAAGAGGGCTCTCTGAAACATTTCTCTTTTTGCACAGAGCTCATCACTTCTTTGGCTTCTGCAGAATATCATGTGATTATTGCAATCATTTGGCTCTTTGCTTCAGTTGAATAAAGAGTAAGTAAGATGGATTGGCGCTAAAACAGATATGGTATTTTCCAAGCTTGCCAGGAACAAATTTACTCTGCTAAGGTCTATGTGTATGTGTGTGCTTCTAAGTTTGCTGGGCTGGGCAAACTTGGTCCAGTTATGTGCCACCTACATGCCCCCACATTCTGCACTGGCAATTATACAGTGATCTCCACAGACACACACACTTTTATACACACTGAATATTACAGTTCAAAGTATTTTAAAACAGTTTATAAGTAGATTACCAGAAGTTTTGGGCAATTATTGATTTCTACTGAGTGCTACTGTGTTATCGCATGTTAGACATCTCTAAAGTTGGGAGAAACCTGGGTGGAAATACAAACAAAACTGTGCAAATCTGTTCCTGACAAAATCTGTTCAAGGACAAAATCCCTCAGTGGAAGTGTCAGTATTTGTATGGGTTGCATAAAGCACAATTCCGTGTTCAGCAACTTGACCATTCCTACTGTATCACGGGGGTGTATAAGTAGAGCACATCATTGTTCAAAGCCACACGATGTTCAATGTCCTTTTGGAGTAAATTGAAAAGAATAGTGGAGATTGAGGCTTGTTGTCATGGTGACTGGAGAATAAAAAGAGAACAAATTCAATGATATTTTGACTGCTAGAGATGTATATGACAAGACATAGTTCCATTCCAAAGAAACGAAAATCTCAATTAAATCTCTATTAAAAAGAAGATGATGCAGAATTTTGTTCTGCATTGTTAAAATGCCTATGTTGCCTGAGCTGGGCACAAAAAAAACTATGACATTAAGTACAACAACCAGGAATGGAAGTCCATCCATCCATTTTCTACCCCTTTATCCCGCACTCGGGAGGGACTGGAGCCTATCCCAGTTACTACGGGCAAAGGCGGGGTACACCCTGGACAGTCGCCAGCACGTCACAGGGCAACACACTCACACCTAGGGGCAATTTAGTGTGTGCTCAATTAACCCATCCCCCAATTATGCTCGTTTTTTGGCGGTGGGAGGAAACCCACGCGGCCACAGGAGAACATGCAAACTCCAATCAGAAAGACCCTGTGCCTGACCCAGGAGTCAAACCTAGGACCTTCTTGCTGTGAGGTAACAGCACTAAGCCCTGCGCCCTCATGCCGCCTGGAATGGAAGTCTTCATTGTTTAATTTTACAATAAATAACCAGAGATTTCTGAAGAGCATTTAAATGTCTCATTTGGGAATTATGAGTATCTCAAGGTTTTCAATAAGATTTGCAGTGATCATATAATCAACAAGCAAATAAACAGACAGGTGGAAATACACCAACAAATATACTCACAGTTTAGGTGCTCTTGGCTACACATAGTGGCTAAATATTTTCAGAAACCCAGAAATCAGTACAGACAACACAAAATCACACTAAATACCAGGCTATATGACTTGACCAAAAGCAATTGGCAATTTTAGGTCCAGAAACTGGCAGTCCATCTCTTTTGTCTCTATATGTGATAGATGTGACAAAGCGACAATAAACATGATATACTGCTAAAGTTCTTGAGTTCTTTGAGTGATGCCTAGTAGGTTGAACTTATAACCCAGTGTTAATATGATGTAATATTAATAACCTGGTGTCATTGGACCAGATATCTGTTGATGAGAACTCCTGGGGACAACCATGAGAATCTGTGGGATAATTGTGGGTGGGAATGTAGACTAATTATTGTGGGGTGGGATCAAACAGACTGTGAAATTATGAATTACAGATGTAACTAGCTCTGGCTAAGACAAGGTTACAATGTTTCTTCAGCGATTGTTCAAATAACGCCTTTTTAGGGGAGTCTTACAAACACAATTTGAATTACTAGACTTTGCAAGTGGACAAATTTATGGTTTTTCAAAGTTCATGGGTGGTTTTGGGAATGTAACCTTGCACATTTTGAGAATTGTACAGTATTGTGGAGTAGCAGCGTACCTGGGCTCAACATTGGAGACAGCAGGCTGCTGAGAGAAAGATGTCAAAGATGTCTGCTTTTAATAAGCCACCTATGCAGCTTTTGCTGTGACTTACCAGAAAATAAAAAAAAGAACTGAACATATGCACTTTTTTATTAAAAATATGGTCATGTTCAAAACGTGCTGAAAAAGGCATGGCGGAGTGCACCGTGGGAGCAGCTACACTGCGCTATCTAGTGATGTATGCACTGAGGGACACCTTCCCTACGCAAACAGGCCAATAGGATAGTTTTGTTTTTTTTTCTTCAGTGGACAGACAGAGCATTTTACAGATTGGAATCAAATGGGGTGTCAAAATATACATGCAAAGCCTGTGTAAAGTGTATGCTAGTAATCAGGGAGAGTGGCTAAGCTGTTGGTTATGTACTGTGAGACAGTAATTTTCCTGTGTGTGTGTTGGGGCGTTTTGCTTTATCTAACCTATTTTTAGTCCAGAGCAAGGAAGCAAACAGAATGACTGTGTACATAAAAATTGGAGTCAGCAAAACAAAACCCATTTTCCTCATCTTTTCATAATAAGTGGTTAATATGGCGCTCCCATGTATTGAAAGTTCAATACTTGGCAAACAATTCAATAATATAACTTTTAATACTTTCAGTGGCTTAATTCTCTTATTTAATTTTAAAAGATTCTGAGGAGCTTCTCTGACACTCTTTACAATAAAGGGTTTTTAGACAATAATTTGTAAGATTAACCTTTTTAATTGAAAGGTTATTTCTTTATATTTAAATCAGAAGAAGCATTTAGGTTTATTAATAAAATAAATTGTGCAGGCTGATTTGAAAGAGTCCAATAGCATAACACATTTTTTAATTTAAGCTAATTAGGTTAATTGTTATTATACTTAATTAAAAAAAATATTGCATGGTAGTAAGTATAAATGGTCTCTAAATTCTAATACTGTTTTTAGGTCTATCTTGTGCTGGGTTTAAGAAAAATACAGATATGTCTAAACTGAAAAGAAATTGTACAACTCAATTATTTTTTAATTTATTGTGCATCATGCCTCATTATTATTCTTTTTTTTTTTTTCAGGGTCCAGAGGGTCAGAAATGAAGCTTTTGAACAGCAAATTCACCACCAGATTTTTAAGGGGCATTGCATGGAGTGGCTTGGACTTCCAATCTAAAGTGAAGTTGTGCACAATCAAATCTCAAAACTTAACTGGACTTCTACCACAGCTGACACATCCTCCATACACAAAATTCAGCCATTACTGAAAACACTGATCAGCCATAAAAATTGCTTGCAAGTGGACATTCCATCTGTGGCAGGTCTGACAAGTGAAAAGCTCCCAGTAAATATTCAGCAGTTGATCATTATATCCAACAGCCTTGTTGTTACTTTTTGTGAATTACTACTTAACACCGTATCTGAGCTACCACCTGACTAAGTCATGAATGAAGCACACTTATCCAATTCAGTTTGGCCAAGTGGCAAGGGAAGAGGTATGGTGACCAGTGCCTTACTTTGGTGGACTGTGGCTGTTGCATTTTTTTCATTTTCATGGGTGCCTGTTGCTCAGGCTGATTGTTGGCTGATTGAAGGGGAGAAGGGATTTGTTTGGCTGGCAATCTGCAGCCAGAACCAACCACCATACGAAGCCATCCCATTACATATTAACAGCACTATTGTTGACTTGCGACTTAATGAAAACAAGATTCGGAGCATACATTTTTCTGCTCTAAGCCGCTTCAGCAACCTCACATACCTGAACTTGACTAAGAACGATATTTCTTATATAGAAGATGGGGCTTTTTCTGCTCAGTTTAATCTGCAGGTCCTCCAGATCGGTTTTAACAAGTTAAGGAACTTGACCGAGGGTATGCTGAGAGGCTTGGGTCGGCTGCAGTACCTGTACCTTCAGGCTAACCTGATTGAGACTGTCTCCCCCAATGCCTTCTGGGAGTGTCCAGCCATTGAGAACATTGACCTCTCTATGAACAGGATCCAGCAGCTGGATGGAAGTACATTTAGAGGTCTAACAAAACTAACTACATGTGAGCTCTACTCAAACCCATTCACTTGTTCCTGCGAGATCCTTAGTTTCTTGCGTTGGTTAGCAGCATTCCCAAATAGGACGAATGAGAGGATGATGTGCGTTACACCATCTGGCTTTTCTGGGTACAGCCTCTTAAGCCAGAACCCCAGGATGCCAACATTTCAGAATGCTTTCCATGCTCTTTCTACTGTATGCACAGATGAAAATGTGACTCCATACCTGCTTGGATCTTCAGATGGGCACACTCCCACAATCCTGCCAGATTTGAGTCCCTGTGGAATGGATGACTGCCCTTCAGGAACAATTCCAGAAGAACCTATAAGCATCAGTCCAACGTATTTTGACCCAGATGCCCACCCAGCCATAGAGCTTAAAGAAATGACAAACACAGGCGCGGTTCTCACAGTCCACATCCCAAACCCTTTTCGCAAAATGTACATCCTGGTCCTGTACAACAACAGCTTCTTCACAGATATTCAGAACCTCAACAAGTACAGGGAAGATGTAGTGTTGTCAAATCTTAAATCCCATACAGACTACACATATTGCGTGGCATCTATTCGCAACTCTTTAAGGTTTAACCATACCTGCCTGACCATCTCAACAAGCCCGAAAACAATGCGAGAACGTATGCCAAATGACGCAACTGCTACTCACTATATCATGACAATACTGGGCTGCTTTTTTGGAATGGTCATTGTATTGGGAGTGGTGTATCACTGCTTGAGAAAACGCAAACAGCAAGATGAGGAAAAGATTGAGAAGCTTGAGAAAATGAAAAGGAATTTGATTGAGATGAAGTATGGGGCTGAACTGGAAGGCGGGACTATCTTACAGCTATCACAGAAAATTATGTCCTCTGGAGAGACAGTTCAGAGGATGCCCTACTTAACAGCTGCCAGTGAAGCAGATCAGTATAAGGTGCAGGAGATGTCAAGCACCCCAAAAGTGACAAAAGGAAATTACATGGAAGTGAGGTCAGAGAAGTCAGATCGCATAGAATGTAGCATTCCCCCATCTGACAACAGCCAAGGGTCTGTGGCAGAGATCTCAACCATTGCTAAGGAAGTGGACAAAGTAAATCAGATTATCAACAATTGCATTGATGCTCTCAAATCTGAGTCAGCATCCTTTCAAGCTGTAAAATCTGGGGCTGTGTCCACAGCTGAGCCTCAGCTGGTTCTTATCCCAGAACACCCACCAGGGAAGTCTGGTCTTCTTTCGCCATTGTATAAAGGTTACCACCACCCCCTGCAGAGGCATCACAGTATGGAGTCTCAACCAAAGCGTGCCAGTACATCCTCCAGTGGTTCCATGCGCAGTCCTCGATCCTTCCGTTCGGAAGGCGCCTATCGAACAGATTCCAAGTACATCGAGAAGTCTTCTTTGGATGAGCCGGGAATCCTGACAGTAACCCCAGCTGCATCAATACTTAGGGCAGAGGCGGAGAGGATACGACACTACAGTGAGCACAGGCACTCATACCCTGGTCCCCACCATGTGGAGGAATCCCTGGATGTTTCAGGAAGCCAGAAGTCTTCTATCTTGGAGCCACTAACACGTTCACGGCCACGCGAGCTCTCCTATTCACAGCTATCACCACAGTACCACAACCTCAGTGGTTACTCCAGCCCAGAGTACACCTGCCGGCCATCCCTTAGTCTATGGGAACGATTTAAACTTCACCGCAAACGCCACAGGGATGAGGAGGAGTACATGGCTGCAGGTCATGCACTAAGGAGAAAAGTACAGTTTGCCAAAGATGAGGACCTACATGATATCCTCGACTATTGGAAGGGTGTGTCTGCTCAACAAAAATTATGATTACTTATTTTGTAGTATACCCATGTGTGGTCCAACAAACTACACTTTGCTTTCTGGACCAAACAGAGCCACTCTTAATAATGACATTAAATAAAACCCGCATTTTTAGAGTTATAGCTTAGATTTTAATTCTGACTTTCATTAAACTAGCTATTTTTACTATTTGAAAACACTAGGGTAGATCTTGCAGTGAGTGTATGTGCCAAATGATAATAGGTAACTTTAACAATATTAACCTCAAATCAGAACACTTTTTAAATTATATATGAAAAGTAAAATTGAACTATTGCCAAACTGATTATTATAATGACCATGCTGATTATTATTCTTGCTGATTTTATCATAATTGTTCCTTATGATAATTATTCTTAAGGTTCATTCTTTTTATTGATTCTATAATTAATCTTTGTTTATCGCATGGCCGTGTCCTGTGACAGTATACTGACTTTTGCGCACTTGGAGCAAAGAATTAGACTGAAACCATCTGCCGAACACTGTTTGCCACAATCTATGATTTCAAAACAAACTGTGCTACTTTCTAAATACTTTATTTCCATCCTTTAAAGACAGTTTCAAAAGGACTACTATGGTGTTCTCCATCTATTTGAGAAGACCCAAGTAGACAGACATTCTAAATTTGCCACAGGAAACATCTAGGCTGACTTTTATAACATTGACTTCTGGGAAAGAGCTTCTGTTGGTGTACTTCTTCACTCTTTTTCCTTTCGTTCTTCCTTTTTCGAAAGTTTATGCTCAAATCTACAATGAATGTCTGAAGTCCTTAAGAATTAAATCTGCACTGTTCAATTACACAAAACACACAATAAGACATACACACTCTAGGATTTTCACCTACACTGAGTCTCATGGCACAAGAGAAACTGACTTTACACGAACACACACATAAATGAAAATGTACACAGATCATACATATAGGAGAATGAATGTAAACTGAACAATCAAGCTTTGTCTGGAACCTGGGTTTCTACATGTTACATGTGTATTTGCCTGAGCCCCAATGAATCTGAATGGGAACTGGAGGCAACAGGGCTGGTTGTGTCTAGTCACCTCTTCCACACCAATGTTTGAAATCCCCATGACCTCCAGGCCAAGTTCATGCAAGATTAGCCCTGTATAAAGACAAGTTTGCTAAGAAGGCATTTCTGGAATGGAGTAATCTTTTCACAAAGACGGAAATGCTGAAAGGCCATTTAGACCCCCACTGCTGGAAATGTGCTATAAATTCAGAAGAATTACTCAGTACAAAAAGGGAACTGACATTACACACTTCTTGAGTAGTGTACTTGAGTAGTCTCTTTCTTCATGAAACCGATTCGATGCCCCACAGATTTGTCAGATGTTCGGGATTGTATTTATAATTTCACTTCCAAATTCCAGAACATATATTATTAGGGTGGTGGTCTTATCTCAGCACCACAGTGACCCAGACATGTTGACACAGTGACACCGACACTGAACTGTGTGTTGGTTGCATTGTATTCTGCAGTCTAGCTAGATAAACACTTAAATTACACTCAGCGCCATATTTAGATTGGTTGAAATTTAGATTCAGGAATAATATCTAACAACCAGCAATGTGCTTGCCTTGGCTAGGCCACTTTGCTCTACCACTACAAATTCAATCACAATGCACAAATATGTGCACACTTAAAAGTGTCCATATCATTACAGAACTTCTCTTATTTTCAAAAAATAGAGGAGTTTAATGTATTATGTAAACATTGTTGAAGATTTTAAATACGATTCAGTCATCATTTTCTAAAGTCATATATGAAATCTGAGATTCAAGTACAATTTGTAAATGCTTGAGGATCACTTTGAAGACCACTGGTTTATGTGATGTCCCAAGAAACAAAACTGATATATTTATTCAACAGTTTAGTTCTGTTAAACAAAATAATTATTACTTATTGGCCCAGTCTACTTTGTGAATGAGTTGCAATGCAGCCAGTACAATGGGCTAGCCAATCAGAACTGAAAAAATATGGCCTGTTTAACACTAAGACAGTGCTTACCAGTCCTGCTCCTGGAGATCTACTGCCCTGCTGTATTTAAAAAGTGTAATATACAAGCCAAATTAAGGCTCGGCATCTCTGGCATCCACATCATTTTAATTTCTGTAAACAAATTACTAGTAGTTGATAAGTATGTACACATGTGCCCTTACAAACAACACCACCAACAGGATGTTAGAAAAATAATATGATTTACCTTTGCCGAAAGAGCAGACTCGCACACTTGCTATGTACTAATCTGTAAGCCGTGACATATTACATGTTGTGAAGCACCCCCTGGATTGTAATGTCCAAGCTTATAATATCCATTCTGTGGTCCAAACTATAAGGCATGGGTCTGACTGGCTGCTCAATGTCATTTTAAATTACTGCATTTACACAACATTTTCATGATGTAGTTGCCACATTCTTTTCATTTTGTAGCTTTAGAATGATTGATCTGTTAGCTTGTTATTCAACAATACTGCTGTAGTTGAGATAGCACTCTCAAATGTAAACCAGACATGGGCGTTCTTAGCTGCTTCTTTTTGAAGGATTAACACTCTTGCACTATGTACTATGTCCTATTAACTCTCAATACTATGACCAGTCATCCTTGCTTGCAAGTTTGATTTTGGCATCTCTAAGTATTTGATTAATCTCTTTTTTTAATTCACTTTTTGCACAATAATGTACAGGGCTTCTGTGGTTCAGGAGGTCCCTCAGTTCAGCCTTTTCTGACTTTTAACTTAAGTAACACATGTTTTAATTACATTTAATTATAATACTAATAGAACAATTAATTAAATTATATTCATTATAATATCATAGGCATTTGCTGGTGGAATGGTCTATAGGAGGCCACACAATGGAGTTAAGGCAAAATAAGAGGTCACTTACATTTCTATTTAATTACATAGCAAAATCTCTGCACACTAGGGTAATTTATTTCTCATATCAGTGCAACATTTATCTAACATCACAACTTAATTTTTTTTTTACATTTGTAACTTCTAACATCACATTTTATATCCATATTGTGTAGCCCTAGTTGAGAACAGTCTGCCATCCACTGTGCCATCCACAGAGGCGCATCTTGCCAGCAAGCAGGCCAGGCAGCTGCTTGGGGACCCCACACCACTAGATGGCGAACGAGAGCTGACTCTTTAAACTACGGTAAAAAATTGGTTAGAGGGGGGCCCCCCAGTGAATTTTGCTTGGGGCCCCAACAGACGCTACAGAGGATCACCTCTGGCCATCCATGCCACAAGTAAGAAGAGTCAGTAAGAATTGGTCAGTAATGGGCCTATAGTGGTCCTTTTTGGAAGAACAATTGTGCCTACGAAGTCCATCTATATAGTAGTAAGCTCTGGCATTGGCATTATGTCTATTTTGTATTATATGTAATTTTAAGTATTTGTTAAATATTATGCTAATTTGTTTCATTTTTCACCCCATGTTTTGACCCATTGTGGTTGTAATTTACATTTTCTAGGTCACTGGTATTCATATTTTTCTCAAAAAATCAGATAGGGATGACTCTATTTGGTTTTTCATCATTAAACTAATGCCCAAAGCAACATTTTTTTCTGAAGCAAGGTTTGCATCTAGTTCCGGTTTCCCAGGTATGCATTAAGCCTTAATTTGAGCTGAATTTCAGAGTCAATGGAGAATCAACTTGTGCTTAGGCTTAATCTGCCTCAGGTAAACAAACACTTAAAGTTTGAGTCCATAAAATAGACCTGGAGGTCATGAAACTGTTCAGGTTTTATAGTAGTTCAGAGTAATGGTTCTGTCATGCTGTGGAGGAGTATAGTGTAACTACTGGGTTGGGGTATGAAGAACCAAAGGGCTAGGTGGACAGACCCGGCTCTTTATTGGGCCCACCATACAAAAACTGATACAACTGCAAACCCCTTACACATAGAATGAGCAAATTTCTTTACACCAGTTCGCTTCCATTAACTCTAACCCTTATCTCCTTTGATAAATAATGCACCTTAATTCATAGTAACCATTTTAATGTTAGCATTAGATGCCAGTGGATGAAGTGACGTGCCTTGAGAGCATTGATTGGTTGGAACATACTAGTGAGTAAGCAAATTGCTTGATTAATTTAGCTTTATTTACTGAAAGCTCAGACCCTCACCCACCACACCAATCCATCTAACTAAAGTCCTGAGAATTCATACTTATTGGTTTTGTTAAATTTGGTTTGAAGGAGAACCTTAAATGATCTCCAGGATCTCCAGCATGAAGTCTCCCAAACTGAAACCTGAAAAAAAAAATTAATCACTAACCACAAAAGATGACCCCATCTTACAGTGTAATCAGGTTCATTTGTCTTCAGAATTGTTCTGTGAAGACATAATTATTGTCATCATGGCAGGCCTTATAACTGTGATTTTTTTTTTATCCTTCTGGAATTATTTCTACATTGTGCTGACACTGACCTCTGCTTTATGGACTTTCTAATGGACATGATGGACATCTCTATTTATTAGAGCTACAGTTTGGCCGTTTAGAACTCTCAAATAAATCCACTGTACTGTACGTTTTTTCCCGGAGACTGCTTCAAGAAAAGACTACAGCATGAAGAAATGTCTGAAGAAAGGTCTGAAGCCATGTGTGGAGATAAAGTTTCAGTCATGGATTTTTGTTTAAACAGCCTTAAAGATTTGAACTTCTTTTATGTTTCTGTTGATGTAGCTTCTCAGTATAAACCTTCAAACATTCTCAACTGGACACCCAAACCACTTGCCTCATCGTTGCTGATTTCATGCTCTGTAACTTTAAAATCTGAACCTGTAGTGACTGTAGCACTACCAACTTTTCATGATCATTAACAGATTGTTTGACATGGACACCTCAATAACCTGGGCTGTGTTGTAAATTGCTTGTTAAGTACAAATCGGTGGATCCCAAAGGGCTTTGAGGTCTGATGGAAAATTCAATGAGCACAAAATATGTTTATTTCATAGTTAATAAAGGTTATTTGATATTGGACAGTTTAGCAGTTCCACATGATTTCAGCTCTTCTTTAATATGTCTTTAAGTCTTTTTCTCAGTTTCCTTGTTCAAAGTATTACTTGGACAGGATATGAGATGCTACCATTGGATGCCTATAAAGTTTTTGACCAACTTCCCTGAAGTAAGCAATCTCTGCAGATGTTACAAAGCTTGCTGACTTCACATGTTATCAAATTTTGTTGCAAAATTGTCGCAATATTTATTGTAATTTCATGTTCAATCTCAACCACCGATTTAGCGGACTTATTTTTAGTAAAACTATCACATCAGTAGTTAACCGCATGATTTAAGCTGCAAAGTGTTACTCTAAGTACAACATTTTTTTTAATTTTTATTAATTAATAAAAATAAATACCCAAAATAGACCTAACTAATCTAATCTGGGGATTAGGGCTGCAACTAGTAATGTTTTTATTTTGAAATATTCTTTTGATATACACAGTTGTGCTCATACGTTTACATACACTGGCAGAATTATTGATAACCATTTTTCAGCTAATATGAATTATACACAATAACATTTCTTTCACTCATGGTTAGTGGTTCGCTGAAGCCATTTATTCTCAAACAACTGTTAAATCATAATCACAACACAAACTACCCAAATGACCTTGATTACAATGTTGGTTATTTGGCCTGATAATATGCACACAACTTGACACAAACAGGTTTGAATGGCTATTAAAGATAACCATCTTCCCCTGTGAACCTGTTTGCTTGTAATTAGTGGGTGTGTAAAAAGGTCAATGAGTTTCTGGACACCTGACAGACCCTTACATCTTTCATTCAGTGCGACACTGACATTTTTTCGATCATGGGGAAAGCAAAAGAATTGTCAAAGTATATGTGGAAAAATGGTAATTGAACTCTATAAAACAAGAATGCGATATAAGAAAATATGAATAGAATATATGAATAGGAATTGAGAATGCCATTAAACAGTGTTCAGTCTCCAATTAAGAAGTGTAAAATTAGGGGTTCTGTTTAAACCAAACCATGGTCAGGTAGACCAACCACAACTGCCAGCAAAATTTGTTGAGGATGCAAAGAAAAACATACAAACCTCCCGGTGAAATACAGAATTCTTGCCACAGTGCTGTGGCTGTTTCAAGATGCACAATAAGGAGGCAATTGAAGAATGATGGTCAAGCTGCCAGAAGAAAGCCATCACTACACAAATGCCACAAAATATCCTGCTTACAATATGCCAAACAGCGCAGAGACAAGCCTCTGGCACAAATTAATTTGGAATGATGAAAAAATGTGACTTTTTGGCCACAAACAAACACTATATTTGAAGAGGAGTCAACAAGGACTGTGATGAAAGCTACAGCATATCTACTGTGAAATAGAGTGGTGGATGTATTGGGGATGTGTGAGCAAAAAAGGCACAGGAAATTTGGTCAGAATTGATGGCAATATTAAGGCAGTAATTTATCAAAAAATACTGTAGGAAAATTTGCATTCATCAGCCTGGAAGCTGCACATGGGTTGTGCACACAAGGCCAATCATCCTGTCATTGGCTACAGCAAAATAAAGTGAAGGTTCTGGAGTGGCCATATCAGTCTCTTAAACTCAATATCATTGAAAACTATATATGAGTAAAAGAAAAGTTTTTGAATTATCATTCATATTCTTGGTTAAGAAATCATGTATTCTGCCAGGGTATGTACATTTATGAACATAACGGTATATACACAGTCACAATAATATTTGTTGCACCTCTATGTAAAAGCTGCAGTAATATTTACAGATACAGGAATGCTGTAAAATGTATGTAAAATTGCTTATTTCCCCACTCCCTGCCCTTTTGGTTCTGAGGCATAATTATCAGAGGCTAGGTGACTGTTCTCTAAGCAGAGACTGTTTTGGGCTTTAAAGCTCAGGAATTTTGTATTCCTCATCTGTTGAGAAATGCAGACATCCTTTTGTGTTTTTAATGTTCAATTACCACAGACATTCATTTCAGTCTGTTTCTGTATCCTCAGAAAAGAACCAACTACTTCTAAAAGCTGGTTAGCTGCAGATTTCCATTCCAGTAAAGTTCTGGATTTGGTCATTCAATTATTATTATTTCCTCCACATCAGAGATGAGACTATGGGAAATTCACTAAAATAACATAACAGAGGACAGAAAGTTAAGGTACCAGTTTTATTTATTATACAAAAACAGAGATCAGGCCTGAATATGGCATTTTTTCTGCACATTTTAGTGCAACCCCTAACTAGGGGTGTCAAATTAATGCATTCATTTCGATCAATTAATCACAGAAAAAATAATGCACAAAAAAATGAAAGATGATTAATTGCACCATGTGACTTGGTCCGATTTTCTGTCAAAACATGCTGCTGATTGTGCTGTGCAACCATGCCCTTCTGTACATGTGCAATTCCACATTCTTTGGGATTCAGGGCCACACCTATATATCTGTGCAACCTTGGAACAATGGCAGCTGTATAAAATTCAAGGGAGAAAACTCCCTCAGCTGGAGGAAGAAACCTCTGGAGGAACCAAGACTCAAAAGCGGCACCCATCCTCCTCAGGTCAAACCAGATAGAAAGGAAAGGACATCTTTAAGGGGATAAATAACAAGAGAGGGCCTTGATGAACACCCTGCTTCACGGTAATCCTTCTCAGTGTATAAATTGGCTCTATGCACCTCTAAATATCAATCTATGTATCTAGGCTCTTCTCATTTAAATAAATATTTTTTTCTTAGACTATAAATAGTATTTGCCCATTTTCATCAAGCTTCAAGGTGATATTGTCAAGACTTTACTGTCTTCTGATCAAATTTTGTATTCATTATAAAATTATAATATTGGCATATAAAGCCCTGAATGGCCTTGCAATTGGAGACCTGCGTGAATTTATCTTTTGTTACAAACATCCACACACAGATCTCGGGCTGCTGGCTATTGACTTGTCCCAAAAATTATGAGAGCTACAGCAGAGGGAAAGTCTGTTCATCTAAAGCCCCAAAGCTCCAAATAATATTTGAGACACAGTCTCAGTTTTCATCTTCAGGTTGAAAACCTAGTTGTTTAGACAGGCTTTCCATATTTAACTTTCCATAATTACTTTCCATAATTAACATAATTGTAGTATACATTTTTTTTTGAGTAGTGGGTTTATTACACCCCTTTTTAGATAGACCGCTTTAGCAGGTATGCAGGATTTTCAACTTGCACTATTGTACCCTATAAACTGACATAACTCTTTTTTCTGTTCGTCTCCCATGCAATCCCATGTCTCCACTGGTAGGGTGGTCCCCTCCCATGACGGTACAGAAACGTTTGTCAAAAGTGAGACTTTTAAAAATCACTGCAAGCTAACAGCTTTTGAAACTTACTGCGCATTAATAAAGAAGAGAACCAGGGCTGGACTGGTGATCGGGCATACCAGGGAGATGATCAATTTGGTCTGGCGTGGAATCCTGTCAGCACCTCAGTCCCCCATCCCCTGACCACCCCATTCAACCCCAAAGTGTTATCTGAAGACCATCCACTTCAAGGAGCAGCTGGGTGACTAAACAGTCCTCTTGTTTATCTCTCATACATACTTCTCTTTATACTAAAAAAAAAATCAGGCCCCTACCTTCAAATATTGGTCCTTACCTGTGTATGCCAACTTAGTTGGCAGTGACTTGGTAAGAAGCAGGTGTTGATTTTAGTATAGCTTTACAAGTAGGACGAATTGACGTAGCCTATTTAGACTACTGATTTCCGTCGCCCTAGGTAGGAGTGTCTATTAAATGCCATGAACCGAAATGTTGCGATAAAAGTTAATGATGTACAGATTACACTTGATTTCCTAGTTAGTTTAACCTGTATAACTCTCACATACACACACTCACTCTCTTTCTTGCTCTGTTTTTTTACATACTAAAATGGTCAGTTCCATAATAATCTCCAGTTGGTGGAGTGAGCCTGATTGAATATAATATATTCCTCTGCTAAATGTTATCTTAATCCCTGGAGGTGTATATGATGTGTTTTCTCTTACTAAGGACAAAGGGCCATTTAGCTGGCCAGTCATAAAGTCTGGACACAAAATGGCCTAATTTGTTAATTATTGAGACTCTCTTTCTCACTCTCTAGATCAACCAGAGGGGGATAAGTCCCGTTTTTGATTCTTGGCTCCTCCCAAGATTTCTTCCTCCAATTTAGGGAGATTTTTTTGCCTCTGTTGCCCTTGTTTTGCTCAGTAGCATCAGTAGGATGCTCTTAAGTTGCTTTCTGATAACAGTGGATGTAAAAAAAAATGGTGTTAAATTGAATACAAATATTGATAACTTCTCTAGCAGGTCCCACTGTGCTATTATTATACTAAAACTGCCCAATATTGAGATAAAACTTATTAAAACAATGCCCCAAGCATTCTATAATTTGATGATGTGCATTGTTCTTGGCTTATTCCACAATTGCTTTCCCTTGAAGATTATGTTTATTTATTTCTTTTATTTCTACAAAACACAAAGGCAATATAAGGATAATCAGGACTTCAAGGGCTGCAGAACTTTTTCATTGAATTCAATAAGTGTCAGGGCAGCGGGACGAAAGGACGCACTGGATAGGCGGATATGGCTCTGAAGATACTGTATTTAATGACAAACACAAAGATTCCATTGGTACGGGGCAGATTGTGCACCGTAAATTAGTAACCAAAAAACAAACACGACTCTGTCAGCTCTCACACCTCCTGTGAGTTTCACCTGGGGCTTCCAAGCCGAGGCTGAATGTTTCAGTCTGTGAATAAAGGTAGGGAGACTGTGAGTAAACACAAAACCTCACACATAATCTAGGTTGGAGGTGAGGGCTTCCTCGCGGTACTCTCTTCCCTGTTTCTGCTCCCCCGACTGCCTGCCACACAGACTAGTCACAATAGATACATGTTTTGCATGTGAATTAACTGGGATTAATGTAGCATTAGATATTTTAACACCTGAGACCAGCATTGCTTAAACATCAGGCCTGTCTGCAAAAAATAAATGTTATCATAAATGAGTTTGAAACATCTGTCAAAACTAAACATCCCATGACAATATGAAAATATCTTTATACACGGCTAGAAATTACCACAGGCAACTGATACAGTAAATTGAAACCGCAGATTTCTACTCTGAATGTTGAGGAATATACAATATTCAAAGCAGAAATATATAGGCTTTATAAGCATTGTTGGTTTTAAAATAATGAAACCACATCAGCTTGTATAAGCATTCACACCACAGTTAAGCACAACACAACCAAACCCTTTAAAACTACAGCACAGAAGTGCGGCACAGTGATATATTCCCCTATGACACTTTCAGCCCATACCCACAACATTTACAACAGTTTAAGTATTTAGGCTGACCTTTAAAAGACTGGCCTTTTCAAAGAGGCGAGATGACCCAGACAGCAGAATGGGAGAAATAATAGGCAGAAGAGAGAGAAAGAGAACAAGATACCTTCTTTTAAAGCCATCTTTGCTCATAACAGCCTGGGGTAAATGGAGCTGCAACATATTTCGATTTTTACTTGGCATTGCAGGGTCAGCTGAGGCAACATGAACCTCTGAGTTCACTTTAGATTTATAGTTGTGAGGTTTTTTAAGGACTACTTCAGGCAACATGGAACTGAGTGCTGGCCCACTGCCAGCTGAATTGGAATAAAAAAGTAGCACAACAAAGTAAACCACATTCATATACATCTGAATACCTTTGGGAGATGCTTCTAATCATGGTTGAGGTCGAAAATGACATTTCAGTTTCAGAACTACTATCCCTCTTGTTTACTCTGCGATTGGGTTCATCCTTTGTAAAGTTTCCTTTATAAAATGAATGAACAGTGCATGTCTTGACATACTATTAACTAGTTGTGTGATGATGGAATAGTCTAATTCTAGGCTCTCCTTTAACTTCAAATGCAGTAGACAACAGTTTCCACTTGGTTCTCACTTATTAGCTTGTTAAATACCTTACAGTTACCTGGTGATACACTTTATAAATAAAGATAAGAAATGAAGAGATCCCATGTGCAAATCCTAGATATCATCATAAGAAAGTTTCAAGAGCAGTCCATTTTAATAAGAAAAAGTGTTTCTGCACTGAGGAAGGGGATAGAAAAAAATCCCTGTTTAGCTTAAATTTCGCTCATCCACACTTAGGGAAATCAATGGGAAGTTTAAGAACTGAACCAGTCAAGAAGAGGACATGAGGCTATTTTTGCAGCAGCCACACTGAGGAAGATGATTAAACAACTCAAAAAAACAAAATTTTATAATTAGGGTTTTTGAGCACCAGCATCCAGAGAAGGACCAGCTCCAGCTAGACTCTACTTTGTGCTCCACGAGTGTCTTTTCTTTATGTCTTTTCTTTCTCACTAGGTCGACCTGAGGAAGACAGGTTCCCCTTTTGAGTCTTGGCTCCTCCTGAGGTTTCTTCCTCCGGCTGAGGGAGTTTTTCCTCGTCTCTGTCGTCTTTGGCTTACTCAGTAGGTGCTCGGACACTAGCAATCTGCCGGACCTGTCCCAATTTTTTATTAGACCCCTAAATTGGACGATTTACATGAAGTGACTAGCAACGTGTGCACAATTTTTACCAATACATTAGACACTGTTGTTCCCATCTGATTAAAATATTCAGAGATAAAGCTCTTGCAGCCATACTCGTGCCCTAAAGAGAGCAACCCACAACCTTGAGCGAAAATGAAGAAAACCAAAATTAGAAGTATTTATATTTGCGTATAAAGACAGTATGTGCAGCTATAGACAGGCTCTAAAATCTGCTAGAACAGAACTCTTGAGCCAACTGATAGCAAGAAACCATAACAATCCCAGGTACTTATTTAGTACAATGGCCCGCCTAACAAAACCTATGATGCTTGCAGAGAGTATCCCAACACATCTTAGAAGTATAGAATTCTTCAATTAAAAAATCTAGAGTATCAGGAAGAAAATAACGGAGGTCCAACCTCAAATATCATCCCAAGACCCAGTTCAGTCTAAAGCTACACATTTGAGAGAGCTCTCTAAGCAGGAGTTTCCCTCAGATAGTGCTTGAAGCCATGAGACCAAGGGGTGGATGGCTTATCAGAACTGTCATCAAGGAATGTGAATGTGTCTTTTTGAAGGTTTCAGCTCTGTGTTGTACTTGTGGATAATCCAGGTCTTTCAGAGAGAGCTCTAAAGCCAGATATCTTCCCATAAGGTAACCAGACTGGCTAGCAACAAACATGACTCTTCTCCTATCCCTAGCTAATGTCCAGATGCACTCCTCTAACTCTAAAACCTTCTCCGTCAGATATGTAAGTAACGTACACCTCACACAAGTAAACTTTACGCAGGTGCTAGTGATGGAGAGAGGGGCTGATGTAAACATGCCGCACACCGTGCGGAAAATGAGCTCAACGTTTTTTGGACCAGCCATCTCTCCTCTGTGAGCTGATGACATTGTACACCAATCGTCCAAAACTTTAAATTAACTCACTAGTAAGTTATAATATGAAGGGGTGGAGGTAGCTCAGTGTGTAGGATACTTGCCTCAGGACCAAGAGGTCATGGGTTTGAATCCTACCCTCAGCACCCCACCACTGGGTCCCTGAGCAAGACCTTTAACCCCAAGTTGCTCCAGGGAGACTGCCACCTGTAGTAAGGGAATGGAAGTCGCTTTGGATAAAGGCGTCTGCTAAAATGCCATAAATGTAAATAATTAGTGACTAAAAACAGAACTAATTGTGACATAACTGACAGATGAGTAAATATCTGTCAAACTTTAAGTATATAGTACAATCTATCAGTTAGTATGAACAACATGATAAACATCACTAGTCAAAGACCAGCCTATGTGACACTGCTAATAACTTTGGTTATTAATTTAGGATCTTGTTGTTAAGTTAAAGATAACTTCACTGTAAAAATCACTTGCAAATGAATTCCATGAAACTCACGGGTAATTGGTAATATAGGTACCAGTATAAATGTATACTCACTGGTTAATGTTCATTAAATAAAAAAAGAAAGAAAGAAAGTTACCAGTGAATATGAATGTATAGTTGGACAGTTGGCATCTACATTTCCAACATTTCCATAGAGAGCAAAATAAAAGTGCCGTCTTAAAACGGAGCTGCGCAGTACTCTACAAGGCGGGAGTCATACGATAGCAGAGACATTTTAAATAGATGTTACATAAATTAAACGAAGCCTTGAGGCAAAGAATTTGAATCAAATATTTTTTGTAATCAAATTATTTGAGTTACTCGAATAATTGTTTCAGCCCTAGTTGCCAGTTCCATCAAGAGACTCTGCATTGAAGCCTGCAGCCCTCCTCCTAGATATCTCTGTGACTCCAGCGCATGTGCAAAGAGAATAAGGAGAGACTGTGCTCTTGAGGCAGATGATGTTGAAAAACTCTGATCTAGTGAGTTCCCAGTTGCTTTTAGCTTGAAACCCTTTACAGCCTCTGAGGGTTTGGGTTTTTTTATGAATTGGACATTTCTTGTTAATGTCTGGTTTGTTGCTTGAAATGTTGTCGGCAGTGTCTGGAGACTGGATGTTTGAGATCTCAGTCTTGTTGGCAGAAACATAGTTTTTATGTTGAAAAGACAGGGAGTTCCTGTCTTTTCACAAGGTAGTCTGGCTTTGTAACATTGCCAGCACATAGGCTCAAATTGAAGCTGGGGTCATTACGTGTGTGGGCTTCACAACAGACAAAGTAAGCAAAATATGAGAAAGGTGGGAGGACTACCTGGTGACTGATGTTGTACTGGGAACCCAGGCACATCTAGTTCTCTTGGAGGTTGTGAGGGAGTTTTGAGAGGGAGATGAGGAGAACTTTTAGACTCAATTTCTTTCAGCAGGTCTCAGAGCACTCTAAGCATGAGAGGTTCTTTGACATTAATTTTGGGAAAATTTTCTAGCTTGTCAAAAAGAACCCTTTCAATGATCTCTGGACAGCCATAGCAGACTCTGAGTCGTAGCCATGCCAAAATGGCCAGGGTGTGTCCTTTGAAAAACATAAAAAAATTCTTACTGATAACATGAAGATAGATACCCCCGCAAATTCACAGGATCCACAGACATCCTCCACATTTTTTTTTGTTGCTTTTTTGTGGCAACATTTAATTTTTTTATCCATTTCAGTGCTAAATGATTAAGAAAAATATAACTATACATTTATAACAAATACATTCAGCTACATTTTCATATAAAATCTAAAAAACTAAAAACTTTTTAGTACTGTTGAGAGAAAACAAAGAAAACTTGTGCAGGGGAAGTTGCCCTTCAAGTGGTAATTTGCATGAACTGCAGGGCCTGATGAATGAGTTGGGGGGGGACTATACACAGTAGCAGGGCTTACACTCATCAAGAGAAAGTAAAACCTGGAGAAACTCTCCTGGATCGTGGGTGCCACACCTGTCTGTTGTGTTTTGTTGCAGCCAAGATGGCAATGGAACTTTAAGATTGGACTCTTTATTTCATTTTTTTGTCTGCTATTGTGTCCTTTCAGGTACCTACCATGACATGGAACTGTCAATATCTTAAAGTATCACATTTTATCTTTGCTATATTTACCCAAAGTTTTTACCCAAAGTTTAGAGTGAAAATCACTACAGTAACAAGATGTTAAAGCTGTTATAAATTAATCATACACACCTTTATTGCGAAAAGTAATAAAGTCATTAGCCACATTTCAGTTATTCAATGAAGTATTTGGACAATAATCAACAAAAATAGTCAACTATCAAAAAACGTATATTTGAGGATGAAGGCTAAATGATGGCAGAACGTTATTAAAGCAATAAGCCAAATATTAGAAAGCTTCCAACAAACTCTGCTGATAGGCTTATAGCACAGCTAAGAACATGTAGCTCATGAAGGAAAGTCCTCATTTCTTTGCAAAAACCAAGTGATTTAATACAGCAGAGCAATAAAGCCCACAAAAGGGGAATGAAGGAAAGGGAAAAAAAGATCAAAAGAAATGACAGGATGGAAGAAAAAAGTGAAGGAAGAGCAAAACTCCTTCTGGGCTGCTCTAATCTTTTTGGCAGGCCTCTATCTCTGCTCCAAACTCCTTCTGGAAAATTCAGAAAAACAGTGATAGGCTAGTTTATGAGAACTAATGTGATGATGCACACATATGCACACAGTCTGCCAAACAGCGATACATCCACAAGTTTGAATGAATTGGCCCAGGTGAGAGAGGGGGAGCAAAAAGCGATCAGAGGTATTGTTACCTAATTTCTGGGGTATCTCAAAGGGATCATATAGAGGCACTTCTCAAATCCAGGCTCAGGGAGTCACTTAAGTTGCTTAGTCAGTTTCCCAACTAGCTCTACACACCTGCTTCATCTCAAGAGGTGCGTTCAACCAAGGAAAACAGATTATGGTTCTTCAGGCCTATACTCCACTTGCGTTCATCCTTCACACTTCTCTTATGATGTGGAGGCTATGGAGGGAGCTCAGAATTTTCCAGATGGGAAACAAAAGAGCAATATGAAAGGAAAACAAACAGAACAGGACTTAAAACTTTTCTTTGCAATATAATTTACTATTATTTAACTTTAAGAACTTCTGTAAAGTGACCCTGAGAGTCATGAAAGTGCTTATAAATAAAAATGTATTATTATTAGAAGTATAAAAGAAGCAACTGGATATGTACTTGAGCTCATTTACTATGAGTTGTTTCCTATTCTTTCACATGAACATGCTAATGTCGTATGTAAAGACGAGAAATTACTTACCATGCCGGTTGTTAGCCTGTGTAGCGTGAGGGAAGAGCATGGAGAGAAGCGAGGGAGCTGGTTACTCGCATGGTTATTCTGTGAATGCTCTGAAACGACAGAGTGAGATTCCCACCAGGAACCAACATTCACATTCATGCACAGCAAAGAGACAGTACTCACAGTACGGACGAATTTTGCAGCTGGGTGAGGTGAACTCAATGTAATAAGATAATAGGAGGAAGCTGCCACTTTCTGTTTATATACCGTGATGCATCCATTTCCCTTGACCTTGATGTGTCACGTGTAGTGATCGACCGATATAGATTTTTTATTACCAATACGATACCAATTATTTGCATGTTTATGTGCCCGATAACCGAAATTCAGAATCGCTGTTTATTTACTATTAAATAAACTATTAAATTTACTATTTACTTCTGTTTTTGACACAATTATTACAACACTACTGAACTGAACGAACCGTTTTATTTATACCAATCACTCCCTCCTTGCATACAAATTAAAACTGGAGGTCTGAAAGTGCAAAAATACAAAAAAATACAAAAAAAACCTTAAAAAGTGCACTGTTACTAAAGTCTTCAATGAGGTAAAAAAAAAAAAAACAGGCAACATTCTGAGCCACCTAAAAAAATAATGCAATTTAATACTCCTAGTTGAGCAGAACTAGGTTGTAATGAAGAAAAGAGAGTCTTTCAGCATTCTGCCCTGTGAGCCTGCTTCATTTATTTTCATAAATGGCTCTGATTTCACAGACTCGCTCACTGGGAACCGAAGAAGGTGGAGGGCAAAGAAACTTTCTTGACAGATGTAGGATCACAATTCATCAAAATATGTTACCGTTGCATTCAAAAGTGAATTAATTTTGACTCAAGACAGAGAGACACCTTTGTTCTCACAGTTTCCCATCTGGATGCAGATCCCTCTGGGAGCAGGGGGG
>JBBMFX010000080.1:21862302-21876327 GCA_037832545.1 Rhabdalestes septentrionalis | reverse complement strand
GTTAAATTAATACCTCTGCTTCAGCCCATGTTTTTGGCTCTGCTACATACATATAGCAGTTTCTCCCGAATCTTTGCCAGTTGTTTTCACATTTTCGTCCAACTGCAACACAGATAATTTTACTGATATTTACATGCTTACATATTTCCACATACTGTCAATCAGGTACAGTCACAAAAGACTACCAGGGAATACACAGGTTTGGGCCTCCACCCCAAGGGCAACAGCTGTTCAAAGCTCCAGGAGAGACTGTTGTTCCAGTATTTTCTGGACTACTCCTCCAACAAAAACTACCTCTACTGACTATACCTACTCCTTTTACTGTAGATGGCAAATCTGTTCAACAGTGATTAAGCTGTACATCTTCAATTGTTAGTTTTTCCAATAGAGACTCTCTCTATCCAGGTTGACCCTTTGAAGTCTTGGTTCCTCCTGAGATTTCCTCTTCCAGCTTTATGAGGTCTGAGGTGGAGCAACACAGACAATTCTTGGTATAACCTGGCCAGACTGGAAACTTTGACCAGTCATTTTGCTGGTGTTGCCTCAAGCTGAGTTAGCATGTGGGCCATGGTGATAAGTTTCACGACCACCTGAGTGAGTTGGTTGAGTCGGAGAGCCTAGTCATGTGGTTGGTTCATGATTATGGTGACCTCCTCAGGTGGTGGGGGACTCCTGTTTTGTCTGGGACTGTTCGTTCATCTGTTATATTGCTTTTAAGCCCGTGAAGCTTTATTTCAGGGATGCTTTATTTCAGTGATGCCCTTTCTTGAAAGGAATGCAAACAAATGAGTTGACACCCACACAGCTTCTGGAACACAGCCAAAAAATACTTCAAAAAAACTCCATAGTGACATTATAAAGGAAATCCCAGGAAGTGCCAGGTCCAGTAACTACGGTCGACCCTGTCAGTTTCTTCCAACATGGGAGAGAAATGCCAGGCAAACACTTTTTCACCTTTTCTGTTATAAGTAAAGAAATATAGAGCTATGCTAGCCAATTGGCCCAACAGTGAATGGACATTAGGCTCTGGATCAGGCTGGGTTAACAATTAGTAGATTAGAAAACACAAAAACAACATATAGTATATCTAAAAGACAATGTAGTGGTAGCCTTACCTGAAAATCTTGAAAAAAAACTATTTTCAAGATTTAAGTGATTACATTAAACATAGGTGTGAATTCCACAGCCTTTAACATACTTTACTTTTAAATGTTTTTGTTAGAAGGCCAGCTATCAGACTCTTTCAGTGGTCTAGCTGAGATAATAATTGCACACATTAATTGTTCTGAAACATATATAACTGCCCTGCATTTTTATTACATGTAGTATGTTTACCTTTTTCACCAGAAGATCCATTCAGAGCCACCAGAATCACAAGAACAAGAAATAATAAATTCTTCATTGGAGTAGAAACCTAAAAAAGACACAAAATTAAAGAACATGACAGTAAATATTAAGTACATATAACATTTTAATGAATCTAAATTGGAACAAGATATTTTTTAATTCTGTCAGATTATTTCTAAGATAACATGTATGGCTGAAATTTCAATGTCCAGGAATCTGTAACATAATCAATACTCCATACCAGGGAAGTTACAGACAACTCTGGAGTGTGTAAATGGCTTATTAACAAATGGGTTGGCCAAGGAAAACCTGCCACCTAATTTTATACCCCGAGGTTCACTTCAAAGAATATAGTGTTGCAATACACCTATAAGAAGAATCCTGGAAGGTCAAGATTATTTTTTTATCTAAAAGTCATTTGCTGGCACTACTGATGTCACCATGATTTGCAACTTCATTGTTGGTACATAAAGAACTTCTGTAAGATTTAGCTAATTTTGTTATTCAGTATAAAATTTAATATGCATTTCAGTATGAGGTGAACTCGGTATTAAACTAGCTATAATATGGAATGTGTACAAATTTTATATTTTCAACAATTGCTTTCTGTGTTTTATGATGGTTTATTGTAAGTCAGTCTACAAATGAGAAATCAGCTAAGCCTGGACATATTGTCATTGTCTAGTTTTTTCAATGCTTTTTATCCCATTTAAATAGTACTTGTGTTTAAATATTTTAAGATGACTGACCCAACAGAAATTCTCAAAATTGCTTGGAAAAAGCAACAAATATTTAAAAAATCTTAAGGCCTTCTCTTAAAAGTTACTGTTTTGGATGTTTTTAGACAATGACAGTAGTATATTTTCATTGTGGACTTTTAAGTGATGGTTCAGGTAAAAATCAGATTTAGAGTTTTTCCTTCTACGTAATGTATAGACAACATCTCGTTGTCCTGACACACTGACAATAAAGCACCTATCCATATACCTATGTGTGTGCTTTATTAATATTGATGTGGAGCTACATGATTAATGAAACTAACAAATTATGTTCTTCATTCATGTAATCTCAAATAGCCTTTTGTATCAATTTGTATCAATTTTATATCTGTAAATGTTAAGAAATATGAAGGTAAATAAAGGGTAAATTGTGTGTAGTACCTGTGATTGGCTAGCAGGAGTAATGGGGTGTGCTGAATGTGATGTTTAGCTTATTTAATCAATAGTCATCACATTTGATTTTGCCGCTCAAGGCAGCCCAATATTATTTGTAGTTATTATCCAATCCCATCCAGTGCTGTATAGTGTTTCTCTGGCAAAAGCGCACTTCGCACCAAGCATTTTCTTGGCTGCACAATACTTGTAAATAGCGCTGTGTATTACATTTTATAGACTAAATAAAGAGCCTACACACTATGTACCAGATATTTTATTAATTTACTAGTGACATATCAGTGAACTGGAGGATGGCAGGTTGTAACATCCTCAATAGGATTGTTGAAAATAGCATTTGTGCCATTTCATACAAAATGAGGAACGTGATTGTGAGCCGTTTGAGTGTTTCATGATGATCTGACATTCTCTTGAAACAGACCAGAGAGCTGAGTGCCTCTTTTCTGACTTGTATTTTGAGTTCCAAGAATGTGGCAACAATCTTGTTGTATTTCATAACTACAGACTTGCATAAATGTTTCCCCTTGCAAAACGTCAAGCTGTAATTTCACATTAAAAGCTAGGCTTAATCTGAAGCGTAAATAAAAAATTGAAAATGAATGTCACAGACCCTCAAGCCTCTCTCTGACTTTTATGGATATTTAAATTATAAAAATAATAATTTCAATTCCCAAGACAAATTTATATAAATGCTTCATTTGCTGACTATGCAGTTGCTTTAGGTCATGGCAAGATTTCACAATACGGGTTAAACCAAATATGTTTTTTGTCACATTACAGTATCACATTACAAAAGTCTGGCACACAAATATTTCTTCTGATTGGTACCTTTGTGGCTGAATTTAAAATAAGTTTGTTTCTCCCTCAAATTCCTGCTAGAACAATGTTGCACAAACCAACTTTTCTAATAAAATGCTTATTTCCTGATTTCAGCTCATTTTTTCTGAAAAGAAACTAAAATATTAATGAGATAAATCAGTATGTCTCTGTATACCATACTGAAATAGACATGGAGCAGAAGAAAATTTACAATATTTACACAATATTTACACTACTATTTTAATGGCTTAAGAGGAAGATTTACTGATGTTGAAATTTCAGCCTAGACAGCTCAGTTTTAGATAAGTCTGTTGCAGCAGTTAACAAAAACTGAGGGTAAGTGTGTTGCTCAAGGACACATGCCATTGCTTTTACAAACATGCGTACTCTAGGGTAGATCTGATCTGGTCATCAGTGACTTCTGCACAAATTTGGGGAATCTGAGTCACACTGTCATTAAAACATAAGGGTAACACTCTGTAATTCTGAAGTACAAAGTATATTTATGAGATTCTTATTTTCTCATAAATTGTTTGATAAACTCTGATATTTAATTTTGTAATGAAAAATGTTACTTATTTTTTGTATTAAATTAAATACTTCAGAATAGCAAGATATTCACTGGTGGTTTAACTTATTTATTCCCTTACCATATCTTTCTGCTATCTTCTGTCTGCTGTCTCACAACATTCTTTACCGATATTGAACCTTTTTTGGGGGGGAGCTGGGAACTGATGATCAGTGAGTGAATCAATGTTTGTGGTCTTGTCAGTGTGTTTACCTGACAGATCATCGTCTGTCATTTACAGCATTTCTGAGTATGCGTCAAGGACAAAAACAAGAGAAAACTTTGTACCCAGTAACAACAGGCATTTACACGAGTGTTATTTTGCATATCGGCAAGTGTGACAGGTCCGTAGAGTTGACGAAATTACTTGGCACATAAAAAATAAATTCATTGCCGTCAGGTAAATCCAAAAGACTTCCTTTCTCAGCTGTCAAAAACGATTTCTTGGATTAGATTTCTTGGATCAGTTCACATTACAACAACTGTGTTCATAAATCTCATAAGACATGTACATAAACATATCTGTGACATCTGACCTTCGAAAGTCTACATAGTTTTAAATAAAATATATTCCCACAAGTGTGTGCTGTAAAAAATGTATATTTACTGGAACCAAAAGCCCTAAACCTTATTTAGGAGTGGAAATAAGCAACTTTTAATAGTAGTTTTCATGTGTAAATAAACCTTTAAGTAAACATTTACACATTAGTCAATGTACATAGTACGAAGAGTTCATATTGCAACAGAGAAATGTGGCCACATTTGTCAAAAATTACCCCGATTGCTCCCCATAAGGTATTTTTAGTTAACAATAAACTAACTTTGTATGGAGTTTCTCCAATAGAAGTGGGAGGGTAAAGGATTTTTGGGAGTAGTGGGGCATGTTACGTATAAATACTTAGAAGCATAAGTGGAAAGTGCAACTAAACAGCGACAATCAGTGTTAAATATCTTGATTTTGAAAATGAAACTTTTTCTGTTGCTTTGGGTATGTGTTTGTGGTGCACTGGTCCAGGCACAGCAAGATTACGATGATGAATCGGTAAGCAGAATCAATTGCAGTTATGTTGGCTTTTTTGCTTGGTCAGAATTAATTTTCTTCTGCATTCTTGTACACATTTTAAAGATCCGAGCATCTATTTTCTAGCTTCACCTTATTCTGTATATTTATGACCATATAAGTACTTGTTCTTTTTTGTCTTTTACAGGATACAGAAACTCCAGCAGTAAGACTGTTTTTTGGCATTTACTTTGAAAAAATAAGTATATAATAAAACTAAATACCAACAAAATAATAGGTATACTGTCAAAGCTTTTTTTGGAGTAAGGAAATGAATGTATATGTTTTGGTTTCCTAAAATCAAGATCTCTTGCAAATAACCTGTAACATGTTACCTCAAGCTCTAAAGCATGTAAAACACATTAGCCGTGCATTTGATCAAAGTTAGGTTTTCTTTGATTGGGTGAAGGAGAATGTGCCAGTCATTAGCACAGTAAAAAAAAGTGAGAAAATATATGCTGAAAATGAGATTTTAAACAAAATCATCTTTCGAATGGGTAAACATTTACTTAATAACTGAAGTAAGCAAAATAGGTAAACAACTAATCTAGGAGATTAGATATCTTGAGTACACAAAAAATAATAATAAATCTTGTTATTTTTTATGTTTTTATTTATTATTGCTAATTTCAGAAAATTTTACTAAGTAAATTATGATTACCCTTTTGGCAGTTTTGCTTAACATATTAATTTGCTTAATCAACCCTATTGCTTAATACATGCTTAATGCATTTCATGTATATTTATTTTTAAGCCTGAAATATATTTTAACTGAAATCCTGACATGTATTTTTTCTATTCTACTACAAATAGTCTAAAATGACTTGATATGTTCATTTGAATTTCTTTGTTAGCCCAAGATCCTTGATCCTCGAGGTCATCGACCTGTTTCTAGAGGTGAAGTCTACACACCAGTTGTTGCCGCTCCTCCAATTAGTGGACGTGGCCGTTATGGAGTGCGACCCACTGCTGTACCAACTGGAATGCCTCAGGAGCAGAAGCGAGAGCCTGTAGATAGTGGTGGATGCAAACATGCTTCTGAGGAAATAGTGAGACCTTTAGTATTGCCTACTAATTAAATAACTGATTATAAGATATGTGAACACAATTTTTTTCAAACAACTAATCTGCAAAACAGCCAGCACAAAAAAATATTTTCTACAACTGTATCCAAGTGCAGCTTCTAACATCCAAATGTAATATGTTAGCAACAGTTAAGACAAAAATAAATACATAAATAAATATACAGAATCCCTTAGATGGATATATAATCATATCCCTCTGCTTTGAGTCTGTTGGGAAACTTCTCTACCAACTTTGTACATTGAAGTCAACAATTTGATAGCCCGTAAATCCTTTTTTCAATTGGTGCATATTTGCAAAGCTCAATCAAGACTTAATGTAGCCTTTCTTGAGGAGTGGCTTTTTTCCTGCAACCCTCCCATACAACTCATTTTTTGGGGGCACATTTATTGTTATCAAAGACATACAGGTATGACCACTCTTTTCCATGAATTCCTGTAACTGCTTCAATGTTGCTATAGATTTCATGGTAATCTCTCTCACAAGTTTCCTCCTCATTCCTCCATTAAATTTGTAGGTTCAGCCTGATCTAGGCAGGGTCTAGTAGTACCAAATAATTTCCAGTTCTAATTATCAACATTACTGTGCTGCTGGGGGTTGATAGAGCCTTTGATATTTTTTATTCATTTCCTGACTTGTGCTTGTCCAAACCTTATCCCTGAGATCTTTGACAGTGCCTTGTCACCCAGAGTTGATCGCTTGCTTTCAGTTGCATGACCATGAACCGAAAAGCTCAAAGAATAGCTTTTTAATGTTAAACTAATTAATAAAACTATTAGAACTGATTACAAGACAGTTAGCTTGGCACACAATTAAGAAGCTGGGTAGTTACATCAAACTGTTGCTATTATATCTTTCACTTTAATGTTATAAAATGAATTGGTTAAATACAGCTTGAAGGTTTTTTTGCATGTATGTCTCCATTTCAGGCTGCAAAGCAAACTAAATTTGAACAGTGGTGATTTTTTACATACCCACAGGCACAATAAAAGGGGGTGCATCAGAAGAGCATTAGAAAAGGCAGTTCTTGAAGTGGGCCGGAACGCAGGGGAACGCAGCGTCTTTTGGGTTCTCCCCTTTTTTCTGTGTTCCGGTACTTACTGAAACTGATCCGATGCAGCGACAGTGGCCTGAGAATATGTCGGAAATTTAGAGTTCCTACACTTATTTTTTCCTACTTAAAGCACTGAGAAAAGGATACATACTAATGATACTAACATTGAATGGAATATAACAGTTGAAAAATGCTAATCCATGACTAATGGCTATCATTTCTTGCATTGTTGAACTACAAACACTGCCATTACTGACTGAACCTACACACCTTCTAGATTAAGTATTAGTATGGTTTTCTGAAGGACATTCACAAGGAGGCCTTATAATAACCCCTTCTCAATTAGCTTTTTAAAATTTTAATCATTTTTCTCCCCCGCAGGGTGTGTTGTGCCCTACAGGCTGTGAACTGAAAACAAATTTGCTGAAGCAGGAACGTAATGTTAAGCCAACTGTGGCCCAGCTGAACAAAGAGGTGGAGCGCCTCTCCCAGACCTCCAACTCTGTCTACAGATATGTGACGGACATGACTGCAGAAGTCACAGAGAGACAGAAAATCAGTGATGGTATAGGCACAGTGAAATTCAATGAGTCTTGCTTTATTTATAACTTTCATGCAATACAAAAGAGTAGAGTACCACACCACAATGTTTTCCAATTCTTGTCCTGGAGGCACTCTGCCCTACGTCAACTAAGTAAGGAGCTATTGGCTTATTCAGGTATGTTGGGAGCATTGAAAACACTCAAATATGTAGAGCTGTGGGCCACAAGGATGAGGACTGGGAAACACTGCTGGACAACATGCATCAGCTTTTGCCATGTAAACAATCATGTACATGAACTGTATCCCCTAAGGTAATGGCCAACTGGTTAGCCAGTACACAGATGATCTGGAGGTTCAACATGCCTATGTCAAGGAGGCTGTAGATGTCACCTTCCCTCAGAACATTAAAATCCTCCAGAGTGTTCTGGAGAAGATCAGGGACAAGATCCAACGCGTCGAAAAGGCGATCATCGCCCAGAAAGACAAGTGTTCAGAGCCATGCAAAGTCTCCTGCCCGATTCCTGTGGTTTCTGGCAAAGACTGTGAGGACATATTCCGGAAGGGAGGAGAATCATCCCAGATGTACCTGGTGAGGCCAGAGCTCTTACAAACACCTTACAAGGTCTACTGTGACCAAGCAACCCAAAATGGAGGTAACGTGTCTTCTTCTCCTTCCACTAATTCTTATACAGTATACTCAGGTAGAAATGGTTTCACCTTCACCAGAGAAGGTTTCACTAGGATTTTTTTTTTAATTTTTTTGTTCCTTTTCTCAGGTTGGCTGCTTATCCAGAACCGACTGGATGGAAGCGTGGACTTTGGGAGGCGCTGGGATGACTATAAGAGAGGTTTTGGAAACATTGCCTTTGATGTTGGGAAAGGTTACTGCGAAACACCTGGTAAATATTATGTTTATGAAAGCTGGTGAAATTAGCTGTCTCTTGTATCTGTTTGTCTAGGTTATGATTTACCTTCCTTAACTTGAAAGTGTGTGATATGTTGAATGTTAAATGTTTTTCCCATTGTAATTTAGGTGAGTACTGGCTTGGTAATGACCGTGTCAGTCAGCTGACCAAGATGGGTCCAACTGAAGTTCTGGTTGAAATGCAGGACTGGACGGGTGCTAAGGTGTATGCCAAATATCAGCAGTTCACAGTGCAAGGGGAGTCTTCCAACTATATTCTCTCAGTGGACAAGTACTCAGGAACAGCTGGAAACACATTCCTGGAAGGAGCTAAGGAGCTGTTTGGGCAAAACCGCACCATGACCATCCACAATGGCATGATGTTTAGCACATATGACAGAGACAATGACAGATGGTGAGCCAGAGCATTTGTGGTGAAATAATTAATCATATATATCTTTATATTAAACAAAAAACCTGCTGATATTCATGCTGGAACAGAATTGTAACAGAAAGTGTGTGATTACTAACAATATGAGATTACTTGCACTTGCAAATTGTACATAACAATGAATCCTCAATTTTTCCATGTGACCAGGGTACCTGGGGATCCTTCTAAGCAGTGCTCAAGAGAAGATGGTGGAGGGTGGTGGTACAATTCATGCCATTCTGCCAATCCTAATGGCCGATACTACTGGGGTGGTTTCTACACAAAGTACATGGCCAAACATGGCACAGACGATGGGGTTGTTTGGATGAACTGGAAGGGCTCATGGTACTCACTTAAGGCAATAAGCATGAAGATTAAACCCTTCTTTGCACAGAGATAAATGGTTTAAATGAGAGTAAGTGGAATCAGATGCAATCATACTTTGGTTCCTAACAGAAATCATCAAATAAAGCTGTTTGAAACATATTAGCAGTGTGTTGTGTTTGAATGTGATAAGATTTCACTTGAATGGCAAATTTGCTCCTTCAAGTTCTCATTAAAGTTACCCTACAATGATATCTGAAATTGTGTTTCATTAATCTAATCAACAATGTGCACATCAGAAGTGAACACAAATAACAGCAAAGAAGTATATATGTTTAATTAACATTAGATGTTGTATTCATCATTCAGAGATCAGTTAGATCAATTGGCCTTCCTGTTTAAACAATGAGTTCTTTAATGTTGCGGTTGTTGTTTGTTTCATCAGCAAATTAATGTGAAAGTTATTATTATTATTACAGACATTCCAACTTACATTAAAGTAATTTCAGGGAGGTAAAAAGTTTGATGTGAATATGTTTTGGATAAAGTTGGACTGCAGCGTTAGGCCTTTAGAAGGCTTAAAGGCCTAAATATTATCAGTTTTGAAAGACACTAACTGAAATGAAATACCACTGGCATAGAGAACATCAAATAAAGCCGTTTGAAATAGTGTATTATGTTTGATTACAATGTGACTTCCAATGCTTGAAGGATGAATGTGCATTAAAGTTACCCTAAACTGATATCTGAAGTTATCTTTCATTAATCTAATTAATAAGGTGCACATGTAAACTACTTAACATTAGATTAGCATTGATTAGATCGATAACCCTTCCTATTTAAACAATGCTTAGAGTTCTTTCAGGATGTTTATTATTATTATTTATTTTCATTATTATAACAGAAGCAGCATGTGTAGCTCCCACCATCATAAAGCAGAGTCCAGCTGGAGCTGATCCTTCTCTAGATGCCTCAAAGACCTCGTAGGTTTGGCCTTAGTTAATCCAGTAGCAGTGATTTACATTTACATTTAGCAGATGCCTAACTACAGTCTCCCTGGAACAACTTGGCGTTAAGGGTCTTGCTCAGAAACCTGGATGATGGTAAGCTGAAGGTATGATTCAAACCCATGACCTCTTGGTCCAGAGGCAAGCATCCTACCCACCAGGCCACCACTAGGGAAAATAAGAAACAGAAAGATTTTCTAATGTATTCAGTGTTTTCAAATTATATTCCAAAAAGGTTTTTAACAAACCCCCCCTGACAAAAATATATGTAATCACTATCTTGGAAGCTGTTTGTTCAGGGGTTTTACTTTGTAGCAAAAACAGATTGTATTTAACAGCTGAACATTCTGGCTCCATAAAGTCCCCGACTTCCTCCAAGGCTCTTGCACCCATGCTCATGCCCAACTTGCCTCGTGAGGTGATTCCCGTGTCATTTCAGCAAGCCTCAGTTGCACTCCGCACATCCCGGCTCCAAGGCTAGCTCCTAGGCTAGCACCCAAGCCAGTGTTGAGGACACATGCTCCTGCACCCGCATTGAGCACACCAGGTCCCAAGTCGGTGCCGAGGGATATCCTGGTGGAGAGGCTCATCAAGGGGCTTCTACTTGGAGGACACAGAGGGGCGTCACCTACAGGGACCTCAGAAGAAGCATATAGGTGTGACCCACACCTGCCGCCCTGGCATTGCGCTGGGTAGGGCTTGTCCCTGAAAAGAAGGGGTGTGGCAAGGCGCATAGTGCAAATTTGCTATAAGTGAAAGTCATTTTGCCACTGACCAGAAAAAACCTGGTCTGTAGTCATTCGTGCATTGTTCAAAGGCTATAATATGGACGCCTGGGACGTGGAAGTGTTGACAATGCGCCCACACACAGCTTCTTTCATACGCAGGAGCGAGCAGTGCACATTTAAAAACGTTTCATGTGAGGGAAAACTTTATGGAGTCCTCGAAATATAAAATTAAAATGTATATAACATACATCACACCATGATTATACATATGAATTATCAGTGATTTCTCCAATCAACTTAGTTTTGCGAGTATTATAACAAGTACCTGACGGTCTATTTGACCAATAGTGCCGGACACAAAAGCAAATAAATACACCTTTCAAGCTAGGTTGTCAAGAAAGACGAAACTACATCACCAGCTCATATTTTGGTTAGATATGTTTAAATGTCTTTCTTACCCTGTTAAAGATAGTTGTGCTTGTTGTTCACATCTAATGGGAAAAGGCTCCCTCGATGTCGGAGGGGTTGTTGCCGATTCAGCCGCCTTAGCGTGAGAGGCCCCCCTCCGCTGTTCTTGGTGCTGAAATCCTATACGCCGCGTCTTTACATCCATCATGCATGTGCACGCTTATTTCAAGGAGGTCGTGGTTAAGTACCAGCGATGTGGGCAGTTAATCGTGTTTAAACTACATCACAAGAAAGAACACATCTTTTTGACCCTATAAAATACTTTATTTGGAATAAGAACCGAGAAAACGTTCGGGGAAAATCATTGCTGCTTTGGGAACCCCTCCCCTGATCAAGCCTCCATTAGTTACAAAACGCTCTGGCATTGTATGCAGATTTGTTTAAGAGATTCTTATTTAATAGAATTTTTATTCAATGTGTATTTGATTAAAAACTATTTTAACGTCTCATTACTGAGTTTTATGGTATAGTTGATTTTTATAGCACTGCTATATGGTGTTTTTGAAATCACGTGTAAATGCCATTTCCTTTAGCCAATTTCTTACTGTTTGGTAATAAACATTGACTCCTGTTTCTGCCTATTGTTTTTCATTTCTTTTGTTGTGCATTTTCTGTCTTTTAGGCATATAACTGTATATTTTCTGTCCTGACGCTTTCTGTCCTGACATTTTACCGTACTTTTTCTGTTCTGTCTTCCATGGTCTACCGGTATGTTTGCCTTTTTTGAAAAAAATGTCCACTTTGGGTGCACAAATTGCATGCCAAAACACCTTTTGCTACCCTCATCCTATAATCCTTTCCATTGTTTCAACTTACAGTTCTCTTGTTGCACTCATGAATCATGGCATTGTTCGTTTTTAGGTATTTGCATCTGTCACACGCAGCAGGCCGCATGACGTCATGGGCCTGGAGTTGACTCACGCGCAGGGTATATAAACAGGAAAAAGGTGACATTCGACACCCAGACATTAGGGTTCAATGTTGTTTGCCAACTCTAATCAGCCTCCAATCTCCTCACGGTACTTTGAATACTCTCCCTGCCAATCCCCAACACTTATCTACCCTATCTGTGTGCGTGTGAAAACGAGGTTTCCTTGGTGGGAAGCGCAAATCCTTAGAGAGGGTTCTCAGAGTAAAATGTGTGGTTCACCGGCTCTTTCGTTTGTCTCTGCGACTGGGCTCATCCTCCACACCACACCTGGGCACAATCACATCTTGCCAGTCCAGTCTTGTGACAGCATCTATTTGATTTTATTTTAATAATTACATTTTCTGAATTTATTTATTCAACTTCCTTCAAATTCCTTAAAATCTGTTCATTGTGAAAACAATAAAATGTAATCAGTTTAAACATATGAATGTAATTGAAATATGGTGAAATTTGGCTCAAGCAAGAATTAATTTCTTAAAATGTATCTGCCATTGTTTATTCAAATCACAATGTGTTTATTGGTATATTACAAAAATATCATTCTTAATTGTCTAAATTACATGTAACAGACCAAGATGCAGCACATAAAGTTTATTAGTCTGTTTCTTTTAAATCAGTGGCGGAGCCAGAGGGGTGTCCGGGGTGGCACTGGACACCCTTGACTTCTGATTGGCCACCCCGGGTGCCACCCCATAATGTTATTTGCTGCTGGCAGTTCCTGATGCTGTTGGATTTCAGACTGTTTCTGTTGTTTTTCTTTACTGTTTTTTTTAAGTTCATGCACCTCCGGGCACCGAGCAGTGTCTGCCTTTAACCTGTATGGTGTGTGTGTGTGAGAGAGCATGAACAGTGTGTGGGCATGATCCCTCAACATGGATAAATTCATGAAACGTTTTGCCAGTTCTCATTAGAATCATTAGATTATGTTGTTTTAAACATACCTGGGATAAGTTAGTAAATGATGACACTAAACTGTGTTCTTATTTTTCTTTTCAAATCTGGGTCTGTTTGATGTCTGCTATGTCTAAGTGCAGTATTTTTGTTCGGTTGTTTTTTTAAGAGAGAGATCTGGGAGGTCAGACAATAGGTTGCAGTTTAATTGATTTGTCCACAGCAAACCAATTATTTTGTGTCACTGAGAAAGAATAGAATCTGCCCAAACTATTCTCCAAGACCTTGATAGCCTCATGATCAATGGAATGACCAAAGGTTTGGTTGCATGATCCTTTGCATGCACGGAGCTTGATGTCAATGTCCACCTAAAAGCCGAAGACACAAACAAAGTCAAATTAGTTGAATTTTAACTCTGAGTTAACAGCAAAGACCATGGCACAGACAGTCTTGCTGAACAAATTTACATAAGTGCATTTTTCAACCATTGCTTTTCAAGCTACATACATAAATCTCTTAAAGCAATTGTTCAGCCTAAAATCTAATTTACACCATTTTTAATCACCCAAGACATGTAGATTTTATGTGTACGTTAATATGTGATTGATTCCCCATTTTATCTTTTGAATGTGGTTAATTCTGTATTATTTCATTATTTTATATCCTGAGTCTCTGAGCTACAGAAGTGTCTTCAGG
>JBBMFX010000080.1:21848057-21861433 GCA_037832545.1 Rhabdalestes septentrionalis | reverse complement strand
GTGATTTCCCTCCTCAGAAACACCTGGTTCAACTTGCCAGTTAATTGTCAGGTTTAGTGAATGTGTTTGAGGAGGACAACCATCAAACTGTGCTGGACAGCGGCCCTCCGGGACCGGATTTGGACACCCCTGACTTAGACTGTCTTGGCAGAAGCTGTGTCAAACAGCAGTGTTATTTGACTGAGTTCGCTTCATCTTGTATAAGAACCACCAACAGATCACTTTTCTGCCTGTGCACTACGATGCCAACCGGTTCATCAGGAACATGGAGTCATGATGAACGACCGCATTCATGTTCTCATCCAGATAATTCCTAAATGTTGTTTTAGTGAAGTTAGCTGCATTCCACAGGAGGAGTTGAATTAGTGAGGGCCAGGAATGTTTGTTGGGTATGTGGACTGTGGAAACAAATTAGTTATGCCAGTCTATGTGTTTCACACTTACAAATCATGTGTGGCATGCGTGTATTTGTTTATAAAGAGAGAGAGAAAGAGAGAAAGGGAAAGCAAGAACGCCGACAAATCTTAAGTGTTACTCCATCAAGTCCTATAGTGTTCGGCAAAGGATGTCCTGGGCTTTACAGTGATGTATAATGTGATGACTTTGCATGCTGGGAACAAGAACTGCAATATATTCTCCACATAACCCAAATGGACACAATGAACAATATCTGAGCTATAATAAAAATGATAACGGTTTAGATATAAGTAACTAGTCATGTCCTTAATTACTAGAGTTTTTAGTGGTGAAGTCACACTTAATCTGGAGGGACACACAAAGTAGGAACCTAAAACTGAACCTGCTGCAAATAATCTCAGGGCTTTCTCATGTTTTTTTTTTTTTTCAAGAGTGGGATTTCTTGGGTATTGTTGCCAATTTCCTGAATCGATCCGATTCCGATTCACAAGGTCATGATCCAAATCAATTCTCAATCTGATTCAATATCAATTTATTTACAGATTTCATTGTGTTAATACTAGCTTGGTTTGGTTATAAAGTGACTTGAGTTGAGGATATCCCTATGTTGAATGACTGTACTGCAATGTTACCTGTGGACAGTAGACTTTGCCAATAAGTGGTTATTTTATAGTTAATCCAATCCAACATTTTAGACTTCGATTTCAGAGACTTTCGAATAAAACATTGGGTCTGACAAAAAGAAGCTCTTCTGATTACTTTGTGGTTTGCTTTCCAGGCAGGCATTATTTCTAGTGTACTGGTCAGCCATTTCACAGATTTTATGAAGGTGCTCATGAATGTCTTCTTCCACCTCAGCAATAACACCGTTTAATCGATAGCTAGATGGACATTTTTTTTCCTGAAAACAAAGCACATAGAAATGTTGTTGAGTTAGTTCAGAGTTTCAGCCAGTAGAGATGTTCATATAAAATAATCATTGTACATCATCAAGAGAGTGTCCTGTATATTTAACAATAAATGTAAAATAAAATATGATCCCTTTTTCAAGAGGATTTCTTCATTTATAAATACTAGCTTTCTTCTAGCAGAAAGAAATTCTGAAAATAATGTCCCACCATGAAAAACACACTTCCTGCCCTGCAAGATGCTAGTGAATTTACATGGCCAAATAATTAACTGATCTTAGGGTAGTACACAAACCCTCAGACATCTGATGAATATGGACCCTACACTTTTATGGAAATTTTCAGTTAAAAATCTCACCTCATCCTTATCAGTACACATAGGGTATTTGCTCACTGGACACTGTTCAAATATTCTTTGTTGGCCATAGCCGCTTTATGGTATTTGGGAATTAACTGATCTCTTTGAATCACACGCTGAAAACAAACATAACATAAATTTTGATACTTTTTACATTTTTTTGCATTTTGAACGTGACTTAGTTAAACACAACGCCTTCAGTGGGCATGCATTTTTTTTAATTGCTTGATTTTTTTGCTGATGCTTGTGTATCCATTGGTCAAATAAACCTCAAAGCTTCTTAATATACTGACATGTGTTGTCTTTTGAAAGGTTTTTCAGAGGATATATAGAGTTCCAAAACCAAATTGGTCTGAGATGACAGAACTGAATGCTTTGTCTTTGGAATATTGGTGGGAGAGTATTACTCAGGTGTATTTTATGTATATTTACATATTCATTGAAATATTCATTGAATACTTTGAGGTAAACATACTGTGGGTTAGATTTTGTGGGTGAAGATGTCCTCAGGAAAGAAATGAAACAAAGTTATGTGAACACATTTTTATTGAAAACATGCTTGGTGTTATTTTACATGCTTTCACATCAATATAATGTTAAAAAAGACTCAAGCTTGGCAACAAGTGGATTGTTCCAGATTTTTACCTTCTCATTCTTTCAGATATCTGCTTTTAGTTCAGAGCGGTCTTATTTTCATTCTAACAAATTTAAGAGAATAATCGGCTGGTTTGTAAGGCAGCCACACAATGCCATTCTCTATCTCATAGGGGACACTGCTGCCAGGATCATACTGCCCTCCCTTATAGTATATACCATTAAGGTTGGCTGATCGGCAATTATTGTACCACCAACCACCCCCATAAATCTCTGCACAGTTCTCCTCCCACTTGTCATTATCCCTGTCAAAGGTGCTAAACTTCATACCAGAATGTGAGAGGTAAGAAACCATGTTAGCCTGTCCCTGCACAAGTGCATCCCCTGCATCTCCCATGTATGATGACACACTTAGCAGGAAACCCTCTGCTTCTGGGCCCACTTTCACATTGTACTCAGCATAAGTTTCCTTCCCCTCCCAGTCCTGCAGCTCCACTCTCAGTAGACTTTCCGTCTGGGTCAGGAGATGCAGGAAGTGGTTACCAATCCACAATTCACCCCTACCTCGCTTGTCTACCTTGCCAAAGCCAGCCTGGTACTCCTCCCATGTGCGATTGAAGTTAACTGACCCATCCTCCCTCTGCTGGACCAGAGCCCAGCCCCCAAGACCTGTGGCCTGATCACAGTAAACCTCCACTACCTCCTTTGACCCAGGTGGCTTTACTTTGAACAGGCCGCTCTGACCGCCCATGGCATGGTTCTGCAGGATATCAACGCAATCTGAAAGAAGATGTGAAATATGTCTGCATTGGTTCCTTCATTAACAGCTAATGATTGTACCCAATTTATTAAAAAGTATCACAACAGAATGTATTAAATGCAGTCACAGACTAAACATTGCTCAGTTTCCAATTTAATGTTGGAAGTAATCACTTGATTTTTTGCCATTTGTCACAGAATTTTTTTCAACATATTTTTTGTAAAAAAAAAATTTTTTTTAACTTTTATCCAAGCTAACACTTTCTTCTATTAATGGTTCACTTATATGAATGCTGGTAGAGGTAAAAGTGTCACTCAATTGTACCTCCGCCAACAAAACCAGCCTTGCGTTCATCATGGGACTTCACACTCCGTGCATGAATGTCAGGATGATCGTCTTCTACATCACCACGCATGAAAGCCCCAAGATCATCCCCAAAATCTAAAGGTGAAGATGTGGACAGGATTGTCTTGATTCCACCCTTACTTCCTCCGGTCAAGAGTGTTTTGGAGGTGGAGAAGGATGATGACAATGATGAGGAGGAGCCCCTGTGTTCCTGGGCATCGATACCCAGGCTCTTAAAGAAGTCTCCGCCAAGTCCTCCCAGGTCTACATCACCACGGCTTAGTGTAGTGATAGACTTTGAATCTCCACCACTCACCTTCACTGTGAAGCTATCTTTGGCTGAGGTCAGAGGATCTTTGCTGGAAATGCCTAGAGTTTGAATGATCTCGCAGCCAGGCCCTCCACTGTTCACTGTCTCATACTTCTCCTGGAGACCATCTTTAGAGTGGGTCACCACCTTGCGAACAGTTTTAGTGCAGCTGGTATGTGAAGTGGAAATTGCACCTTGGCCCGTACCTGTAGGGACTTTGCTGACAGTGGCAGCCGATTCTGCTGTAGAACCCTCAACTTCCAAAGCAAGCTGCAGCTGACCTACATCAGTGAAGAGGGGCTTCCTCTGCTCAGGTTTTTCTGTTCCAGTCAGTCCTGTCTTATAGATGGAGGGCAAGTTTACATCTTTCATTGGCCTGCTCTTCATGACCCGGAGGGAACTAACAGTATCCACGCTTTGGACACGCATGGTGTCGAGACGATCCATCTGCTTGTCCATTGCTTCGTAACTCTCTTTGTCCACTGAGAATTCATTGTAGCTTGCACAAGAACCCTTGCAGCTGCGCAGCTTGATATCAACATCAACCTGTTTAAGGAACGAGGCAGAAAGTAAATGTTTTGACCGTTCCTTTAGCATTTCCTCTTTGATAGGATTGCAGAATAGCTTCTAGAGCCAAGGAGAGGGCTTAGGCAGAAAGAAATAATTAAGTTAATAGCTAGGTTAAATAATTAGGACTGTGATACTAACAAGAACTGCACAGTCTACTACAAAATAAAAAAGGGAAACCTGAATACCATTGCTGGAAATGTACTAGGAAATACCTTTACAACTACAACTGTAATTCATTCTCTGGCTTTCAGTTCTAGTATTTAGTGATTTCAGGAAGAATTATACCCTTCATTTTCTCACCTCCAGACGTTGCATGGCAATGACTTGGTTTTTCACCTGAGACTTCAAAGCTTCTAGCACCCGAAGCTGACGGTCAATTTTAATTTTCATCTCCACAATCCTCTGCCTCAGCTGTTCAGCCAAGCCGACAAACCTGTTGTCATAACCTGAAAAGAAAGAACAGATAGAAATCTTTGACCACCATGTCTTTGAAATGCACATATGTTCACTTTGCAAAAATAGCACATTCATAGTGATTAAATGCACATAAAAGATTTTGAAATCAGAATTAAACAAAAAATTCAAACTACGATTTGAAATAAACCAATTTAAACAAATACAACATGTAGTAACTAATAGTGTGCATTAAAAAATATATATAATTATGCATAAATTATATGTCATTTAAATTTCATTTTCACACAGGTGAGTGATGAAATACCTGCACCGGAGACAAGCCGCTCTCTCAGGTAGTTATAGGTCTCCTTTGAAACCTGGTCAGCAGATCGATGCATTTTGTTTCCATCTTCTAGTAGTTTGCGAATCTTCTCAATCTTGCTGACAAGCTCATGGTCTGTTACATCCAAGAAGCCTTGAATCCGGCAGCCTGATGGACATTTTTCACCCTAAGTTAAGAGTAAACAGAAAATAGGATTGAAATGGTCTTTTTTGGAATTATATAGCAGCTAATCAAATAACATATTGAAATTCAAAGTAGAACTGAAATGACTGTTTTAAATGTTCAAATGTAAAAAAATGCACACTTTGGTTATTTTTGCAATAATGTAATAATAAAAAGATAGATACACAATATTATCACATCATAAATGCATGATAGATAAATACATAATGATATCCATACCCAGTTTTCATCAGTGCAGGTGGCCCATTCTTTTTCTGTAGCACATTTGTCAGTCTTATAACCATGCTCAATGGGACGGGCACCTCTGGGATTCACCTCCTGGCACTGAAAGACAGTAATTCAGGAAAATATATGAGAACATAGTGATGGTATTTAGAAAATGAGCATTATTACTGGTTACATTCTAAAAATTCTCCAACAAAGATTTACATTTTTAAAAATCCCTACACACTTACCAAGGCAGTAGAAATAGTGACACACAAGTAGAGAAGCAAATTTTTGAGCTTCATCTTTCGTTTCTGTCTGTGGGCTTCTGACTCTTACCACACTCAGCACACTGCATATGAATCTTTCTGATTGATCAACATCTTGACTCATTATTGACCAATCACAGTCACCCAGTTTGCTGCATCCACATTTGGTCAATAATTGACAGGCATGAATAACATTTTGTTGATATTTCAAAGTGTAGGAGGGGTACTTTTGACTGCAGATAAAGTAGAAAAGGTCATCACCCAGAGAGAGTGGGAGGAAAAGAAAGGGAGAGTGAGTCACAGTGAGGGGAATTTTTAATAGAAGGTTATGTTCTGCTCTGGTAAAATGCATCACACAACTAGCAATCTATTGCACAACTGGTGGCCATGGAATACGGGAAGCAATGCTACTTATCATAGCAAATGTTCTCCATGCCTACACTTTGCCTCATTTCCCAAGCCACAAACATCTGCTTTCAAATGTTTTTTAAATTTGTATATTTATATCTAAGAATTCTGTCCGCAAATATGTTTTTGTCCAGTTTATAAATGTGTTCTAAAAGAACAAATAACACAAAGCTCATATGACTGTATAGCGTAGACCTACTTCAGAAATAATGTTAGATACGGTCAGAGTGGGTGCTGGATCTCCTGTACCAGAACGAGGCAGAAAGCCAGGTCTGTCTCGAGACAGACTGCCTTACTCCTCCTAGCTGGCAGAGGAAACACACAGAGAGAAAACAGAAGGTAACATGGTTCACTTGGGCAACTCCCTTCTTAAGGTGACAAAAGAGAGAATGTGCCACCTAGTGGAGCTGCCTTTAAGGCCAAATGGACAATATTTACTAGTGACAACTGGGTTGAACTAAGGCTTGACTCCTGGTGTCAGCATGCGTGGGTTTCCCTACACGAAAGCAGGCTTGGATGCAGGTGTCTTTGACTCTTTATTAATCATAATTCAAAACCAAAAATGGCTTGTGCACAAGCATTAACATAGAACCTATTTGTTCAAGATCCCTGCCCCCTAGTGGTCACCCTGTGACATGACAGTACGCTCCCCTCCCTCCATGGCGCACTGGGGCACCCAAACGTACCATCACACCACACAAAAAACCCCAAACAAAATCCCAAACAGAGAAAAGGAAATGGTGGAGGAGGGGAGGTGGAGGAAGCGGTCAGTGTCCCATGGGCCACCCTGTTGCCGTCAGACTCAGGATTACCTCCTGATCCCCCATGGGGATCTGCCGACTGAGAGTCCGAGTGTTTATATCGAGCTCCCTCCAGTTACCGTCCTTCAGTGACCTGCCCCGTAACGGGTGCCCCTCAATGTCCTTGGCTGAGAGGTCCTCCCTGTCCACTCGGTTGGGGTCCTTTCCCCAGACCCCCTCAGTGTCCATAGGAGTCACCTCACCAAGCTCCGTGTCTCCACACTGTCCTGAGACCTCTGGAGCCCTTTTACTGCCCTCACAGTTAGCTTTCCTCCCTCCTGCCCCTCTATCATGCTCTTTACCTGCACTATCCCCCCCTGTAAAGGGGCTGTACGAGTCAGCCTGGCGATGACTGGTGTTTGAGCACTAGCCCCCTCTGTTAGCTGCTGGCTATCCTGGCTAAAACTGAAGTTAACCCCGCTAGCCTGTGAGCCCCCCGAGCCAGCCTGCGAGCCCACAGAGTTAGCATGTGAGCTACCAGTGCTAGCCTGCAAGCTAACGGTGCTAGACCTCAAGCCAACAGTGCCATCAGGGAAAGCTCCAGGCAACGCTCAGAGAGCAGCTATGGCAGCTGGGCAAGTTCTAGGGGCGAGCGAGGCCTTACTGGGCCTCAACGGCTCAGGAAGCATGTCCTCTTTCTGCCCTAAAGGACCTAACAAGTCATAAAACTTAGCCCCTACCCCATGGAGCTCTTCCGACTGCGAGTCCACATGTTTATATCAGGCTCCCTCCAGTTACCGTCCTTCAGTGACCTGCCCCCTAATGGGAGCCTCTCAATGTCCTTGACTGAGAGGTCCTCACTGTCCGATTAGTTGTGGTCCTTTCCCCAGACCCCTTCAGTGTCCATAGTTGTCCCCTTGCTCCAGGTCTCCACACTGTCCTGAGACTTTTGGAGCCCTTTTTCTGCCCTCACAGTTAGCTTTTATCCCACCCACCCTTCCATCGCCCTCTTTACCTGCACTAACCCCCCTCCCATAAATTTTCCGGGGAAAACCCCCTACCTGAATAAGGGTTCTTTGCCGCCTTACTCCTTGTAAAGGGGCTGTACGAGTCAGCCTTGCAATGACTTATGCTCGAAGATTAGCCCTCTCTGTTACCCGCTGGCTATCCGGGCTAAAATTGAAGCTAACTCCGCTAGCCCGTTAGCCCTCCGAGCCAGCCTGTGAGCCCGCAGAGCCAGCCTACGAGCCCACAGAATTTGCCTACAAGTGCTAGCCTGCGAGCCAATGGTGCTAGCCTACAAGCCAACAGTGCCATCAGGGAGAGCTCCAGGGGACCCTTGGGGAGTGGCTAGGGCAGATGGGCAAGTACTAGGGGCAAGCGAGGCCTTACTGGGCCTCAACAGGGAGCGTGTCCGCTTCCTGCCCTAACGGACCTAACAGGTCATAAAACTTAGCCCCTACCCTCTCTCTGGGCCTCGGTGTCACAGTTCCGGTATGTGACCGCCAGGGGTCGCTGCAAGACCATGGATCCGATCCTTCCACCTACCTTGCCAGCGACCACAGGAGGTCGCTACCTCTCCCTCCTAGAACTTTCCCCAACCACCAGGTACTTTCTGTTGACCCACTGATTATTGCCCCTCATCTGTTTCTAGGTTCTGTTTATTAGCTATCACTGATGATTGGTCTTCTGTTGTACCCCAAGCACTATTTAGTTCTCCCCCATTCAGTTGTCAGTCAGGTGGATATACTGGTTGCTGTGCCTGTGTTTCTCTCCCTGGTTTCTTTAAGGCCCTCCAGTCTATCCTTTGTTTTAAGTCCTTACCTAAGGGCACCGCACAAGTCTCTCCATCCTTCTCGCATGGGGATTCATGTGACAGAATGTCCACCTCCTAAGCAAGTAGCCGCATCCTGAGGCTCCATTCAGCATCGCCCGGGCCCCGGGTACTGGTGTCCCACAGAGTACGAGGCTCGGCGATGCCCACAGTCGTGCTGTGAGCGGTTTTGGCATCGGGATCCTGGCAACATGGAGGAAGATCTCCCCGATGTCCGGAGCAACCAGGAAGATGAGGCCGACTGAAACCTTCGACCGTCAGTCAGATGGCACTGGACTGGACTTCAGACCCGTTCTCAGGACTGCCCTGAGTACTTGGGGTTCTGATTCCGTCTCCATCTGCAGATAAGAAAAAAAATTCTGATTCTTCTTGAGCAAAGCATTCCTCTGTATTATTTGGCTGGGGTCTTCTCACCTTGGGTCGAGCAAAATTGCACCGACAGTCCGAAACCCCTCCTGCACCCACACCAAGAGCCCCGGTCCCCGGGCTCGCCTGCCAAGTCCTGAGACCCACTCCCTCGCCTCGGCATCAGCCATCAGCCCCAACATAAAAACACCTGACAGTGCCTATATACACACTCCTCTCAGCCCCTGGTCCAGAGCTGGTGCACGCGCCCCTATCAGACATCAACTCAGCACCTGTGCATGCGCCTCCCTTGGCCCCTGACCCAGCGCTAGTGCACGCGTTCCTATCAGTCCCTGACCCAGGACCTGTGCACACGCTTCTCTCAGCCTCTGACCCAGTGCCTGTGCACGCGCCCCTATCAGTCCCTAACCCAATGCCTGTGCAAGTGTTTCTCTCAGCCCCTGATCCAATTCCTTAGCATGCACCCCTCTCAGTCCCTGACCCAGCACCTGTGCATGCGCTCCTATTGGTCCCTGACCCAGGACCTGTGCACACGTTTCTCTCAGCCCCTGACCCAGGACCTGTGCACATGCTTCTCTCAGCCCCTGACCCAGTGCCCATGCATGCGTACCTCGCAGCCCCTGATCCAACTCTTGAGCAAGCGCCCCTCTCAGTCCCTGACCCAGTGCCTGTGCACACGCTTCTCTCAGTCCCTGACACAGCGCCTGTGCACATGCCCCTCTCAGTCCCTGATCTAGCATCGGGGCACACGCTCCTCTCAGCCCCAGATCCAGCGCTTGTGCACATGCCCCTCTCAGCCCCAGATCCAGTGCTTGTGCACGCACTCCTCTCAGCCCCTGATCCAGCGTCGGTGCATGTGGTCCTCTAAGCCCCTGATCCAGAATCTGTGCACACAGCCCATTCGACCCCTGATCCAGTGCTTGTGCACACGCCCCTCTCAGCCCCTGATCCAGTGTCTGTGCATGCACTCCTCTCAGTCCCTGATCCAGCATCAGTGCGCACACTCCTCTCAGCCTCTGATCCAGTGCTTATGCACGCACTCCTCTCAGCCCCTGATCCAGGGCCTGTGCACACGCTCCTCTCGGCCCCTGACCCAGAACCAGTGCACGAGCCCGCCTCTTACACCTATCCTGCGCCAGGGCTCGTCCAGACCCCATTCCATCCTTCTATACGAGACCCAAGTCCTGTCCCAGTCCCGTCTACAGTGCCTGATTCCTGTCCGGTCCCAGACCCATCACCAGGGCCAGGTTCCGTTACGGACCCACATCCGCCTCCAGTGTCGGAGCCTGCTGCCAGCGCACCAGCCCTGGTTCCCATGACAGTGACTTCCCCACATGCCTCGGATTCAGAACCGAGGTCCCTTCCGCCTCCTCCTCTTCCACACCACCTGTGCATGCCAACTGTCTTCCGACCTCCCTTCCCATGTTGGGGTGGACTGTGGGGTCGGCCCTGACGCCCAGGAGTGGTGCCGTAGGGTAGGGTTGGGTACCCAAAACAGGTGACAACATGGCACCGGTACCCATATAACCGGTATGTACCGGTCTGAAACTGAATGCAAATGTCGGTGCCTCATTTCAGTGCCACTTAAATGCCTGAAGTGTTATGTATTACTCATTGACCTGTTTTAGGTTCTAAAGCATTTTATTTTGAACATCTTGAAATGCTAAACATGACAAATAGCTTCTAGCAGCATGTCTTGTGTTATTGATTGAGACCTAGCTGCCTCACTGGTGCCTGTCATAGTTGTAGCAGTAACCATAGTGACCACCATCTGACTGAGTGACTTTAACAGCTGCAGAACTTGCAGGATGAAGCCACGTTTTCCCAAAAACCAGACAATGCACCTCTGGATCCCCACAGATTCAGATCCCCAGTCAGGATAGTAGGAGTTGGACCCTAATACGGTACTCGGAAAGGCACATGTTTTTTATGAATACGTAATTTGAACAAACAATTTTTTAAATATTTGTATTTGGGAACAAGAAAAACTTTCATTATGTATTATTATGTATTTGGGAATGCTATAAGCAACCTCTATTTGAAACAGGTTAGTTATTGGTGTTGGGATAGGTTGTTTATGTTTTTTTGTTGTTGTCTTTTGCATTATAAAAAAATATATATATATATATGTTTAGAAATGCATGTATACATAATTTTTTTTTTATATTGTTCAGTTTCAAGCATTCAATTTTTTTGTCCAATAAAAATATTTTCTTAAGTCATACACAATAATTTTGTGGCTTTTGTAAAGTATTGGTTCAGGCATCGTTTTGGCACCGCTACCATTTTAAAAGTACCGATTTGGCACCTGGTTTGAAAAAAACGTAGGTGGGGTGTACTGTCACAGTTCCGGTCTGTGGCCGCCTAGGATCTCCATGGATCTGATCCTTCCACCTACCTTACCAGCAACCACGGGGGGTCGGTACCTATCCCTCCTAGAACTTTCCCCAATCACCAGAAACTTTCTGTTGTCCCACTGATTATTGCCGGTTTCTAGTTTCTGTTTATTAGATATCACTAATGATTGGTCTTCTGTTGTACCCCAAGCACTATTTAGTTCTCCCCTTTCAGTTGACAGTCAGGTGGACATACTTGTTGCTGTGCCTGTGTTTCTCTCCCTGGTTTCTCTAAGGCCCTCGAGCCTATCCTTTGTTCAGATTATTATTAAATAAAGTCCTTGCCTGATGGCACCGCATGAGTCTCTCCATCCTTCTCGCATGGGGATTCGTGTGACCCTCTGACCTGCAGACTTTGCCTGGGGGCGTGTGTGGGCTGCAGGCTCTGGGTTTCACCAGTGTGAGCTGGAGCTGGAGGCCAGTGTCATGTCTGGGGTGCCGTGGTAGTCCTCCAGGGCTGCCTTGCCACAACGCTCAAGTGCAGAGGTTGTTCCACCCCTGCTTCCTCCTCTCAGGTAGAGGACCCCGGTAGCATGCCAGCGGGAGACCCAAAAGAGACCCTCTCGTCGTGGGGCTCAACACAGCTTTCTTTCCCTGCTGTCTCCTAATTGGCGGAGGTGCCGGCTATCCAGTGTGGTCATTGGCCACCAAGTCCTTACCTAGCCAGTGGAGAGAGTGGTGATCTCCCTCCACCTTTCGCCTGCAGTGCTACTGTTAGGTAGGTTGGTCCATCTATCAGCATGCGTGGGTTTCCCAACACGAAAGCAAGTTTCGATGCAGGTAAGTGTCTTTGACTCTTTGTTAATCATAATTCAAAACTACAGCTTAAGAAGCTAGTTGTGTTCTGGACTGGGTGAAGAGCCCTGCCTGACAATATGTATAGGTTAGTTCCCATAGCCACTGTAAGCTTCACCATTTTAAAGATTTCAGGCAGATTTTTTTAGAATAAAACAGCTGTGAAATCCACAAAGTTTGGATTTCATTGGGTGTAATTTCACCAACCTCAAAGTCAGTTTTTATAGTACTGATATAACCTGTTATAAATGGCTTATCCTTTTCAGTGTTCATGACACATAGTAGTGATTTCTAAGGTTGAGACATCGTAATTAATGTTTACAAATCTGCAAATGTAAATGTATTTCTGTTTACTTCTGTTTTAGATTCAGTTAATTCAGTGGTGTTTTGATGTTTGTATGTAAATTTTGTGCAATCACACTGACTTTATTAGCCTCAGAGCCTTTGTTGCCTGGCTATTTTTGCTTCTCAGGCTTCCAGGCTTCTTGGAACCTTCTGAGATGAGTCTGAAGCAATGGTAAGAAAACCCAGTGCAAAGCATACACATGGATTTCATTGTCTGGACTCAACATACCAAATGCTTCCATTTCATGGAAGAGAATATAGAATAGGTCAATGACTTGTGTATACACGTCTCACCAATTCTATCAAAAAAAATCAAACCATTCACTAACCTTATGGTTAATGTATTGTAGTATGTTTTCAGGTTAAATCTTTTAGTGATGACAATTACACAAAAGGATAACTCAAGTGAAATCATATGTATACAAATTAGACATAGATAACCTGTGGTTATGGATGCTCATCCCAGTTGTTTGAGAATTTTTATCCCTGGGTTTGCACCATGTGGGGGCGCTGCCTGCAGCCCCACCCATTACACCCCACACTTGCATGGGCTCATTTAGTTACAACACGTTTACAAGATTGTTGCTGACATGTCGAAAAGAAGAACACAACAACTCACATTAGGCTATTTCTTTAAAAGTAAGACCAAACAAGCTGATCAAGAAGACCAACTGTCTGTTGGTGGTGAAGGGGTATTTTTACCAATCAAGGGTGTTTGGTATGGCATAATTATATGGGTTTTAATGTAAAAATCTTCCACAGTTAAAGTTTAAACTCATGTCTGACCAAGAGCCCTTGAACATGAAGAATTGTATCAGTCTCTCTCAGAGGCACA
>JBBMFX010000080.1:21827695-21847957 GCA_037832545.1 Rhabdalestes septentrionalis | reverse complement strand
TTGAATGGAAAATCCTACATTTGCCACCTGGTTAAAACCAGTTCCTGGAAATAGCTATGAGGCCCACTGTATGCTGTGCAAGAAGCTTTTTAAACTTGGAAGCCTCGCTTCTGCACCAATCAAAATTCAGTCAGATCCAGCTCTGTTCTCAGCGCTGCTTTCACTGTGTGCCTCGTCCGCCCCCTCGACTTCACGGCCCGCCCCCTTCAAATGGTGCCCCTTCCACTCCATGTATCTGTGCGAGGCCGCTAATATTTTAACTGACAGTAGAGTTTACATTCTCTGCCCGAACCCAAAACCATTTCCTGCCACTATCGTTGGGCCGGGCCGTGATCAAGCATTTGAGTGGCTCTGAGTTGGAGTGTCATTTTATAAATGCACCGACTGTTGAGAACATGTGTGTTATAACGGCCCACATATTTAAAAATTGTTGGGTTTAAATCAGGCTCGCGCGAAAAATTGCAGTTAATGTGTCGGGCCGGGTTGGACTCGGACACAAGGTGCTCGGGTCGGGTCGGGTTTCATTTCTTGAGCCCGATCTATCACTTTAAAACATATTCAATTTACACATACATGTGATTGCAATGTTCATATCTTATTCCCTGTATTCACTTCACAAAACATCTTTGTCTTTATTGTTTTGTTGTGAAATACAGGCACTTTGATGCTCTGTAGAGCAGTTATTTTTCAGCGCTTTCAGTTCCAATAAGTGTTCCAGAACTATTTGTAAGGTGGTCACATGCTGTGAATGTAGGGTCTTAAATTTACACAAAGTGGCCTTAAAAAATTCTTAAAAAGTCTTAAATTTGGCTTCCTTAAGCCTGCAGATACCCTGGGCTGGAAACCATGGCATATCTCGAATGGACTGAGTCTGGTGGCAGAGGATCACTGACGCTCAGCCACAAATCATCTCAAAATATGCTCCAGTTGTTGATTGGCCCGCTTCCTCTGACTGTTCGTCTGAGGATGGTAACAGAAGGAGGTGCTGCAGGACGAATCAATCGAACAGCAGAAAGCCTTCCAAAATCTGACAGTAAATTGAGGCCCTCTGTCTGAGAAAATGTTTTTGGGGAACCCATGCAATCAGTCCTAACACAAGTTTAGCTGTGGTTATACCAGAGCGGATTCCAGCAAGAGCCACCAGGCGAACGGCCTTGGAGAATCTGTCAACAATGATCAAGATGTTATCTTTGCTGTCCAACTGTTAATGATGTCCAGCATGATGTGTGACCAGGGATGGCTAAGTACCAGTAGAGGTTAAAGGTCTATCAGCTGAGAATAGAGATTCCCACCAGATCTCATCATTCTCATACACACACATGTCACAATAAACAAAGGGTATGGAGGGGCAGTGTTCTCACGTTACCGCAGAGGTGGGCTAAAGTCAAACAATGAGAACTGGAGCATTACCACTTCCTTGTTTATTTAAATGTGTTCTTTCTGGTTTCCCATGCCCATCACATGACTGGTGTGTGTGACATCATGCAACAAATTCATGAGGTCTGTTCCAGGTTCCAAGGCATGAGACATCAAGATTTTATTGAGTGAATATTTGATTTACAATAACAGTTTTAAGAGAGTGCTTTCTCCCCCTAATCCACACAGAGCTACCAGCAATAAGCCTGGATCTAGATAAGCTTGAGATCACCAGATGTGCTTGAGAAACTTAAAATAGTATGGACTAAAAATGTTGCTCTCAGAGCAGACAAGGAACTCTGTGCCCTCCGTGCTGGTGTTTACACTGCTTATTCGTCAAATATTTTATAAAGTTATGTTTTGGTAATATTATTGACTGATGAAAGTTTAATAATCTTCAAAACATTGGGTTATTTCGCTAGAGTTTAACATATTGGTTACTAAACCAAGGAACAAACAGTTCCGAAAAGTCAGCAGGGGCAGCAAATAATAATATGTGATTGGATTTCAAGAGAGCATGATCGCTCTGGAAATCAGGAAGTCAACGTGTGACTAGCAGTTGAGTCATTCATATTTTATCAATAAATTAAACCCAGATATGTTATTTTGAATTCTCATGTAGTGTTCCATAGTAACAATACACACAGTTGCACACAATAATCATGGATAAAAGTCATGTTTGTTCGTTGTCACCAACACTCTCCTGCTTTATGATTCTTATGTATCAGATTTTATGGAGGGTCTGAAAATTGTATTTAACCAACATGAAACATTGCCATGGAACAGTTGTTTGTGGCTGTACATTTGCAGTTCCTGACTAGGGCTTTTAATGGTCATTTCTCAATAATAGCTTTGTGTACTATAATCCCCAACAAACCACTTCTCACATGAAGTGAGTTTGGTGAGTGAATTAGCAGTGAAGCATGGCAGTAATCTCACAAATGAAATCTTGCTTTCAGGCAGTTGTTGCCTACTACAATCCATGTCTCAGAATCTAAGTAATGTTTTCTTTTATATTTTCTTTAAAACTTCATTTTCTCAAGGTCTGTGCCACTTACATGGATGGCTTCAGGTGTACGGCAGTTTGCCCTGTGGTTGGGCCTAGAGCTGCGGAAAAAGCTAGAAGGACAGCAGAGAGCATTATCAAAAGGTTTCTTGTTTTCCTCCTCATACTGTAAATTTCTTGTTTTTTCAGAAATTATTGAATGGTCTAGGTTTTACATGCGAAAGTAACACAACTATTTAAAATGAAAAATTAAGAACAATGAATATCTAATTGAAAGTTAAAAACTATTCTAATATTTTGACAATCCCAGACCAGTAATAGCAAAGCTTATTTCACCTTATCAAAGCACAGAAATTTTTTTCATTAGATTTTAGACTTTTTATTGTCTTAAGGACCAGGTGCATCTTCAGACAGCTGGGGCTGGAGGACTACAGTTCTGTCAACATCCAGGTTCTTGGTGCGGAGGATACGTATGGACCACACGCGTGTAAGAGTGTAAGCAAACCTCTACCCAGTAAATTTACATTTTATAATTAACCTAGACTAATAAAGTATGAAATGTGCCATACATTGCACTGGCTACAATATTTCAAATTCAGCAAATAAACAGTAATTATGCATTAAAATGTGCAGAGTTGTGTATTCTGTAGAGGATGTCTAATTTTTATATATAAAATCTACTAAACATAATTTGACATGTGATGCTTATATTTTAAAGGCCCATCGGGAAGCAGTTCTTTGGATAGCTGTTCATCACAAGCAAAAGAAAGCTCTGGAGTTTTTCTCCAAAGAAGTAGCTCCAGCAGGAACTGGCATGGGTAAGGTATTACAACATTAGTTTCATGGTGAATATTAGGTCTTCATACATTTTACAAATTATTGTTTTGAAATGTATCCTGTATTGTCATTATATTTAAATAGAGGGTGTCCTATATGGGACTCCCAAATGGTACTACTGTCTTAGGTGTAATGCGCTCATCAGGAGATCCTATTAATGCCACAGCCCAATATTTGCCCATTATTGACACCACTGATACAAATGTTTTGGGCATCATTGTGGGTGTCACTGCTGTTTTCATGCAGCACAGTTTCAGCTCCCCTTCTGGGAAAACACACCACGATGCACCACAAATAATTCTCCCTGAGCTAAATTTGCACGTTATAAAATTCTATGTTCCTTTAGATAAGAGCATTGAAATGTTATGCAATTATAATCTGAAAACAGAAGAACAATGTACGATGTGAAGTGTATATATATCAGTCTGTGTTGTTACAATGGATTCAGAATTTAATCTGTGTAATTTTACAACAGGACAACATATCCGCTCAGATATGGCTAGTATTGCTATAAATGTGAATTTTTGGATAAACATTATATAATATACAGTGCATAATTTACAAAAATTGACTGGTCAGTTCATAAATTACATTTTTGTTTTCCTACCCACAGCTCCTGGACTAACAGGCATTGTGGGTGGCCGACCAAGAATGTGAGTATTTTCTGTGCACCGTAAATATGTCCTTTGGGAGTCCAAATCAGATGTACTCATTAGTGGCAGTATTGCTTTTAACATGTTTTTTTTTTTTCCTGCTTGTCCAGATCCCCAGTGCTGAAACCTTTTTTCTTCTTGCTCCCTAAATCAGAACTCAAGGTACAACTGAATGTGCTTGTGTGAAATTGATTATGTTGTACCATTTTAAAAAATGATAAAACTTGATAAAACAAAGTGTTACTTTTAAAGTGCTGTTGTTGCTTAATAGAATAAATATGCTGAGCAGTGCGGCAACTCTAATCAGTGCAAGTAAATGTAGTCCCCAAAGGCATGCTCACTTATGCAACTAATTAACATTAGCAGGACTTCTTAATATTTAAGCTGGCTTGAAATTTGCAGGGAAGCATAACTTCTAAGAAACACTAATAAAATAATGGCTGGTTGGAAAGATTATTTGTTGCCTCAGGAATTTAATGTATGTATAAATGCCTGATTTTAGGTTAGTGTTCATCTCAATGGAGAATTGGTGGAGACATTAACAGAAGCTGCCCCTTCTTTAGTTGAAGGACACACCCTTTTCCACCTTCCAGAAGAAAATGTTTGCGAGCCCACAGGTTTGTTTACTGATCACTTACTTTTAGGGCCAGTTAAAAAGTCAGAGCCATCTTGGTGAAAACCGTGTTTACCCACAAACATTTTTGTTAATCTTGAGAACTTGTAGGGCAGAATAGTCCTAGACTGTAAATGAATTACCCAATTACATCTTTTTAAAATATTTCTTTAACTGCATATTTTTTAAATCATATCCCCATTAGGAACATAAATTACAGATCAATTGAATTCAGTTTTGTGCTGGCAGTAATTATTCCATAATATTTCTGATTCATTCATTTACTGCATTTCATTTTGAGTGCACTGAAAAATCTGAAACATTTTCGATGATCAGAGCTGAGGCATTGAGGTTGATTAAGGGTTGGATGTTGTCTAAACAGAGCCTGGGCTTAAATCAAACCTTCCATCACACACAGTATTAGGAGTTTGACCCAAGAAATCAGCTACTTAAAGAGGGTTATATAAGAATGCTAGTCCTTTGATTCAACAGTACTGGTTCTACAGTGATTGTGTTCCCAGAAGGTTTGTGAGTAGGCCAGTGAAAAGTGCAAACACTTTTTAGTGTTCTGGCAGGATTGACCTTGGCTGTTTTATCCTTTAACCACTTTATGGTTGAGCTTAACAAGCAGCAAGATCTTTCACATAATTGGGATGCCATTTCATTGTAGGTTAGCATTGCAATACGCGAAATATGCAACACACTTTCTTTCACACACATACTTGAATCACTTTTGTCATTTAAAACACCATTTAATGCAAGACTCTATTATATATTAATGCCTTTACTTAATTACATTTCTTTTGTGTTAGAAATTCTTCATCTGTTGTATAGCTTAGAAAAAAATTATTTCTCTCGTTTGAATTAATAGTTTGGTTGTCAAGGCAGTGAATAATACAAGTGCATACTCTTTCACTCACTTCCCTAAACATTCAAATATATAGATCGAGAACTTTAACATGAGTACTATAACATGATACTCCCATTTTCTTTATAAATACACTAGGCTTTTGTAATCTATGTGTATAATAAAAAAACCTAGCAGAAAATTGTTTACATTATATTATAAAGTTCTGACCACTGATATAAAATAATTGCGAATGATTTCAATATGACTCAGTGGTGTTTGTATACAATCAGCATTAAGTTATATTAAAAGTTAAATGCACAATGCGTCTTTAAAGAGCTGTTGGTGTAATGGTTAGGGCACTCGCCTGTGATCAGGATGTGAGGAGTTTGAATCTCGCTTGTTCACAGTGCACTATAACGTTCCATTTGCACATAGTAAATACTACTGCAACATTTATTTAAATACATATCCAAATCCAGTCTTAAGTATTTACGTTTGATTTGCGTTTTAGAAACTTTTAGGTTTAAAACTTTTTTCAATTGTGCTTATATTAAGTATATACTTACTTATTTCTTGTTTATTTTAGTGTCTTAATTCCAGATTTTATACTTAATTTAAATTGAATAATTAATTAAAAATAATCTGCACAATCAAAAGGAGCACTTTCACTGTGTGTTGTACCTGTATGATTATGCATGTGACAAATAAAAAATCTTGAATCTTTTAATGAATAATTATTGAGGCAAACATGAAATAAAATATATGTACACCAAAATTATAAAATAATTCAAAACAGATAATTTTGTTACTTCCACTGTACTAGTAATCACACTGATATGTATTATGAGTTGTAAGTAGCAAAATTATCTGTTTTGATTTCTTTTAAAATTGTATGCACTATTTTTCATAATCCATATGAAAAACCATTTCAGACAATCAATCAAACAATTTAAGTGAAAAATTGAATCTTTGAAATGTTTACTTGAATCTCAGAGATTCTTACAATTTGTCTTTTCTTTTAATGACAGTGTGACTTAAGCCTGATTCATGCTCATGCAAAGGCAAATATGCTCCTCCACGGCGCTGTACCGTCGGAGCCCGTTTGTATTCATACTGGTCCGACCCTGCTGCAAAGAAATTCGCCGTAAGGACAGCAGGAGGCGCATTTCTAGCTTATCGGTCTGAGCCCCAAAAACATTTATCCAACTTTCAATTATTTATACAGAGTTGTAGTTCTACTCAGCATAAGAGACAGTGTCCCTAATGCCAAAAGAATACCCGTAATAACATAAATAAATACATGTCAGGTCCCGGAAATTACGTTGGGTTCCCAGGATGACGTCGGCTGACCAATCACAGACGTCCAGCATCCAAAACGGGCTTCGGATGCTTAGAATAGAGCTTGACTCCAACTGACGATCCAACCCTGTTGGATCGCCCATACGACATCGTATCATGGCGATCCAACTGATCCAACATGCTGGAGCAGTATAAGTATGAATCAGGCTTTAGACACCACTACTCCAGTGAGTAGATCAGATCCACCTAAGAGACATCTGAACACACACTTTAGTGAAAAGCAGAAAACTATTGAAAATAGTATAGTATTTGTATATTTACTGATGCTTTGTATATTTACTGATAGTGAAACTTTTGTATATTTACAGTAAGTTATCATTGTATAGAAACTAATGAAAATAAACATAGGTTAATGCTAATTCTGAATGTTTGAAAATGACATATATAGTGTTTATATTGATTATTGGGGTTCCTCAGCATTGCCATAAATATACATTTCCAGTATCCATTTTAACTTGTCACATATGATCATAGTAATGAGTAAACTAAAGAAACAATTAAACCAAGACAGGCCATATTGCTAAAGGAACTCTTTTGTTTTTCAGACCTCCCCACTGGGCCTCATAGTTACAGACTTGAGGACTTGGCTTATACACGAAGTGGAGACAAAGGAGACTCTGCAAATATTGGTGAGATGTTTCTTCTATTTCTTTTTACAGATGTGCTATAAGTATTATTACATAGACACTTCTGCGCCACGTAATCATCTATTTTTGGATATAAACTATAATGAAATATTGCCTGTAGAAATAACCTGACACATGTTATCTAATTTTATATTTGTAAAATAATAAACTAAAATAGTACACTTCAATTTTTAGAAAAATACCATGCAATTCAGTGTTCATTAATATACTGTATTTTACATTAGCATGTCTGTTAATGATTAATACTGTGGGCACCTGTGTATTTACAACACATTTAGAAGCTGCTGAGGATAAATTAAATTTATATATTTTTTTGATTAACTAAACAAATCATACCAAAACATATTGTGTTCAAAGTTTACCAACTTTTTCAGGGGTCATTTCAAGACATCCACTTTATTTTTCCTACCTTAAGAAGTTTTTGACTGCTGATGTAGTGGAAGGATACTTCCAGCATCTGATTAAGAAGGACAATGTAGAGAGGCCGTCCGTCACACGGTAGGCAGAATGTGGAAGCAATTTCTAGCTCACTAACTTCCAGTTTAATAGCAAATATGAGTATCAGTGCAGTGCTCTTGTGCTAAATATTCTTTATCATAAATAAACTTTTCTGAAACTATAAAATAAGAAATCTTTTTTTCCAATAAACACGATGCCATGTATATAACATTAACACATCCTTTGTCACATATTAAAAGGTGCTTTTAGTTTATTAGGATGTGTGTACAAACGTGAACGAATGTAAGTCTGAAAGAGTGTTTGTGGCTGTATTTTTATGGGTTGGTTAACTGTAATTAAATACTTTGTAAGGCCTGCTTCATGCTGGGGTCTTAAAATTCTGCTCACCCCAACTGTGTGCGTGTGCGCGTGTGTGCGCTTGCATGTGCAAGTCTGCATACTAGTGTGTGGGCAAGGAAAAAACATAATCTGGTGAAATAATACACAATGTACTGACAGCATGTTACTGTACTTCTGCAAAATACATTCATCAAGTATGTGTGATTCCTTCTAGGTATGAGTTGCCTGGTATTTGTGGTCTGAACTTTGTGCTACACAACTCCCTTGGAGGGGGAGGGGTGGCCTCCCTAAGGAGTGACCCTCAGGTATAACAAACACTGAGCCATGTGTAGGAATACTCACATTCCTGTTAAAGCACATTTCAACAAGGACACATTTAGTCTGACAAATTGAATTAAAAAAAACCTATAAAATGAAACACTATAAAATGAACTATTTCAGGCATTTTAGAATTTGATACAACATATAAAATGTATCACTAAAACATAACTTCTAAACGTATGTAGACTAACATATGTATACATCTTTTATCTAATGTTGCTGTAATCACCTAAGTTTCTACATTAAAAATGCATAATTAAGTTGAGATCTAAATAAAGCACTTATAGGTGGGTTAGTGTGAAATGCTCAGTCTTAGAATAATTTACTGAATGCAGCCAGGGGTTGAATGACTAAACTTTTCAGAACAACTGAAAAACTTACATGAATATGTATAAGGCTTATTCAGTTAACTGTTAGCTTTCATAAGGCTGAATTTGTCAATTTTGGTGTAATTTCCAAATGCTATGACTATTGTTAGAATAAGTCATTATAAATATCTTTGTAGGTTTATAGTCATGTATCCTTACGAATACTTGCCTTCGGTGAAGTATTCTTATGAGACATAATTTGTCTTACAATGCACTTACCATCTACACCGTGTGCACAAATAGTAGGCAAGGGAGTATTTTGAAGATTAATTTTAATATAGAACAAATACAGTGCTAACGTTCAATGCAAAATGTTAATACACCTGAAACGTGAATTATTGTGCAAAGGAAATTTGAGTGTGCACATTCTCAGGGGAATACATATGTGTGCCCAATTATCAGTGTGCAGAATTAAAATGCCAAACTAAATGAAACAAGTCAAATTTTTCAGATACAGCCTGACTTCTGTCATTTAAACAAAATTTGGTGACCAATATATCAACCCTTCTTTTCAATAACAGTATTCACCTGCCATGAATGGAATCTGTCTGTTTCCTGATCTGCTGATGATCAACGTTTGTGCTGCAGCAACTACAGCCTTTCAGACACCATTCAGAGTGGTGTACTGCTTTCCATCCCTGTATTTCTCCTGTTTAGGAATGGCCCACAAGTTCTCAATAGGGTTTAGGTCAGTTGAGGAAGGGGTCATGTCATTGTTCTTTCTAACTTCAGACATTTACTGGCTAGCCATGCAGTGGAATACTTCAGTGCATGTAAAGGAGAATTGTCCTGTATAAAAATCACGGTCTTCTTTAAAGAAGCAGATTTTTTCCTGTACCGCTGCTGGAAGAAATTGTCTTCTAAAAACTGGCAGTAGGTTTGGAAGTTTATTCAGATTCTGATCTGAAAATGGCCAACAAGCTCATCTTTAAGGATACCAGCCCCCAGCTCCAGTACCCCACCTCCACCTTGCTGGCTTCTGAGTTCTAAGTGGAACTCTGTGCAAATTATTGATCCAGCTGTGGGCCCATCCATCTGGTCAACCAAAAGTCACTTGCATCAGTCCACAAAACCTTTGAAAAATCTGTCTTGAGATGTTTCTTGGTCCAGTTTAGATGATTCAACTTGTGTCTTGCTCAATGGTGGTTGGGTTTCAGCCATCCTTACCTTGGCCATATTTTTGAGCACTTAACACCTTGTACTTCTGCTGAGTTGTAGGTCGCACTTACGGAATATGGCGAAACTGGAGGACAGTGGGTTCCTGGTAACTTTACCCTCGATTTTTCTCAAATCTTTGCATGTTAACTTGTCTTTTTTTTTCCAATACATTTCTTGTGACCCTGTTGGCTTTTTGTAACAAAACGGAAAAGAAACTGCCTTATAATTATGCACACCTTGAAATGGGGTGTTGTTCTCCTTAGGCCAAACCCTCCCTCATTACACAAATATACATCACCTGATATGCTTTAATCCCAAAAGCATTCAAGATATATACAGTTTGGAGTTGGAATAAATGTGTATACATTTTGCTATGGTCAAAATACTCACTTCCCTAGTAATTGTGCTCAGAGTGTATCATGAGTGGATGTTTTATGTCAAAATATTGTCTCTGGTATTATGTTAACACATATAAGTTTTCTTAGGTCTTTACCTTCTGAAGAGGCTCAGGTACTTTGATATCTGGAAAACCCTGATGTTCAGTGTTGGAGAATATGGTGTGTTTTGCAGTTGTGTGCTGGGGCAGTATGGTCAATGCAGCTGAAGCTAGCAGGCTGAACAAGCTAACTTATCTTGATGTCAAACTTGAGACCCTGGTGGCGGTGTTTGAGAGTAGAATACCGAAGAAGTTCTCTGCATCATGGATAAGCCCTCCTACCCCATGCACGCCTCTTTAAGAGGCCATTGGAACACACTTGGCAAAAGACTCACTGCCTCAATATGCGGGACTGAATGCCACAAGACATCATTTCTAGCTATGGCCAGACTGTATAATTTCCCTTTTTAAGGTAAAGGGGTGTTTGGCAGACACCCTTATCCCGAGTAATTTACAATCCTTAGTCACATGGACAATCCTTATATAGTACCTGAGAGTTAAGAGCGTGTTAAGGACAAAATAAATTTCCTCAAGGTAAAGAAAGTTTTTTTCTTTCTTCTTTATTTCTGTCACCGCTAAAATATTTCAACATGGTTTTACAGCACATTTAGAAACATCCCACTGTGTCTGGTTGAATTTTAATTTGTTCGCCTTTCACCAAATGAAGATATTTTGGAACTCTAAAATATTACGGTGTTATGTATAACCCTAAAATTAACAACCTGGAAGACTGTGAGCAATTAAAATTACAGTAGAATGTTGTCACAGCAGTGTTGCCCCTAAATCTTGCTTTCTTGCCCTTAGGGAAAAGCTTACGGACAGATGTTGCTGGACTATACATTGACTGGCCTGCCTGATCTCACATCACTGGTAGACTGAAGAAAGAGGGCAATATAAGAAGAAATAAAATAACAAAAATTACATAATTTTAACATGCCTGAATATTTGTCACAGCCTTCGTACTTTTATAAATATCAGGTTTCTCTGTTATTTCTCAGTAGGGAACATTTTCTGCTTGTATTAAAAAAATGGGTATCACATTGATTGTGGAAGTTTTTTTTGGGCTTTGATACAAAAATATTTGTAGAAAGAATGTGTTGAAAGACCTTTAGCTCCAGTTCTGCTATGTCTTAGTTTTGTTTTTGATTATTTTTAACCATTGATCTCCAAACACCTGCTTCAGACTGAGTACATATTAGAGTGAGAAACTGTGCAGGGCAGGTGTAAGGAAATCCCTGGTACTTGTGGAGTAGGACTACTGTGACCGACTTCACTACTGGGTGCCCTTTTGGTCAAAACAGACTTTTGAAAGCCAGCTTTCAAAGGCTTAAAGGTGCTTTTGTATCTTTACTAGACTTCCATATGCTCTAGAGGTGAGAATGGAGTCATAAACCTTTGAAGTCTGGAGTCACTACCTACTCTTATTACTTAGTCTCTTTGACACAGGAAGTGAAGGAGCAAAAGTTTGGGGGTTGTGTCTGTGTGCCTATGTCACCCTAATTATACTGTTGTCAGAAAGAGAAATGTGAATAACTCATTCATCAACTGCATTATTTTGCCATTATTTGGAGAGCATCTTGCCTCATTTCAGAGCACCAGAAGTAAAAGCAGTCCACACAGATGTAAACTGTATTCACTCTTGAAAATTCACACATTTATCATAGTGTTGTACAGCTGACCAGTCCAAACAATGAAGACAAATGTGATGTCATTTATCATCCACCATCTTTTTAGAGCCCTGCATTGTGTTCAACCCCAAGGGTCCTGGGTAGTCCCCACTAAATATTCAGCTTTTGCCCCTCAGTGGGAGCCCATTCTTGTCACCAAGAAAAACTGAGTTCTCAATCTCTAAATCTTCACATTTTAAACACCCTAAAGGAGTACAGAAATGGGAAAAGTGCCCTTGTATGTGTGTGCATGCCAAAGTGAAGACTATTTTATTAGCCTTTGCCTTTGAGGAGATAGACCCCTAATGAAGAAGAATACCATGAAGAAATGTTTTCCCTTGCCTGGATGCAGGTCACTGGGGTGGCCCCTCTGGAGCCAGGCCTGGGGGTGGGGCTCGACCCATGGGGCCCGGCCGGGCAAAGCCTGAAGAGAAGACCTGGGTCCCCATTCCAATGGGCTCACCACCCATAGGAGGGGCCATGGGGGTCTGGTGCAGTGTGAGTTGGGTGGCAGCCGAAGGCAGAGAGATTTTATTTAACATTTTATTTTAATGAATATATTAAACTAATAGTTTGACAATTGCTTAATAAACAGAAGAATCCAAGAACATTGAAGCTTTAAGCTTCTACAGTATTATTATATTACCTCAAAGGCATTTTGTGTGTTTAATGCAGAAGAAATAAGAATTGTAAGTTAATTCCCCGCTTCTGCTATGACCACACTTTTCTCTGTTCCTTCATACTTGTTCTTCAGATGTTGTTTTTCCACGGGAAATGACGAAAGTTAATTAAGACCATGTGGAGAACTACCTTTCATAGTGTTGGCAAAAGAAAGGAGAACTAAACACTCTGATCAGAGGTTGGTTGAATAGCCTTATTTTTTCTAATTCAGTAGCTATTAATAATAACTTGGCATAATGTCTCTTATTCCACCCTATTTAAAGAAGCAAACAAGTGGGCAAGGTTAAAACTGGTGCCATCTTTCCAAGTTTTTTTTTTCTTTTTTACTTTTGTTAATACAAGACTTAAAATAAAAATATCACTTGAGTTTAGAGACAGCACTGATGTTTGAAGGCAGTGTCATACTTTAAGTCACTTTTCTGTAGTACATTACTTCCATGGCTGGTTTATTTAGACAATAATTTACACTTCCAAAGTTGGTTTCAGAGCTGGTGTTCAAAGCAAAGTTTGAAGGCAGTGTTGTAATTCGAAGACATTCACAGCTACTTATCTGACCTTACTCCTTCTTGTTCTTTTTCATAATCAGTCTTTCCAAAGCATCAATGTTCATGAATGGCCGTCTTGAGGGAGTGTGTGCGCGTTGTGACGTAACGCAGGGAGCGAGACGTGCAGTCTTTGGCTCACTGATGCGAAAACTAGATAACCAGCAGACCGGCATCTCGCCCCCTAGCCCCTTCGAGACGATGCTGGACTCACTGGCACTGTTGCTGGAGAAAGCCTTCCTTCTTGCCCATTTCGACATTTTTAGCACACTGTTCACCGGCGAGGAAAAGGAAAGGACGGTGGAAAGGGAAAGGTGCCTTCAACAGTTTCATCATCAGCTTCAGCGCGGCGACCTGTTGGAGGTCCCTCGAACTCTCTTCATCCACTTCGGAATCTATCTGGGCGACGGCAAGGTAGCCCACCTGATTCCCGACATACTGCCAGCGCTGACCAGCGATTCGAGGCGCATTGAGCGAGCAGTGAACAACAAGCGGCTGCTTCTCGGCGTGCTCTACAAGTGCGCAGCCATCCGTGTGGACACTCTGGAGGATTTCGCGTTCGGCTCGCCCGTGCTCCTCAACACCATGGATGACGCGATCATGAGACTGCCGATGGCCAACGAGGAGGTGGCGCTCCGGGCCGAGAAGCTACTGGGCAGGATACCGTACAGCCTGCTGTGGAACAACTGTGAACACTTCGTTACCTACTGCCGCTACGGCATCGGGGTCAGCCTGCAGACCGAGAGGGTAGGGTAAAACGACACTGTTCTCACCTTTGACCTTCTTTGAGCGCCTCAGTTTGTAACTCGAACGGGTCCACTTTGTGTTCGCGTGATTGATATAGTGTGACTTAGTGAGGGCCAATGTTTTTAAGACTACTAAACATCACCAGAATTTTGCATTGAGATTACTTTTTTTCAAATTCTATTCCACACTGCTATCAACGTCTTTTCCTCTAAATAAAATCTTGCCTGTGTTTGCTTTAATTCTAGCGTACTACTTGAAAGTACATTCCACAATAAAATTAATTCCATATTAAAAAGTCGAAAAAGGTGACATGGGCAACTTTATAAAATAACTGTGTTATACTTTGATTTGGTTGGTTTAGTATTAAAATTACCATTTCTAATTTCTAGTCAATGGCTTTCAGGAAATCTGGGGCATTTTTGAGGGAAGAACAACAGCTTCTTTGTGTACAGAGGGGCAGGTCCTGAGTCCTGAGCACCACTGCAGCCAAGTCTCCTGGACTCTGTAAATAAGTGCAAAATGACTAACTTTGTTCCCCCATTTCCCCTCGACAGTTTTGGGAGTTCCTGAAAACCATCATCAGGGATCAGAGGAGCATGCATATAGCGACAGTCCTTGGAATGTTTTCAATGCTTTTCCTTGGATTATCACCATCCACAGCACTTCCAACACTCCTTGTCCTCTTTGTATTGTGGATGGCCAGATAAAAGACTTTTCTTGTAATGCTCATATGTGGCTTAAACTGATCTCTGTTCTGTTTTGGCCATCTTTGCTTTGACCAAGACATTGTCCATTCGATAGTTGTACATGTTTACCAGAGTTTAACATCTATCTTGATAACTTTAACTGGTTAATGTTTTTATATCTCACTCAGTCAACATTAATAAATGTTGAAGCAGTGCAAGAGTTGTGCATACATATATAAATGCTTTTCTCTACAAGTAGAGAAAACCATATCACAACTAGGTTTTATAGTGTCCTCAAGAAAGGCAACATAAATAAAAGTGTCCTTTTACAAAAAAAAGTCAAGCTTGTGCTTGCTTTTTTTATGTCTGTAACTGTACAAACCTGAATCCGTGTGTCAATTAGTGTGTCAGTCAGCATATTTGGAAAATTTGCAGGCCTCTACAGACAAAAAATAGATATAATTTAGCATGCCCCTCCCTAGTCTGTCTCAAAGGGATAACTATTAATTGCCAAGCCTTTCAGGAAATCACCTTATTCACCCTTGGATGTTTCCTCTACGGCCCTCATAAATAATGATTCTTCAGTGGAAGTTTACTTCTGGGTGGGATTGTATAATGAAGTTTAATGTGCTTTCAGATTACAAAAGAGTTTGAGAGAATTACGTTTTCATAGTTGCACCACCCGTCTTCATTATATAATATAGTTCATGTGGTTATGAACAACTTTTCTTCAGGGGTAAAGTGGACCAAGATAGAATCTTATTACTGCCTTTAGATTATTTCTTCATCTCCACACAATAGAAGAGTGAGGCCACACAGGCATTGAGTAACTAATTATGTATTCTTCCACTGAACATGTGGTGTACTTATTGATAAGTGCTGGAGAAACAGACCAGCATCATAATCCCCATGCCCCTCCCTAGCCTGTCTCAAAGGGATAAAAAAGTGTTAAGTGCCAAGCCTTTGAGGAAAACCACTTCATCCACCCTTGTAGTATGTTTCCATTGCAGTTCCTCAGCTGCCTTTTCATTGCCTTGACTGCAGATGAAAATGAAGAAAAAAAGAAAACAAATGCAGGCAAGTACGATGTCTCCATGTTTAAACGGGGGGATCTCTTGGAGGTACCTAGAACCCTCTTCACCCATTTTGGAATCTACCTTGGGAACAACCGTGTAGCGCACCTCATTCCTGACATCTTGCCAGTTATCTCAGCTGACAAGAATGCTATTTCCAAGATGGTGACCAACAACCGTCTGCTTCTTGGAGTGATAACAAAGAAGGCTAGTGTCAGAGTGGACTGTGTGGATGACTTCGCATATGGAGCAGAGATTTTAGTGAACCACATGGACAAGGTGTGTAGCCGGCCACCACTGGATGGTGAAGAGGTGGCCAGGCGGGCAGAGAAGTTGCTGGGCTCAGTGGACTACAGTCTGCTATGGTACAACTGTGAACATTATGTCATGTACTGCAGATATGGTACTAGCATGAGCTTTCAAACCTTTCAGGTAAGGTTCCTCATTAAGTAAGGATGTAGTCTCAAATATAGAGTACTCTGAACCATCTTTAACACCAAAGGCTCTCTTTATTTGGGATGTGTTTAAGGTGTTCCTTGTTCAAAACTCTTAGTTTGGCTTCTGAAATTCAATTTTGTGTTTCAATAATCTGAAATGCTTTAAAGTAATCCCTCACAATTAATTACTTGAGCTTAATCTTCTACGTGTGCCAAATAGTGTTTAACTTGCTCACAATGGTTCTAAAATAGCACAGAAATAGAAAATAGCATAGAAGCAGAAAATTTTTCTGATCCCTGAGGAAACTGCATATACCTTATGTTCAACCATCTAGATCCCAAGTGCAGACATCAAACAATACGAAAGAAATATGAGTTAATCACAGAGAAGGTGAAACTCCACTTCCCTGTTGAGTCATCTCTCATTTTTCCAAGGCATATAATTCTAAGAATAAGCTTTATTTAGAATAGTGAGCACCTCCACATAAAAACTGATCTTTACAAATTAGACTTTCACTTCTGCTTTCTTTTATATCAGTTTTCTTTTAGATCATTAATTCCCAGCAGTGGTCTTTTAAGTACCACTTGCCATGCACATATTAGTATTTTTCCTGCCCCAAATACACTTAAGCCAAATAACTGGCACAATAACAAGCCCTAACTGAGTTGAAGTACTAAAATGCACAGGGAACAACAGGACCAGGTTTGGCAACATGTTTTTAGCAAGTGACCAGTTTTATTTGGCTAAAGAGAACATGTTTGGAAATCTGGTATCTCAAAGACAGAGATCAGAAAAACTCCATAAAGCTGGTAGAAGAAAATCTGTGAGGAGCCATGACTCAAAAGTGGAGCCAGTCCTCTGGTCGACCAAGAATAGTGAGGGAGAAAAAAAAACAGTATGGAGCCTACTAATAATTGGAGGGAAGTGTGTAAACTTGATCACTAATAAACAGTAGACTATGGTTAGCAACACGGGTGTGAAGCCGTTACCATTTGAAGAATCTGCAGTAGTAGTTTGGTTAGTGGGTGTGCAGCACATGTAACTGATGCAGGTGGTCGAAGTCTTCTGGAAGGCAAATATTTGTGTGTGTGTGTGTGTGTGTATACTATATGGACAAAAGTATTGGGACACTATGCCTCCAATTTTGTGGAAACATTTTGGGGAAGGCGCTTTTTTAATCCAACATTAAGCAAGGTCCATAAAGACATGGTTGAATGTGTTTGTTGTGGAACAAATTAACAAGCCCACAAAGAGCCCTGACTTCAACCACATCCAACACCTTCGGGACAAATTGGAACAGAGATTGGAAGCCAAGTCTTCATGTCCAATCTCAGAGCCTAACCTTGTAAATGCTTTACAAAATGAATGGGCACAAATTTCCACAGAAACCCTACAACACATTGCGGAAAGTCTTCCAAGAAGAGTGGAAACTGTTATAGCTACAAAAAAGGGAATGCAATTTTCTCCCCTTTATATTTGAATGCAATGTAATTAAAGTCCCTGATGGTGTCAGCCACCCATACATTTGTCCATATATTGGACAAATATATATTTTTATTCAATTCCTTTTAATCAAGATGAACATCATGGACAGCATCATATTATATTTCACTCAGAATTGATCCACATTTTCAAGGGATCCAGTTTTATATACTTACAAATTTTTACACAAGATGTTGTCTGCGAACACCAAATAAGCACACATTTAACACTTGGTACTTAATTCCTGTAAAAACCAAATTAATTATTTTAACTTAACGTTTCTCTCTTCTTCCTTTTTACAGTTTTGCAAAATCGTGCGGAAGCTTGTGTTCAGCAAGATAAGTTCGTTCCTGACACTTCTGCTTTGCCTGTCGATGTTAGTTTGTCTGGGCGAGCAGTCTGTCTGTGGCATCTTACTTACAGTGGTCATCCCCTTCGCCATATGGATGGCATCCTGATCCTCTCTTACAAATCGAGAGAAGTCAAGATTTAGTTATACTAATGTAATTTATTTCACGCCATATTTGCATTTTATGCAGTTCCACTCAGTAGGATATGATTCATTGCTGTTTTCCAAAGGCACTCATTAAATGTTAAAAAACAAAATATTGTTTTGTGCGATGGAAAGTTCTTGATTGAGCATTGTGTGCATTGTGTGACTATTCATTTCATCAAATGAAGTCATATGTTGTATATTGCATAATTCTTGCTAAATAAAGCATAATAACATGCTAAATAATGAATTGATGCTGGGGTTTGAATTTGCCACTCTGTCTCTTGCACTCTGCATAAAAACAGTGCTTCTCAGCCAACTCTCTACTCATTTTAAGAAACACAATAGGTTATCAAGAAACCTGCACCAATATATTACACAATATTAGACATATATTACACAATCCGTAATCTCGTGAATTAGCATATCAAAATGTGAATAGTTTGTAAGTGCTGTAAAAAAAAAAACACATAAGCGACTAATACTAATCCTAACTGCATGTTGGTCTCCGAGCAGAAGGTGCTGTGAAACACTGGTTAATGAGTAATCGCCACTCGCCGCTTTACTTATTTTCGCACTTGGTTTGATGTTCGTGTGCAAATACTACGGACTCCAAATCTACAGATTTGGGAGAAATTGGGAGAAATTAATGAGCACCTCGTTTAACGAAAAGTTCGATAAGATGCGAAATATCAATGTAAAATAATAGGCGCTGCCTCGTAAAACTGCACCTAACGTAACATTAGCAAAACAAGAATATTCTGAGGGAACTTTAGTCAAACGTTCATGAGGTGAAGACAGAGTTTTGGTCTGAAATATAACGGTATATTCCCGAAGTGGCACATTTCCAGCTATTTTGCTTTAAATAATTTGTTTACATTTGAGTTAATTTAGTCTATATTTAGTTTGTAGCTAGCCGGCTAAGCTAGCTAGCTAATAGAATATTGCTAAGTTCTGTAGAAGAAGGTGTCATTTTATTAGTCATTGCTGTGAGGGGACTACAATGGAAAGCCCTAATGAAACCGCTCTCTTGGCCCTGATGGAGAAGACTGGTTACAGTATGGTTCAGGAAAATGGACAAAGAAAATTTGGCGGTCCACCACCAGGTAAGGAAACATCTATGGGTTCGTTAACGGTCAACAACGTGAAAGAAAACCAATCTCTATGAGTCAAAGAGTTTGAAGATATTGTTGCATTTGCACATTACCCTAAAATGTTATGTATTGTGTAATATTCATGTTATGGTCTTTACTGAAACGTAAGTCAAACAAAAGTTAAAATAGTATGGAAATTATTTTAATAAACCATGTATTGGAGAAACATCAAATGTGACCAGAACACAATAGGACAAATTTAATTTTAAATGTTACAGTAAATAGAATATTGATTATGAATTTGTATTTTAGGTTGGGAAGGTCCTCCTCCACCAAGAGGCTGTGAGGTGTTCGTGGGGAAGATTCCAAGAGACATGTATGAGGACGAGCTGGTGCCTGTGTTTGAACATGCTGGCCGCATCTATGAATTTCGTTTAATGATGGAGTTCAGCGGGGAAAACCGAGGCTATGCTTTTGTCATGTACACCACAAGAGAAGCTGCCCAGCGTGCCATCCATCTCCTGGACAACTATGAGATCCGTCCAGGGAAGTTTATTGGAGTTTGTGTAAGTCTTGACAACTGTCGGCTCTTTATCGGCTCCATCCCGAAAGACAAGAAAAAAGAGGAAATACAAGAGGAGATGATGAAGGTTAGTGCCTTAATTAAGTAGTACTGGCCATGCTTTATGAAATGCAATTAAACACAATCATGTGCAGTTCATGCAGGGCAAAAAATAGAACAGTGTTACTCTTAACCAAGGGTGCAGATTTGCTCTGGACATTGGTGGGGACCTATGACTCATTGTTGATCTGAGCCAGGTTAGTCTCCTGAGAGTACTGAAACTATTGGTGAACTGTCAACAAAATTCTAGCCATGGCAATATTAGTATGTAGCAT
>JBBMFX010000080.1:21811539-21824586 GCA_037832545.1 Rhabdalestes septentrionalis | reverse complement strand
TTTATTGTAATTGTTCACAGCTCAAGAAAGGTCAGTAAAACAATGGGTAGTAACAATGTTTATTTTTGAAAGAAAATTGTTTGTATGCATTGCACACTATGTAAAAAAAAAAAAAAGTTAATTTTTACCCAAGCAGAAATCAATTAGTTGTTCATTTTAAGAGACCTGTCTTGTTTTCTCTTACATATTTAAGAATGCTCTTTAATTAAGCTGAAATATGTTTTATCCAATTATTCGATTAATCGATTGAATTTTCAGAAGAATACTCGATTGCTAAACTATTTGATAGCTACAGCCCTACATTAGATTAGGAGAACTGACAGGGATCATATTTATACTTTTACATTTAGCTGTTTAATCTGCTGTTAGTTTTAATTCCCTATTCACAGACTATAGCCTGCCCTGCTATAATGAATGTGCGTCAAAGTGTAAAAAAAAAACCCAAAAAACACTGGCATTAGCGTTAACTGTTTTCGTTACTTTGATGGATTCACTAGCGTGACTTACACTTTTCTTTGAAAAAAAGCTCCTTATGTCCAGCTTCTTTTTTTTGCTGCCGCCATCCTCACTTATTAAACGGCTCTCTGGAATGCTTGATTCTGATTGGTCAGTTGAGACATTTGCAGGTTCGTTCTTTTCAAATAAAAACCGCTCCAAAGTAATAACGCATAGCTGCTACTACTTGTATGTTTAAAATCCCTCCGCGCCAACATTTGAATGTTAGTCACGTGGTACTATATCGTTTCGCGGAAGGATAAAAATGTTAATTTAAAACACATTTGTCAAAATAATGTTTCAAATTCATTTTCATGTCCAGCTTTTTTCCTTATGTGGCAAGTAGCTGTGTAATAAGCGGGGTAATGTACAGGTAGCCGGTAGTTACGGCGAAATAAGCCCCTTCAGTGTGATACAAGACCCTCCGCTTCACGTCGGGTCCTGATCACACTGTCGGGGCTTATTTCTGCGATAACTACCGGCTGCCTGTACATTGTCCCTTACATGTATGTCACCCAACACACCTTCTTGCATGGGAAAAAAATCCACTGCATTTGGCACTGCTTGTATCTGAACACAGCCATAGCTTCTCACATGATAGCAGGGAAAGGCATAGCCAATCAAAATGTTCATATGTGTTTTGGGGGCGGTAGGACTCAAGGAGAGAACTTGATTTATCCCTTTCTGCATGTCTAGGTTAATGTTGACAGCACAATTTAAATATTTTTTTAAGTGGATTAAATTATTGGCGGGGACATTTCAATGGTCGGTGGATAGTGGTGGGGACACATCCCCTCCGTCCACCCTAAATCTATGCCCCTGCTCTTAGCTTCTTGAAGCACAGTTTTCCAATTTATTTAGTATTTTTTATTTAGTATTGGAACACTCTTGCATAAAGCTGTTACCACAAGGTCCTGTGTGTTGTTATATTTTCATATTTCTGTCAAGTGAGTCAGCAAACACTGATCTCCCACTTGTGTGATTTAGTAAATTTAAAATATAAGCATCACAAAAGCTTTAAGAAAATAAAGTGTTTTCTTGAAAAATTTAAGTGTGAATTTTTTTACACGTTAAAATGGTTTCCTGAATGCATGGATCAAAGATTTCCGTCGCTATGACGGATTTCTGTCAACAGAGGGCACTAAAGGCCAAATGTAAAAAGTGGTATGGGGACCGCAACAGGGAGCATTTGGATTAAAAATCCATGATTTATTTATTTTTTTGCTTTAATCAATGTGAATGAAAATATAGTATCACATGTCTATTACAGTTTAATTTTGAATTGTTTTTTGTTTAATGATTTGAATGTTTTCACAAAATCATGATTAGTCTTTCAAGATTTGTTGTTTTAGGTTTTTTGTATTCCCATTTTATACTCTTTGTAGTTCAGTTTTGTATTTCACTGTAATTCATTACTTTCTTTGTTAAAATTAGGTAACTGATGGGGTTGTGGACGTTATTGTGTACCCCAGTGCCACAGACAAAAGTAAGAACCGTGGTTTTGCTTTTGTGGAGTATGAATCACACAAATCTGCTGCCATGGCCCGCAGGAAACTCATACCAGGTATGTTAAAGCTACAGAAAAGAGAAAAGAAATTGGTTATTGATTAACTCAGCTTGTTCATTCGAAAGCTAACAATAATTACAGTTATAATAATCAGGCACCTATTCACTAAATAAGTTTTAGTTGTGAAAGTACATTTAGAAGAACTATACACACATTATTACTGGAAACACTGAGCTGAGGATCCGTTATTTGGAACACCAAGTTGGCAACATTAGATATTTTGTACTGATTGCTGTTTATTTTATCAGGAACATTCCAGTTGTGGGGCCACACTATTCAGGTAGACTGGGCTGAACCAGAGAAGGATGTAGATGAAGAAACAATGCAACAAGTCCGGGTTCTGTATGTACGCAATCTTATGTTGCAGACGTCAGAGGAGACACTCTGGTCCGAGTTCTCTTGTTTAAAGCCTGGCTCTGTGGAGCGTGTTAAGAAGTTGACAGACTATGCCTTCATCCACTTTCACAGCCGTGAAGATGCACTCACTGCACAACAATCCATGAACGGCAAACTTATTGACGGCTCACACATTGAAGTTACTCTTGCTAAGCCTGTCAGCAAAGATGGTATTCGAAGGTTTGGAACACGTGTCAACCATAACAAAATGGCAGTGGGGGACCAGTATGGTGACTCCAACTTCCTTTTACAGAGCAGAGACAGTCCTGGTATAAGTTTGGGTCCTGTGGTTATGGGTAGTGGATTATCTGCACGTCCTCTTAGTTTACCGACTCGCTTGAGTGGTCTGTGTGCTGCAGACATAGAACGATGTGTGCATCCATTCCTGCCAGGATCAAGTCTGGTACCAGTAAATCTGCAAACTCTCAAGCCCAGCCAGCTGAGTTCTGCTGTATCCTTGCTGGAATATCATTGCCACAAGAATGGCTGGTCACTCCCAGATTATTACCTTTACTCAACAGCAGGGCACGAAGGAAAAACACTGCTCATCTATAAAGTAGTAATCGGCAGCACTAGAAGCAGCTACATGCCTGATAAAGTTTGTACCATTCTGGAGGATGCCAAGGAGCTTGCTGCTCAGAATGTGCTTTGGAACCTTGGTTAGTCTGTAGTTTGTCTATCTCTTCAGATTCAAATACAGTTGTGCTACTATAATGCATGTAATTGCGCTATGGTAAAGAAGCTTTACTGCAATCTAAAATACACAACAAATATTACAGGAGATATGTATAAATAGATACTGCATAAACAGTAAAACTGTAAAATACTAAAACATAACATTAAAGAAGAACAGTATAGTATTAATAATATGTAATTATTAGGGCTGGGTTAAAAAAATCGATTCACAATTAATATCGATTCTTGTGCAAAAAATACGATATTAATTCAAAAATTCGCGGATTGATCTTTTCCTGTCGACTATGCACTACTTCTCGCGACCATGCAAGGAAAGCTATAAAAATGTGATGCTCCACTACATGTAGATCAGCTGGGCAGATTGTGGTCCAGTGGTTAGGGCACTCGCCCTGCTATCAGAAAGTCGTGGGTCTGATCCTCAGGACTGCTAGGCACCTCAGGGCTACTAACTCTGTCATGGTTATGAACCTAAGAATTTAAATAAAACCTGGAAGTTCTTTTCTTCCTAAATTGTTTTAATTCTTGACTCTCCCTCTTTCTCTGTTCCTCATACACACACACTGTTCCTGTCAATAGTTACAGTTATTCATGCTATTCATGTGCAGAAGTTGTTTTAATTTATATAGACAATACTATAATGTTGGACTGGATGAATTATAAGATAAACACTTATTGGCAAAGTTAACTGTCCACAGGTAATATTGCAGTACAGTCAGTCAACATAGGGATATCCTTCTTTCAAGTCCATTTAGAACCAAGCCAAACTAGTATTAACACGAAGAAATCTAAATAAATCGATATTGAATCAAATCGGATGGAGAATTGGATCATGACCTTGTGAATCAGAATCGGATCAATTCAGGAATTCAGCAACAATACCCAGCTCTAGTAATTAACATACATTTATTTCTTGCCTCTGCCTTCTGCCTGAACATATCAAACTTGGTTCTGAAAATATGGAAGAGTGAGAATTCTTTCAAGAAAGCAAAGGATTAATCAAAACAAATTTTTGGTGACAGACTTAATAATGTTAATTGTTATACCTAAAGCTTATAGTCATTGTACAACATTTAATGTATATGTGTATTTGTAATTGCTGTACAGACTCATCATTCCATGGTCCAGCTTCCCCTGGGAGTTTTTCTCCCCCTGCTTCACCTGGTTTGCTGTCATTTCCATGTCGACCTCTGCAATTCCCAGGATACTCCATTGCGCCCATCTCACCTCCCCTGTCCATTTCTGGCACCAGTGGTCAGAGGCTCTACATTCCTAACCAGTCATCGTACTTCTAATGAAGCCATACTATAGAAGCAAAGCATGTTTGCTTATGCCACTATTGGCTGTTGTGTTGTCCTTGAACCTACCACTCTGACAGTTTTTTTTCTTACAATTGCAAGTTTGATTGTATCTATTTTCATGTTATAATACAATGTTGGTGTCTTTTCCAGATCAAATCTACATGTTCTATTTGAGTATTGATTTCCAACAATTTACCTTTGCTTTTTGCTCTAAAAACAAGTTGACATATGTCAGGAAATTTAGCATTGTTACATTTCTGGGCTAACACTGATTATAATTCCATAAGAAAGGCTGAAGACTAAAGTTATGTATTGTTTAATTTATTGTTTTACACACACAGCTGCTCAATTGTGACTGCTGTTTCCCCAGTTTAAGTGACAATTGACATTTACAATATGATGCAAGTTCTGTTAATTCCTACATAGTTGAAATGCATAGCTAAATGTTATAAAACATTAACAAAAGTAAGTTCCTAAGCAAAATCTACTGCATGACCAATATTTTTGAACGTGCCATAGATAACATTAGTTTGATACATCTGATATATATTCCTGCTATTGACTGTCTATTTAGGTGAATTGATGTACCAAATAGTTTTTCCATCCAGAATGCTGCCCATAAGATTGGAATTAAACTAGTTTAATTTGAAAAGTACTAGTTATATTAAGCTATTTAAAATTTGAAATTTGATATCTGCTAAAAAGATAAGTCAGACCTTAATGATTTAACTTGCAGTAGAACTTGCAATTGTCATTCTTAGTAAGTATTTAAGAGTTAACAGTTTTAAAGATTATGGGCCTCCCAAGAAGTCAAGCCTGGCAAATATAAAAAATAATGAAATTGGTTGTTTGTGTGTTGATTATTTGTTTCATTTAACTATTTTCACTTTATGTTTTTAATTTATTTTCTTAGTTTTTTAGAATACCCAAAATGGTTAAAAGCATTGTAATGTCAATTTAGACCTTGTAGCAGCTGTGGTGAAATGCAATCACGTAAATAACAATAAATTAATCTTTCGCACAATTATTTATTTTATATATTAAAAGCAACATTTGTTTATTTACTGATTTACCACAACAATAATATAAACGTAAAACAAAATTGGAATATTGGAAATGATTGAAACCACAGATATAAGCCTTTTGTCTCCCCAAAAACAATGTGTTTATGTTGAATTTGCTGTTCTGGAACACTTCTACAACCTTTTTTAGTATGTTTTTTAAAAAGGATGGTTCACTAAACTATTTCTGTCTTAAACAGCCCGGTTCATGTAGATTTTTAGCAGTTTTATTAGGTTAATTTGATGTTGATAAAAATAAAGAAAATACATACTGAACTTAACCTGATGCACACTTGGACTAATTTCATTTACAACTTCAAGTCTTCTACATGGATTGTGTTTGTGTCTTTGTTTTGTTGACCAGTGTTGCCATTTTTAATTTGTAGACTGGGTCAGAGGTTTATTTGTCAGGTATTCTTAGCATTTTAGTTTTTTCAATGGGGGCGAGTTGGTTTGCCGTGGAGAAACAGCACAGAGACACAGTATGTCACTATCAGAAACACTGATTTCATACGTTTGTATACAGACAGTCAAGATCTAACAGTAATAACTTCAGCCATTGTCAACCATTACTGAACTAGTATCTGGTAAAATGTGGTGCTGTGACCCTGTTATACAGTATAGAACTTTTTGTTTTGTACTAACATTGTTTGCTTGGTTGTTCTGTGTAGTGCTAGACCAAATAATTTGAATACTCAAATATTTGTTACATTGATTCTATATTTCGTAAATAGGAGCCTGCAAAATGCATATATATAATAAAACCAGAAATTCTGGAACAATGCAGGAATGCAGGCTAAACTACAAACCAGCTAAATCCTTTAGAAATAAATAATTAAGGCTAACAAGAACAATAACTGGGAATTAAAAAAAAAATACATTAAAGAATCCATGTCACCTTGCCTCAGATTGCACAAAAATGTAAAATGGATGTGACTTGAGAGAGATGTGGTTTCAGTGAAGTGAACAGTTTTAATTTTGAAGGACAAAGTTTAATATGTGGTCTTCGCCAAATCACACATGCCTTTGCGATTGTCTGATGTCATACATATCCTAGATAGGACAGTGCTATGTTGGGCACACATTTCTTCGCAGAAGCTTAAGTTTTGGAATTCACTAATTGAGTGTCAGTTGAGAAAACCTGTTAGCATTGTGTTAAAGGACACACTAGAGCAGCGTTTCTGAAACTATGGGTCGCGGTGCTGGTCCATGAGAATTTCCTGCCGAACACACACGTTAAGAGCTATCAAAAAATTACGGCATGTTCAAAGCAAGCGAGTCTGGATTCTTTCTCTCGGAAGCGTCCATCAAATGATGCCCTTCCACACCACGGATCTGTGCGAGACCGCTTTTTCTTAACTGACACGAAAACAGACAGAAACAGACTGAACTCTGAGCGCCTGTTAGCGTGTTTTCCTCGTTTTGACCAGTCAGTGGCGAGAAAGCAGGGACACCCATCACATTTAAATGTTGATAAAAAATGTTGGTGCCAAAAAATCCCTGTGAGTGACTAGACCTGTAATTTCATTTAAATTCAATCTACACATTCAGCATCATTTGACAGTGTTAAAAAGTGTAGCTTAAGAAAACACAAAACAAAGAAGTGAAAAAAAGGTTTCTTGGTTTATTATATGGATAGGTGCATATTATTATTATTACAACAACAACAGCCTAATTACTATATATCTGTATATTTACTTGGCAATAATATATTTATTTGGCAATAATCTCAAATTTAACCAAAGCATTCCTGTTAGGTCATATTTAATATTGTTCTTATCTAGGCATAAGACCTAATCAGATTAATAATAAAAGTAATATTAACAGTAGTGGTCGTGGTGTAATAATAATAATAATAATAATAATAATAATAATAATAATAATAATAATAATAACAATAATAATAGTGATACTATCTGTCTTTAGGTATCGATCTATGCCGTTGCACTCTGGGGGGTGGGGGAGTGGTGGTGGAGGGGGTATTGGCGGTGATGTCGTTTATGCAGGGCCCTGCAGCCCCAAAGCCTGACATGAAGTTTGAGAATCACTGCACTAGAGGAAAGTGTTCTACTTTCAGAGAAAAAACATCTGAGACCAGGGATGTCAACCTCAAATCCAAATGGACCATAATCTAAAAAAGGTCTATTTCATGGGATGACTAAAATTTAAACAGAAATGTGAAATTAAATAATTAAATTTTCTCTAACAATACATTCAGGCAAAATGAAAATATTTCAAATATGAACAAGTTGATGCCCACAAGAGGGTGCACACTAGTAGTGAAGACTTTCAAAACTCCCCCTCTGTAAATGTGTCACATGCACGACCACGTGACACGTCAAGGTCAAGGGGAACAAGCGTGCCACGATATATAAACAGGAAGTGGGAGCTTCCTCACTGCTCTGACATTGAGTCTCATTGCCCAAAACCTGGAGGACTCGTCTTCTCGTGAGTACTCTCTCCTTTTGGTTGTGCATGAATGTGAATGTTAGTTCCTGGTGGGAACCTCTGTGTTTTGAGCGTTCACAGAACAAATTGCGTGATTCACCTGCTCTCGCATCACGCTACACAGGCGAATTACTAAAGGTAAGTCTTCTTTCATCTTCTAAAAGCCCGTGAAAGAATGTCAGAGCCTACAGTAATTTGCTCAGCGGAGTGAGACCAGTTGATGGATCTGGTTCAACGGCAGGGTATTGAGATCGGTCGTCTGACCCAGGTTGTCATGCAGCTCCAGACCTCTTCTCGTGGAGCTCCTGCCGAGATCCAGCAGCCTCAACCGGACCCCCCATCTGCGTTATCTCCTCACTCATCTTCTTCATGTGATCCTAAGATATCACTCCCTGATAAATGGAATGGTGTAGACGGGTGGTGCGATGTGTTCCTAACTAACCTCGACCTCTTATTTGAGTTCCTGCCAGACCGCTACTCCAATGAGCGAGCGAAGATCGCACTGCTCGTCTCCCTTCTCACTGGGCAGGCAGCTGAGTGGACTACAGCGGTCCTGAGGAGTAACATTGACGAATGTTACAGCTATGCCCGGTTCACCAAGCTCCTCAAGACCGCATTCCAACATCCCGACAGGGAGGTGGAGGTGGAGGTGGCGTCAAAGCTCTACAACCTGCGGCAGGGCGACCGTCCGGTGAGCAAATACACTGCGGAATTCCGCACGCTCGCTGTACAAGCGAAATGGGGCGATCCAGCTCTCCGGACGGCTTACTACGAGGGGCTTTCTGCTCGCATTAAAGATCTCCTCATTGGACTCTTACTGCTCTTACCCGACCTCCCAAGACCACCTTTAGTCTCACTCCCAAAGCTATCACTGCCTTTCACCACCTGTGTCACCTCTTCACCACTGCACCCATACTTCTCCACCCAGACATTGCCAACCCGTTCATTGTGGAAGTAGACGCCTCCGATGTGGGTGTAGGAGCCGTTCTTTCACAACGCGTTCCAGACCAGAAACTACACCCCTGTAGTTTCTTCTCCAGAAAATACACTCCCACTCAGCGGCGATACGGCGTAGGGGACTGTGAGCTGTTGGCCATCAAGTGGGCTCTGGAAGAATGGCGTCACTAGCTTTAGGGCGGCTGTGAGCCATTCCTCGTCTGGACCGATGACCAAAATCTCATAGGCATCCGGCAGGCGAAAAGGCTGAACCCCTGGCAGGCGCGGTGGGCATCATACTTTGAGGAATTCCATTTTAACATCTCCTATCATCCGGGGTCGAAGAACACCAAGGCTGACGCCCTCTCCAGGATGTATCAGGCCGACGAACCCCGGACTGAGGCCGCGCCTATCATCCCGTGGGACCTCATTGTTTCGCCCCTCCGGTGGGAGATGGAAGACAGAGTACGCCAGGGGCAGAGCTTGGAGCCTCCACCGGACAACACGCCCACTGGACGTCTGTATGTCCCCACTCCTCTTGAGGATCGAGATGCTGCTGCTCCAGTGGGGACACTCCTCTGCCATCACTGGTCATCCTGGGGTCAACAGAACCATCACACTCCTCCAACGGGCCTTTTTGTGGCCTTGGATGGCTTCAGATGTCCAGGCTTGTGCGGTGTGTGCCAGGGCCAAGATTCCTAATCAACCCACACCGGGTCCCCTCCTTCCTCTCCCGGTTCCCCACAGTCCCTGGTCACACATCGCAATGGACTTCATAACTGGTCTCCCAGAGTCCGACAACAAGACCGTCATCCTCACCATGGTAGACCGCTTCTCCAAGGCCGTGCACCTGGTTTCTCTGTCGGGGCTCCCCTCTGCTAAAACAGCTGCTCAACTCGTCATTGAACACGTAGTCCGATTGCATGGGTTCCCCAAGGACATCGTCTCAGACAGAGGGCCCCAATTCGTGGCCAGGTTCTGGAAGGCTTTCTGCCATCTGATTGAGGCCTCCTGTAGTCTCTCCTCGGGTTACCATCCTCAGACCAACGGTCAGACGGAGCGGACCAACCAACAACTGGAGCGCTTCCTTTGATGCTTCGTTGCGGATCGTCAGCGCCCCGGGGCCCGCTACCTCGTTTGGGCCGAATTATATCACAACCTGCTCACATCCTCAGCAACGGGGATGAGCCCATTCGAGGTATGCCAGGGTTTCCAGCCTCCCATGTTCAAACATCAGGAACCGGAGACTGATGCACCCTAGGCCCAACAGTTGGTCCGCAGGTGTTGGCGAGGTTGGGAGAGTGCTCGTCGTGCCATCCAGAGAGCCAACCAACGCTACACTACACAGCACCTCTGCCGACAACCACCTGGATGACTCTTCCATGTTGGTGACAGGGTTTACCTCTCCACTCAGAACCTTCGCCTTCACATTGAGTCACGCAAGCTTTCTCCCAGATACATTGGACCGTACCGGATTACCCACAGGATCAACCCTGTCACCTTTCGGCTTCTGCTGCCTGCCTCCCTCCGGATTCACCCTGTGTTCCACCAGTCTCAGTTCAAGCCCTTCATCACGTCACCTCTGACTCCTGCTCGCCCGGATCCTCCTCCGCCTCGGGTCATTGACGGTGGTCCTGCCTATACCGTCCGGCGGATCCTTGACTCTTGTCGCCGTGGCCTCCAGTATCTCGTCGACTGGGAGGGCTATGGTCCGGAGGAGCGGTCTTGGGTTCCCGGGCGGTTCATCCTGGACTCAGCGCTGATACAGGACTACCGTCGTCGTGTATCCTCCCAACCGGTCACTCTGACATTGAGTCTCATCACCCAAAACCTGAAGGACTCGTCTTCTCGTGAGTACTCTCTCCTTTGTTGTGCTTGAATGTGAATGTTAGTTCCTGGTGGGAACTTACCTCTGTGTTTTGAGCATTCACAGAACAAATTGCGTGATTCACCTGCTCTCTCGCTTCTCTCCGTGTTTGAACACTCCCATCACGCTTCATGGGCGAATTACTTAAGGTAAGTCTTCTTTCATCTTCTAAAAGCCAGTGAAAAAATGGTTTGGATTAATCACTTTTGGTACTATAAAACTGGCTTTCACAGCTATCTCACTTTTGAGCATATTCTGGAACAATGCAGGAATGCAGGCTAGATGATCGCTCCACATGTCTGCAAAACAAACCACGTCGTCTAGATAAACAGCGCACCCCTCCAACCCCGCAGTCACCCTATTCATTAGACACTGAAAGGGGGAAGGAGCATTATGAAGGCCAAAACTCCTCCGAGTGTACAAATACAATCCAGAAGATGTAATAAACGAAGACACTTCCTGTGCTCTCGATGTCAATGGTACTTGGTAATACCCTTTTAGCAAATCAAATTTACAAACAAACTGAGCACTACCGACCTGATCCACACAATCTTCTATACGAGGCAATGGAAATGAATCAGGTTTTAATATGGCTTCAGCAAATTAATATGGCAAAGCTGCGTTGTTCTCCTGCGCTCCGGAGTGGACAATAAATAATTGGTCTCAGAAACCTGACGCATGATGGTAAAAGGGCCTGGCTACTTCGTGAGCCTGGAATAGGTAACAACGCTACAACTTGGTCACCTGATTTTAAAATCCTGATCTCTGCTGTGCGATCATACCGTTCTTTCATTTTCATGAAAGAAAAAGTTTACGGCGAAAACCATTGACATAATCTGCCAACCTGGTGGGGGGTTCGGACTGATCCAGCTCCGTGTTCAAAACAGGCAAATATGTAAGCACTTTATGACCAAAAACTAAGTTATTGGGACTAAAACCCGTACTCTCCTGAACAACCCCACGCACAGCTAACAAAAGCCATGGTAAAGCCTCTTCCCAATCTCTCGCCATTTCCACACAATATGCACGCAAGAGAGATTTTAATGTGGCATGAAAACGTTCAAATGCCCCTTGGCATGATAAGCACTGCTCAAATTGTGCTTAACCCTTCACAGCTTAAGAGCTGCTGCAAATGCCCTGGAAATAAAGTTTGATCCCCGGTCGCTCTGGACTACCGGCGGGATGCCAAAAACAGAAATAAACTGTGACAGAGACTTCACAATGGACCTTGTGATTATTGCCCTTAAGGCGTACGCAGCAGGGTAACGTGTGGCCTGACACATTATAGTAAACAAATATTTACACCCCGTCTTAACTGGAGGTAACGGACCTACACAATCAATAATTATGTGTTCAAACGGTGTGCCAACAGACTGGATAGGCTGCAATGGGGCACGCTTAATCATAGCATTTGGTTTCCCTGCCACTTGACAAACCTGACATGTCTTTACAAACCTCCCGACATCCCGCCTTATCCCAAAATGTAGTAATATATGATGGTAGGTCTTTTTCACACCAAAATGTCCAGACTCTATCCCGTGTGCAGTTTTTAATGAAACACTTTTGGTACCACGACCTGCATCACCCGATCCGCCACATCAGGATCAACATTAGATGACCACCCCCGAAGTAAAAGACCATTATGAACAACATAACCTCTCTGAAGCTAAAACAAAATATTTCTCCAGACTCTGATCGTTACTCTGAGCCTCCACTAACTCCTTATGGGATAAAGGTGCTGGTAATTCCGGAATTGTGCTGGTAATGCCAGCAACTGACCTATTATACACCTCCAATGATGATTCCACCTGCGTGCGGGCCATTGCACGCGTTACCGCACAGGCTGTAAACACTTCAGGAAAATCCTGCATACACTGATCCGGTTCCCCTAATGAAAAAGGTACAGGTGTTACCACAGGTGTAGGGGATACTAAACAACCACCCAAATTATTGCCCAAAATGATTTATTCCGTGCAAGTAAAACTAAACACTCATTTTTCCAGTGCCCTGTTTCCAAACAATAATTGCACTACAGGGTCAGCTCGAGACGAAAAGCCAAAGCCAACATGACCAGAATGAAATTCCTTGCAATCTTTTCATATCCATCTGCATTCTCAACAATTCCTTTTGTTGCTCAAAAGTCAATCCACCCCCTTCAATCGATGGCAAACTAACATTACTCCCAGGAATATTACCTGTAGCCTGTGTTGCTAAGCTAGGATTAATTGGCGTCATGCCCGGCAAAACCTGCTTCTCTTTTAAAAACTCCCATATAAAATCAAC
>JBBMFX010000080.1:21795341-21806244 GCA_037832545.1 Rhabdalestes septentrionalis | reverse complement strand
TGTGTGTGTGTGTGTTTGTGTGTGTGTGTGTGTGTGTGTGTGTGTGTGTGTGTGTGTGTGTGTGTGTGTGTTTGTGTAGGTATGTGTAAAAAGATTGAAGGAAAAAAAGGAACATTCAGTGCTTTATTACTTGTAAGAAGTGCTGTAACAGGACAGGGGTTATTGTTAACAGTTTAAAGTCTGCTGGCATTCTTTATCCCCTCGGTCTTAAACTGTTGTTAGTCTTTAAAGTCATCAAGCTGTTTATATTTGATATAAGAATAATGCAGTTTACTTAAAAATGTATTCACTAAGCCACACGTATTCAAAAGTTTTTTGTGTATCACCTGCTCTTGTTTTGGCTGAATCTCACTGAAAATTACAAAAAATATTTCCAGCAGTTCAAATGAAAAAGCTTTTTCCTTTTTTATCGATAATAGAAAGGTCACTGTTATTGGTTATCATCAAAGATTATTGTTGAAATTAAAGTGCTGTCGCCACAGTGCATGCTTGCGACACTATAGCTGCGTGGTTACCGAGTCATCTTGCTCTGCCTCACGGTGGACAGAATCTGGCGTGTGTCCATCACAAGGCCCAACTAATCCCTGAAACACATCCTCATTTGAGTCCAGGAGGCGAGAGCTGGAGGCAGAGAAACTGGAAGCACAGTGCAGCGAAGGGGGTGGAGCAAGGGGTCCTAAAGTCAAGAGAATGTCCCTCCCGTTGGTTCTCTGTCTGTTCGTTGTCCTAGGAACACTGCCACAGTCACTGGTGGTGGGTATGTCTGCATGGTTGAGGTTGCTTTCGCTGCGAGTGACCGGACCGCCCTCACGGGAGATGCCCAGGTCACGCCAGGCTCCTGGTGGGTGGAGCAGTCCATCTGAGATAGTGTAAGTAGCAGACGTGACACCAGCAGGCTGGGGAAGGTGGCTGCCCATGCGGGAGAACAGCAGTCCCAGTCGCCTAAAGGAGCTCTTCTTAGGACCGGAAAAGCGCGTAAACCTGCTCCATGTCCTTGACAGTACAGGCCCAGCAGCAGTCACTGAGGAGGTGGAAGAACATGGCGAGGGGTTTTTCCTTAGCCCGTTAATCTTTGGTCTGTCCTCCCTGGTGAGTGTACTTATTGCTGTTGTTGACGTGGGAAACTCCATTCCAGAGAGGGAGTGAAAGAGAGCAGATACTCCATAAGGGGAGCCTGCAGTTGGAGCCTTGGATCTGTTGCTGTCATTATCACCATGGCAGCGGTTGATGGAGGCATCACCATCATCACTGGCCTCATCACGAAGCGTAGCCTCACTACTTGAAGAGTATGTACGGCGTGGTGGCTTTCGGTTCCCGAGGAGATCCATAACTTCATAACGAAAACTAGAGATGTCCTGCTTCAACTCCTAAGCGAGGTGACAGCAAATACAAGTTCAGCATTTCAAATGGTTTTCAATTAGAAGTTTTTTATATACGAAGTAAAGTAATAAAAGACAATACATTTTGATTTTCCATGGTATGGGAATTTAAGTTTACCTTAAAGTTCTCCTCCGTCAGTCCTTCATTTGTCTTCGCACAGCGTATCATAGCTGCAACATACCTCTTCACTAGGTTACGAATCACCTCCTGCCAAACCAAATAAAAGAGCAGCTAGTGTTAAATGACTATATGTGTGTTTTTCGTACCCTTCTGCACTTCTTTCTTGCATACCTGATAGTGTTTATTCTGGATAATCCTATCTGCATGCTTCTCCTGAAAGAGAAGCAAAAGAATTCATTAACAACAAATACACAAAGAACAGAATTTAAAGGCTATGGTAAATTTATTTTACATTCAGGCAAATTATTCATGAGACATTTTCTTTTCTTTATACTATCATGAATCCCAAAAATCTGGGTCATTTATTCACCTTCCCAGAGGAGAAGAAAAAAAGGTTTCTGTAGCCTGAAGAGACACTAAACACTTAACAAGTTTCCAATCACCACTAGAACAGAGCATTTTTCCTCAAAACTCTCTGCCTGGGACTAATTTTTCTCACTTTAATTAGTAGATTTTTATATCGACTAGTATTTTATATAACTTAAAACAGACAGGAACCTAAAATAGCTCTACTAAGAAGAGTAATAAGATTAGAACTACTGTACTAATAAAGTCATTACATAGAGCACTGATAAGCTTGATAAGGTATACTATTACAAATGAAATTACCTAAACTGAAGTTTTCAAAGCTGTGTGTACAGACAAATCTGATATTTTCAAAATAGATCTGAGCCACTTTCACATGTGGTCCTAGACTAAATATGTATCTGATTACTGGACACAACCCTTAGACCGAATATTTTTTTTTCCCATGATCAACATACTTGCCTTAATCTTTCTCATTTAAGCAATGTGTCTATTCCATGGTTTTGGCACTTATTAGACAAGCTGAATCTCAAATAACTCTCTACTCCATGCATATTTTTGCTGTGCCGCATTTTAATTTGCACATGTAACTTCTGTTATGCATCTTTGCCCATCTCTGCTGCTAGAATACAGTACTGGTCGAAATCCTCTATTTATTCTCACTGTAGCTGTTGCACTGGGTGTTGTCTTGTCTTGTTTTGCTCTTGTGTTCTTTTTTTCTAGCTTTTCTATTTGCACTTGTGGTTTTGTGTTCTTTTCTGTTCTGTTCTGTTCTTTTGTTGGACCATGGTCCTGGAGGAATATTGTTAAGTTTTCACTATGTACTGTGTATATATGGTAGAAATGACAATATAAACCTACTTGACTTGACTTGACTTGATGCACTATATAGATGATTTTAAAAAAATTATAGGTTTAACAAAGAGTCTTTTGAGATTCAGTCCATGCGCACATATCTCTACTGGGCATACAATACACTAGAGTCACAGTATATTCCTGGTTCACAGAGCGCTGACGATTCAGCTTCAGTGACCTGGGGCACATTCTTAAGACACATTGGTATACCGTCTCAGGACCCAGGTTCATTTACACTAAAGATATATATGAGTTATTTGTGCACATGCATGTGAACCACCATGTTAGAAACATCAACATTTCAGAACTGAGCAATGAGGCTTTTAATGTGAATTGAATCTTATTTTGTGTGCACTGTTCTTGAAAAGCCTGGAAGTAAAAGAACCTGAACAATATGTGGAAGCTGTTCAAACCTTGAAAAGCTTACTTTCACTCATGCAGCTCATTTTTACAAAAGTGATTCTTATAAAGAACTATGCATTAAAGATTCTTTTCTGAACCATCTGTGGTTCTTCCATATATATAAAGGCTTTCCATCATCATCGTTGAATTGGTTCAAAAAGATTTCCAAATTTTTAAGTGTGCACTTCGGATCAAAGGCTAAGATTTAAATGTAGCCATAACTTGTTCAAAGACAAGGACCTTTAAACTGTCTGCCTCATGATGTACAAAAATAAGGGCTTCAAAGAGTTCTGAGAGAGGATTTTTCAACATGGCAATCTGCAAAAATCTCCTCATGCCTCATAAAATACATTTTTAAAAACCTGTCACCTTAGGTAATGAAATGAACCAGTATTCGAAAAGTGTTGAACTATGTGCACTTCTGGCTTCTACGAGGACAATTATAAATACTAAACATAAAACCCTAGTATTTTATTATGATTATATCACTCCATAAGTTCAGCACATTTTGCTCTTTTCCACAGTGCCCCCACCCCTCTCTTTCTCACACACACACTCCCACACGCATGCAGGCAGCACAATGCTGAGATCAAATCTCTGAGTTATATAAAGCTGCCTACATGTAAACCTAAAAGCAGAACAGCTATCCAACAACCTCAGCCAGAATCTGATAAAAGCAGTAAAAAAAGAGAAAGAAATACTGATATGTCCCAGGATCCTGCAGATATACAGCATTTTCAGGGTTTTGGACACTTGGTAAATATAAAATGCTGTAATGGCATGTTATTATTCAACAGTAGTGTGGTGTAGGATGTTCAAGAGTAAAAGGTATGTAATAAGTCAAAGACAATTGAAGGCTTAGATTGATCTGTAATATGAGATAATGCTTCCTATATTCTTCAGGTCACAGAAGAGCATGTACATGTTCACCTACAGAAAAAAAAGATAATAAAAAACAGACCTTCAATTTGGAGATTCAGTAAGGTATTGTTACTCTGGGGGTACCTTATGGTTTAATGTTATATGAAAGCAAAATAAGAAGAATTAAATACTGCATCACTTAACTTAAGTGTCATGCTTGACAATGCAAGCAGTAAAGGCTTATTTCAGAGCAAGCATTTATCAAAATATATTTTCCATAAATAGATCAATATTACAACAATTTCATAAATGTGCCTGCTAATTGTTCTGCAGAAATTCACAAAAGGATCCAAAGTGAAAAGATATATTTCTGATGTTTACTGAGATATCAGCAATAATACAGAGGTTCAAGACATGTAATTTTATAGTCTATGTTTACTGATGTGATTTCATAGTGATTTTAACTGCAATACTGATTTCATAGACTGTTTATAAATTTATTTCTGACATAGTCGTCCAGGTTAATTCCATCATGAGGGAAACAACTTTGAGAATTTAACATAGAGTTGAATCAGTTTTGAAAACTTACTTCCACTATTCTGTACCAAATTAGTATAGATTATGTAAAGGCTGTTCTTATCATATGGGAAACAGATAAACTCATTAGCTAGTCTGTTATCTGTTTTTAGCTTCTCTAAAATTTGTGGAATAACCTGGGGAATAAGACATAGTGTATGAGAGCACACACTAACCCTTAGCACTGTCACATATGACTGGGTCACCAGTGTAGCTAAAATGTGATTTCAGCCTTGATCTTGTTATCAAGTGAATCAAATACTTCGTTGTGATTAGAATTACTCTCATTGCTAAATCCAGAGGCAAAAGGGACTGTCTATGTATCAAAGATAAGACTGGTGAAGGCAGTTTCCACTCCTGCTATAGTGACATACATCTAACACTAACTACTTCGGCAGATCTGACAGGTAATTTAGTCCCACACAAATCAAAAAATGAAAAAAATCTCAAAACAGCAAAGTCTCACTTTTTTCTCAGACACTATCATAAAAAAGTATGTCAGAAGATGCTAAGGAAAATTGGCATAGATTAGGTTTATGAAACACTTGGTTCACATCATAGCAATGGCAAGACAGAAAAGTCCCACAATACTGTAATACGGCCACTACTTGAGTATACTGATTTAGACTTGATGGTCTAAGTAGAATGGAACTGAGCCTGCTTCATATATTCTTGGTATTTCTTACTGTCAAATCCTTGAGATTCTCTTGTTTGTGATCATGTGGTGCGTCACCCCTTCTGCACAGCCATCCATGCAACCAGAGGCAGAGGTACCATGCTGACTTTGGGCTGGGGATGATGTTGAAAGGTGGTGGAAGTGTGCCGCCTTCATCAAAGTAACTCATCCACAACTTGGTCCTGGCAAACTTCCACTCAATGTCTGCGTGGTCCTAAAGCACAGACATTCCAGGTTATAGGAAATAGAACTCTAAACCTATGGCCAAAACCAGAGTTTTCAAAAGAGCACAAGCCCATACTATCAAAAGCTTGCTATACAGATTTGTTTTTGTTCAACAAGGTACAAAATATATTAATGCACCTCAGAGATACAGCATCCACACATTAGGCCTGACTATACCTCCTCCCCACTTCCACACTGGCCTAGGCTCACATTACGCATATTGTTCTTTTGAGGTGCCAGATATAATAATTGCATACTTTCAAATACTGAACCAACATTTTTCAGCTTATCACAACACTGTTCAATGATTATTCAGTATCTACAATCATAGAGGTAGCTGTGAATTTTACCAAATATAATTTCTTGAGTTTAATTTCTAGATGTTCTTAAAATCTTTGCTGCTGAAATTTCAAAAAAAAAAGTGTTTCAAAAGTGGTACCATGTTTGTTAAATAGGACAGTCATATTCAAGATCTGTGCTCAGGCACAGTTAGAGATCACACTAGATATGTACTGTGCCCACTACCGTGTCCAACATGAGGAGTGGCCAAGCCCACATCCTCAAACAAAAACCGGCATGGTTTAGTGTGTTCACATATTAAGGGAACTGGACTTTGGAAGTCAAATATGCTTAGGCATGGTTTGTATTGGATAGTGTGAATGCACTCTTAAGCTCTTGTGGAATGTATTTTAAAGATACACTACATTTACTTTCCACAGGCAAAATAACGTATTTGAATAATTCCAAATATTTTAAACAATAAAATAATTACTGCGGGTCAATGCAACTTAAAAAATTAGTGCAATATAGTACATTTACAGTTATGTTCTCTAACTAAATTAGTGAACAGGCAGACCATCCAGCGGCATTTTGTTTTTCTGTGAGTGCACATGTCTCAAGGACAGGCATGAACCAATATTCATGGGCTATAACCTCTGCTAATAACTTACTTATAGACCAATATGTGCATTGAATGCAAGACAACATGATGGATATCAATAAGCTAAAATGATGAACTAAAAATAAGGTGCTACATTTGTAGTTTTGATTATTTCAAAATTGGTCCAGCAATAATAATGAATATTTTGTATTTTTTGGAAACAACAAATCTGTTGCTGATATATCACAAACTCATACACAAGAGCTAAATGTGGCAATACTTACAGCAATCAGTTGATATGAGTTGTTCATCATAGCAATGAGCATATTGAGGAGCACTACCAGTGAAATGACATTGTAGGTGCCAAACATGGTAGCCCCAACAAACTCAGTGAACTCGTGCCTCGCCTTAACATTTGTGACGTAAAGATTCAGCAGGCCGAATACGGACCAGAAGAGAGACTGGAGTGTTTCAAATAACCTGAGAAACAAATAAAGAAAGGGGGAGATACGTGTTCAGATGTTAAAGATTTATGATGGAACGAGCAGACATGTCTTTTGGATGAACATTCTTGCAAAACATTGCAATGCATTTTTGTAGGCCAGAAGGATCACTGACAGAAATGCTTTGACCTTTTTCAGTTAGTAGAGAAGAAGCTGAGTACGATTAAATGAGATAATCATGTATTTTGTTTAGCTACATAAACAGAAATTTTCCAACATTTACTGCAGTATGCAGGTTTTTTTTTTCAAATTCCCCTCAACCCACAGCCTCCAAGTATGTTTGCAAAGAAGAAAAAAAATAGTTTGATTATTGAGTCACAGTCACCTCCGACGAAACAGGTCAGTCATTTTTTATGTGTAAACCTTGGTGTAATAACACATCTAACATTTAATGTGTAAAAAATCAAACAGGTTTCCCCAAACATAGCAGTTTTTATTACCTCCCAACAAAATATATTGTTTTTTAATGTATACAACTGAAGTGAGACAGCCCAAATGGTACATGTAGTGTAAGCAAATTACGTGGAGAAACTCTGGGACAGAATGTGATTTTATGTCCATTCTACTTGTAAGAAATTATTTTTGAAAAACATATATGCCAGCAACCTCAAGTGTTCTATTGTTTTTGTTCAAAAGGCCAATAATGTAATGAAGGAACAAAGCATTCAATCTTCGAACTTTGTATATTTCATCAAAAAATAAAATTTAGCTGCCCAAAAGGGGTTGAAGTGTTAAATATAATCTTAGCTTTCATATCTCTAAGTTTGTTTAATTTTGTAAGATAAAGTAGTTAAAAACAGCTGCAATGTAATTTGGATTGATATACTTGCTGTGAAAAGGTGGTGCAATCATCTCAAATAATAGCACAAATAGAGCAATCCTCAACCAGATTATTCTGCCCCCTCCCCCAATTTGCTTGTTTACAACTTTTCAATCAGGTAAGCGTCTGAGTACTGAACGTTTAAGTCAGGATTTTGTGTATGAGTCACCTCAGGAATTTATACGAAGGGAAAGCTGAGTGACGAGTCACCCTGGGAATGAATCCAGGGAGAGAGTCTTTAATGGCGGTCCTCCACTGGCACAAGGAATTGTGCCAGAAATGTTTTTCCATTACAAATGAAGCAAATCGTGCCCATGCTGTTCCTGTGCTGTCATGTCTCTGCCAACCAGAACCACTGATCTTTGTGTAAAAAAAGGAACTGTCCAGAACTGACTGCAAAATATATAATGTATCGTAATCATAGCGTGTCACTTCCCTATTGAAGTTATTAATATTTATGAGCTGTTTTCTTCTTATGTAACATACAGTATGGGCGTTTCAGTAAAGACAATATAATGTAGTGTATGTAGTGTAATGTAGTGAATAATACAGGTATAAAGTAATGTATTGTGGTGTGGTGTGGTGTGTGTTGTATGTGTGTGTGTGTGTGTGTGTGTGTGTGTGCGCGTGCATGTCTATCTGAAGGAAGTGATGAAACAGGATCTGCAAACAAGGAAATTACAAGGAGGAGGTCAGAAAAATAGAAAATGGACAATTTAAAGCCTGCCCTTATAGGACTACTCCAGGATTTATTTGCTGCATCTGTTTCAGACGGTCGATCAGCACCTGCTCCCTGGCATCTACAATAAGTATGTTTCAAGGCTGCAGGTATTCAGGGAAACATGTAGAAAATGAACATACACATGCAACAAATGGATAATAGGCTGAAAGACAATAGAGTATCTCTTAACTCACGTAGAGAAGGCGTTATTCTGTTTCTCACAGCGGATCCCCTTGCATTGGTTGGGCTCCTCTGCAGCCTGTGTCTCATAGTAGAAGTACAGCTGGTTCAGGCCATTGGCAAAGGCCAGCAGGACCAAGCAGTAAATAAAAAGGAACTTGAGGATATCCAGCAGCATGCGGCCCAGCGAGATCTGCAGCGGGCCCAGGTGAGAGTTGGCGGTGAAGAGGGAGATGAGCCGTAGGGAGCTGAAGATGTTGGCGATGGCAAACAAAGCCTCTGCCATCAAAGTTGGGTGCCACATTTCCCACTCCTCACGTGGACGAGAGCTGTTATACTATTAAGGAGAGGTGGACATTATCATAAAATTGCAGATAATGTCTTTTTTGGTATTGTCTTTTCTGTTGATCATTGGTTTAATTGCTTTGTAAGTCACATTGTCCCTCAGGGTGGAGGTAGCCTACTGGGTAAAACACCTGCCTGAAATTTTGACCACAAAATTGCAGGTTCATCACTTGCTCCAGGGGCACTGTCCCTGTAAATGACTGTAAGTCACTCTGGATAAGGGTGTCTGCCAAATGTCTTAAAAATGATTTGACCTGTCACTGGGGGAAATTCAATGTTATCTGTATGGTTTTACAGATTGTTTTGCTAATTTTGCCTAGTTTTGTTCAAACAGTCATATTTTACAATAGTGGTCAGCAAGTGTGTTGCATGCAGACAGGCATTTTGGTACCAGCTAACGTCTGTTCAACATGTTGGTAAACATGTTGGAGTCTGGGTACATATCGGTACCTTTTGCAAACCAAATGTTTTTGCGCTTTTGTTCACATAGAAATACTTTTAAATTAAAGTGTGCAATTTCTAATTCCTTGTTGAATTTTGCATATAACAATGGATAAATTGATTAATCATGATTTTAAAAACTGTTATTTATATATATTATCTAAAACATCAAATAAGAATGCAAGAATATAAAGGTTAGCAATGCAGGCTCATGAAATCCTTCAGTGATCATGCCTGAAAAGTGCTAGCAAATGATCATTACTAGCCAGTACAAACATTATACATATACAGTAAAAATACAGTTTATTTTTAAAGTGTTTGTATAAAAAAATAACAGCATTTGAGCCTTTATAACTCCAATCAATGACATATCTAGCCCTGACAGGCATGAAGTGTTTGGAAAATATTGTTACCAAACTGAAACCATCCACGTGTGGTTTGGACACTATTCCCACCTTTTAATTTCAACACATTTTTAAGGTTTTTTCATCGTAACATCACTTTTAACTGGAGTTTTCCCTGACTCATTTAACATTACAGAGGTGAAGCCTCAACTCAGAAAGCTCACTTTAGATAATACTCATTTTAATAATTTTAGACCAATCTCAAATCTTTCTTTTATGAGTAAAATTTTGGAAAAGGCCGCATACTAGCAACTTACAGATTTTCTTTACCACAATAAGATATTACAAACTTTTCAATCAGGTTTTAGATCTCCTCATAGCATATAGACTACTTTATTAAAAGTGGAAAATGATCTAAGGCTTAACATTGACTCCAATAAGATATCCATTCTTATCCTACTTGATTTAAGTGCGGCATTTGGCACTATTGACCATGACACACTTCTACATCGTCGTGAATCAATAGGTCTCACTGTCTCAGTCTTAAACTGGTTCAAATCTTATCTCTTAGAAATATGTTTTCAGGCCAAATTAGGTAACATTTTATCATCCTCGATCTCACTTGATTGTCGAATTCCTCAGGGTACTATACTTGGCCCCTTACTCCCCCCTCTCTCTATGCTGCATCTAGGAAATATTTTTAGGAAATATAATGTTGATTTTCATTGTTACGCAGATAATACAAAGTTATATGTTTCCGGAGATTGCCTGTGATGTAATAATTACATTAAGTTCCTATATGTTAGCGATAAATGAGTGAATGTACAATAATTTCTTAAAAGTCAATGAAGAAAAAAACAAGATTATTCTATTTGGAATGAGAGAGGAGGCAAAATCGAGATTTGGTAGCCTACTAGCCCAAAGTAAATCATCTGTTCGTAATCTTGGTGTACATTTTGACACTGATTTAAACTTTAAAAGTCATATTCAAAATGTGACAAAGACAGCTTTTTATAATCTCAGGAACATTGCTAAAGTTAGACCAATTTTAACTGTTACAGATGCAGAGAAGCTGATGCATGCTACAGTGGCCCTGAAGAGCAAACCACACCAAAAAATTACTAAACACATCAACAAATTGAGAAACACAACAAATTAAGAATCACAAAAACCAAATTGAGAAGCACAAAAACAAAAGAGGAATCACA
>JBBMFX010000080.1:21749686-21774889 GCA_037832545.1 Rhabdalestes septentrionalis | reverse complement strand
AAATATAATAAAAATCACAAACTTAATCTGTTGGTGGCCATTTTTGGCCACGAGGACGCTGAAAGGGTAGTAAAAACGAAGACCACCTGAGGGTTAATTGATTTAAATAAATTAACAGAAAACAGAAAATCGAAGCATACAGCTGAACAATTGCTCTACAAGAACAATTACATTGAACAATTTGGTCAAAAATTCCATGGCAATTTGTCAAAAATGTCAGTTGGTGGTCCTTTGCAGCTCTCACCATGTTGTTTTAATCAATCACAAAAGTAAAAAATATGGGTGCTCAGTTCCTTGGCTGCTCAGGTCTTCAACTATGGCTCTCTCCACATCTGCATCAAAGTTCTGATCAAAAAAGTCTAGCGCTACTAGCTGTTCACTTCAGTACCACAGCTGCCCACACATTTTCTCCAGTGCACCACGACACCCAAACCACGGACTATACAAGCTGGATAGTACAGAGAGATACACTGAACACTGCTTGTTCTCTGCTTAGATTTATTTTAAAAAATTGTCATATGTGTGTGCTGCTCCACTGTGCATTTTAAATTGCCCCTTGTGGAATTTTTTTTTTCTTTGAACTGAATTGACTTGAATTGAATTGAATCGCGACACAGACACACCCTTCCAACTCTTTCCCATATACAGTTCCCGCCCAGAATACGGAGGATTGTCGCATCAATTTATTTTTTTTATCCAGTAGCTGAGGGTCTAACGGTTTCACACACAGAGCATGGACGGACCGACCCTTTGTTTGCTGAATTGATTCATTGTGAGTACATGTAAGTTATGACACTGGGCTTAAAAGTGTGTATAAAGCTGGCTGGGTTGTGATAAAACTGCACTGGAGTGTCTGTGTGATTGTTTTTATTGTGTTTTGTGCGAGTTTTGTGGCTCCGGGCAGCTGGGCGGAGTTTCTTTTGTTTGAACGCAGCGGTGAACCGAGAGAGATGAGTCGACTCCTCCAACTCGACTCCTCGTGTGGTTCACCGAAACCTCGTCCTCAGTATATTGGTTTATAATTTTGTGGTAAAGATAAGGTGTCTCCAAACAAAATTGCGCCTCAGAACTTTTCCTCTCCTCCACCGGTAATGTGATACAAACCGAATCCTGAGTCAAAAATCGTGAAATGAACTGAATCGTGGGTTTGGTGTGTCGTTATCCTCAAGAATAGGGGTTTATGCTTTGGCTGCTTAAAAAGGGGGCACATGTGTAAGAACTATCTGAAATGTATGACATGAGACGGCACAAGCTTGGCAAAGATGGGTGGTTGATTTATTTCTGCTTGACTTATTCAATGTCAGTAATTGTTTCACACCCAATGGATTTGGAGAAATAAGAATGGCACAGCTGCATCATTTTTGTGATGCCAGTGCAGATGGATTTGGTGCTGTGTCATACCTTCGTCTATCTAATAGCAAGCAAGAAGTGTGTGTTTCCTTTGTTATTGGTAAAGCTCAGTGGCACCACTAATACAAGTTACCATACCACGTCTTGAACTTGCTGCTGCAGTTTTAGCAGTGCGCTTAGACAAAATGTTGTCTGCTGAACTTGAACTCAACCTGTGTGAATCAGTCTTCTGGTCCAACAGCATGACTGTTCTAAAGTACATTGCAAACACAACTGCACGGTTTGATACATATGTGGCCAATAGAGTGTCCATCATTCGTACAATGTTCAAAGTCACTCAATGGAGACACATCGGCACCAAGCTGAATCCTGCAGGTGCAGCCTCTCGGGGCATTAAAGTTGGCCCTTTCAAAAATCATCCACCTGGATCAGTGGCCCAGATTTTTTCACCAAACCTGATGCTCAGTTTTTGGCAGAGGAACCATAGTGAGCTTTGTGCAGATTAAGCATTATGGCGATGAAATGGTTGCCTTAAGCTCTGGAACTGTACAAGCTAGATCCAGTTGTTGCTGATGGTGCGTTGAGAGTGGGCGGCAGATTAAGCAAGTCGGCTTTACCTGAGGAAATGAAACATCCAGCAATCTTGCCCCCCCAAAAAAGCTAATTCTTCAACATGTCCATATAAAAGTTGGTCACAGAGGAAGAAACCACATGCTCTCCACCCTTCGTCATCACTACTGGATCCCTCATGCCAATGCAGCAGCTAGAAAGGTCATCAGAAAGTGCATGGTGTGCCAAAGACAGCGGCAAAAACCAGGTGAGCAAAAATGTCTGATTTTCCTGTTGACAGACTCTCAGCTGATCTTCCACCATTTATACATGTTGGTGTTGACTATTAATGACCAATAGAAGTAAAGAGAGGCAGGAGTTTTGTTAAAAGATATAGGGTCCTTTTCACTTGCCTAACCTGTCAAGCAGTTCACCTGGAGGTGGCGCATTCTCTTGATACAAATTCCTCTATAAATGCCATCAGGAGATTCATTTGTCGTAGAGGTCAAGGATTTCCAGTCAGGCAATGGTACCAACTTCGACAGCTCAAACCGTGAGTTAAAACAAGCCATAGTGGAACTAAATCAAAGTAAAATTCTAAGTAATCTAACACGAGATGGTATAAAGTGGACCTTTAACCCACCCTATGGAGCCCATCATGGCGGTGTATGCAGGAAGTAAAAAGAGTGTTGTACTCTATAACAAACCGACAAGTGTTGGATGATGAAGCCTTGCATACAGTTTTAATCTGAAGTGACCGCCCAATCACCCCTTCCTCTAGTGATCCCAATGATATTGAGGCTTTAAATAACTTTCTGCAACTGAAAGGCAAACCTATCCTGCCAAAGGGTGTATTCAGGAAAGAAGACCTGTATGTCCGGAGAAGGTGGAGACAAGTCTGGTACATTGTGGACCTGTTCTGGAAGAGGTGGGTGAAATGTTGCAAGAGAGAAATAAATGGAATAGGACTTGCAGGAACTTTGCCATTGGCGATGTTGTACTCATTGTAGATTAATCTGCATCAAGAAATTCTTGGCCCATTGGATGCGTCACTGAAGCCATAGCAAATTCCAAAGGCTTTGTTCGGCGAGTTTGTCTGTCAAGACGTGAACAAATGAATTGGTAAAGCCCATTAGTAAGATCTGCCTTCTGGTGACACAGTGTAGAGGCAACAGTGAATGTCTGCCTCCAACTTAGTCAAGTTCTGGAACCTCTGGCTCTGCATATACACTAATGCTCATCTACTGACATGTTGTACACCTCATTATGCTACATACACTTTTTATACCCAGGCATACAGTCCATTAGAAGCACATGGACCATTCGTCTTTTTCAGTTTTTTGACCTTTTTGTATTTTTAAAAAGAGATCAATGGATTATTTATAAAAGAAAAAGATTTTTTTAAATATTTTGTAAACATTGACTACTACTTATGATATTAAAGTCATTGCTTTTCATCTTTTTGGTACAAATAAATTATATTTTTGGAAGCAAAAAGTTGGAAGTGTGTGTGTGAAAACTATTCCTTGTTCATGCTGCCAATGGCCTTAGTTGGAAAACAACTTGGAATTTGGAATTAACTTGGAAAGGCCAATACATAAGCCTTGGAAAGAACATGGCATATTCAGAATTCACTCCACACGTCTCTTTGTAGGTTGAACTATTTTGTTCAATGTATTCAAGATTCTTTTAAACTGCTGTTCATTTGTCTGTTTTACCTTCCAACCACTTTTAATCTTAAACGTATTTTGATTTCTTCTTTAACCATCAGTTATCCATCAGACTGCCAGGCTGATGTTAGTATTGCTGCAATTACTTTGTGAATGGAAAAGGCACTTTGAGTCCTCTGTTGTACCTTGGTCTCAGGGTCTAGTGTGGCGCTGTGGTTAACCAGTACTTCTGCCACATTCACTTTGTCCTCCTGTGCCACCAAGTGAAGAGGAGTCAGTCCACTCTAAAACACAAACCGATTCCCCATTAAGCCCAGTACAAAACATGCTATAACAATGGCTTATTGCATGTCAGACAGTATTGATCATACCAATTATATTTTGGGCAAATTCAAATCAGGAAGCCTCACATGATGTGAATAGTTTGCCCATATTATCTATACAATTCTGAATACAATTCTCCTTTCCCCCTAGAAATGGTCAAATGGTGTCAAAATGAATAAAATGTGTGAGTGTAATGAAAATTTTGGAGTTTGAGAGAGTTTTGTGTGATGTATTTGCAGAAAAATTAGCACAACCTCAGTTAATATAGGAGTTATTAATGTATTAAAAAAAAACACAAAAAGCACTTCATTGTAATTACATATTTGATTCAAAAAATCTTAAAAATATGGTGGATGAAAACTGACTTGTACAAAAGAGAGCAAACCATGTAAGAGGACGCAAGACAGTTTTATGGAATAATTTGATGATGCATATGTATGTAAGTTTGTACTAAACATATGTGACACATCCTCACCTTGTTGCCAAGGTTGATGGAGGCATCACGGGCCAGCAGGAGGGTGACCATATCCATGTTGCCCTCCTGGGCCGCCAGGTGAAGAGGACTGATGCCTTGCCGGGTGATGGCACTAGTATCTGCTCCGTACTCAAGCAGTGTGGTAGCAATCTCCATCTGATTCTTCTTGGCTGCTATATGCAGAGGTGTATAGCCATTCTAAGACAGAGACAGACAGAAAGGCACCACAAGAGATGTAATGAAAACAAGGCACAGAGTACAGAGAGAAGATGGAGAGAGTGTTCGAGCCAGATTTATCTATAGTTGCTTGAAACAGTATTTTGTATTTATTTTAAAGCATCATCCCTCATGGAACTGAGTTCTGGTTATTTGCTAAGTTCAACACACTGTAAAAATATAACACATTAACTTTTACACAAGTAATATTCATTAGATTTTCTACACTGTTAAGTTACACTAATCATGCAGTGATAAGAAGAAGTGTTCTTACTACTTCTTATTAAAGTGTGTAAAGTGTGTTCTCACATTAAATTTAGGAAATTTTGCTAATGGCGTAACCAAATATGTTGCATGTCATTGAATATTTTAAAATTGTTTTGTAATATCAGGTTTCTCAAAAAGTTTATTTTTAAAATATTTTTTAAATCTCTCAACAGATATTGGGATCCTGGGGTCATAGGTTAACAGCACTGTATTTTTCATTGTTTTCAATTACATTACCAAATGTGATGACCAAAAGTGTAACCAAATAATTCTTTTCAGTTCTGTTAGCTAAAAGTTACACAATGTTGCAGGGCAATATACACAGTTTATTGCACAGAAGTCTGATCTGAGTTTATCTGAATTGCTCTACTGTTCAGGGTTTTGATACCAATGCAACACATTGGGTAAGCTCATTCACTCAGACCAAACTGAGTTCATCCCTATCTTATTGCTGTCTTATTGTTGTCTTTTGTTTCCTGTGAGGCATGCTCCTTTATGTGCTTCTTTTTGTATGCACAGTCTAACCATGTTTGTACGGCGTCCTTGGGTGACTTGAAAGGCGCCTTATAAATAAAATGTATTATTATTATTATTATTATTATTATTATTATTATTATTATTATTATTATTATTACTCCCTTTCCGCACATTTTTTTGCCGGTCCGCGGAGCCTCGGCTCTGCACTAATCAAAATTCCGTCAGATCCAGCTCTGTCACTGCGTGCCCTGCCATCTCGACTTCACAGCCCGCACCTCGTTTCAGCATTCTACACTGTTCAAGTTTCCGCCTTTTCTTTCATTCACTCCAAAATTTTCACGAACACACATGCGTTACGAGCAAGTCTGGATTCTTTCTCTTGGAAGCATCCATCAAATCGGATGGACCACGGATCTGTACCATCAGTCTTGGTGTGTGTGTGTGTGTGTTTTATTCAACTGCTTTGGCACTAGTTTCCCTAAAGTAGTTTTACAGGGTGTCCACATGGTTTTAAAAAATATAAAAATATCGTTTGCAATAATCCGGAGATAATAACCAAAAACCGCTCATCTCGCCGTTCACTCGGTGTCCCATTATTTTTGTCCAAGGTGAAAGGTTCTTGGCTAAAACTCCGGATATCTGGGGGCCATTTTGTGAAACGCTGAGTCGCTGGAAAAATATCACTGAGCCTTATGTAATGGTGAAGTTTCACATTAAGCGTGCCAGATACATTTTTTATATATAACATTTTTAATTGAGTTAAAGTCAATCCTCCACGTTGGGGAGGGGATATCACACACACAGAAACCAAGGCTGATGGTATATGCAAAACCATCCATTATATTTCGTGCTTTGTTGATCCACTAATGAAAGTTGGTACTGAGAAAATATTAACATACCATGATAAGATTTATGAGCGAGTGAAAAGGGAATTGGTGATTTACCGTTTATTTTAGTTATAAGATCTAACTATTGAATTACTATTACCAGGTCGAAACACTATAACTTCACTATAACTTGCGTTTAACCGATCTGTCGCCGTTTTCTCCGGCATCTGTGATTTTTCTGTTGGAAATTTGTTTAGCCAATCACAAATCCAGGAACAATCGGCCAATAGGATTCATAGGTAGAAACGGCTAAAACCCGCCCCCAAACTGCCTAAACCCGCGCATAGAAATCTCACTCGAGCAAAAAAGCTGCTCGTCTATAATCTACTCCGCGCGCGAGGACATGTAACACATAGAGAGGAAAAAAGACATACGAGAGAGGAAAAATACAGTTTTCGCACAATAGTATGCCAACGGCGCACTCAATTCTCACTTTTGTGCTCTCAAGTTCATCGGACCACAATACAGGTTTCCACTGCACAAAGGACCATTTCAGATGCTTCCGAGCCCAAAGAAGTCCACGGCGCTTCCGGACACTATTTATGTAGGGCTTCCTTTGAGCACAGTCAGTTTTAGCTGGCATTTGCTAATATAACTACGTACTGTAGTGCTGGGGAGTGAAGTAGTCCTGAGCCCATGCAGTTATATGATCTATTGATGAATGACGTTTTTTAATGCAGTGCCGTCTGAAGGCTCGGAGATCACGGCCATTCAGTTTAGGCTTGTGCCTTTGGCCTTTGCGCACGGTAATTTATCAGATTCCCTAAATCTTTTCACAATGTTATACACTGTAGAGGGAGAAATACCCAAATCTCTTCCTATCTATCTTTGAGAAACGTTTTTCTTCATCATTTCAAAGATTTTTGCCCACACTTGATGGCAAACTAGCGATCCTCTGCCCATTTTTGCTCCTAAAGGAGAACCGAATCATGATTGCAATCACATGTTAACAGCACCAGTTTCAAATGACATCATTATTTAGTTATTATACCTCATTACTATCCCTGAAATGCCCCATCCCAACTTTTTGGGGAATTTGTTGCAAGCCTGAATGGCAAGAATGGATGTTTATTTACAAATCAAATTATGTTGACCAAAAAAACAGGAATTATCTTGTGTTCATACTGTCTGCAATGAAATGACAGTTAAGGGAAATTTGTAAATTACTGCTTTATTTTTTTATTCACATTTTCCACACTGTCCCAACTTTTTCTGATTTGGGGTTGTATATCAAAACCAATCTTCTCATTACTGGAAAAAGTGGTCTATTTCCTCTAACAGGCAAATTGCTGAAGTTGGTCATGGCTTCCAACAACTTGCCAACAGCCCAGCTTTCAGAGACTACTGATGCATACCAGATGGATTGATAGATGGATCAAGGCTCTCTATGGTTCACATTCACAAGATTAACTAAACAGTAAACCTTCCGCTCTGTCCAGCCTCAAACAATCGGTAATAACACTGATCCATTACAGAGTGGTGAGCACCTGCTTCAGAACCCTGGAAATGGATCACACATTTCCTCCTAATGTTGTCAGAGATTATGCACACTCCTTAACATATGTATTCATAATGATGACATCCTTTATCCAACTGAGGAAGTGGATAAAGTGCCATCACTATGAGGGGCGTAACACACAGAGGGTGGGGGGGTTTTGAACACCCCCACTTTTGCTAAGATACGATTCCATCCCCCCAACTTCAGAATATATTGTATTAAATTGGTCGAATTGTATTTATAACTTGGCATCCCCATCTCAGAACACCCCCATTTTTGGAAAGCTTGATACCCCCCCTGATCACTACTACTAGTTGAAGGGGATTCCATCACATTACATTACATCCTTTCATATGCTTTTATCCAATGTGACTTACAATTTGAGAAAACACTCAAGTTAGAGTACAGATTCAGCTGCTCTGGCCACCTTGGGCAACTCATTCCACCAGTGGGGAGCAATAAATGAGAAGTGTTGGGATGCCTTTTGCGCAAGGATGGCAGAGCCAGACATTTTACCTTGAAGGAGTGGAGATGCACTGTCTTGGCAGGTGAATTGCAAAGAGGACGAGCCCAGGTACTCTGCCCTGGTGGACTTTATTGGTGTGAAGGGATGATGAGGTTTGTCTATGGTATTTTAAGTGAACGCCCAAAGAGGTAAGATTTGAACAAAAAATGAGCTCTCTCAAGCAGGGAGAACATGCCAGTGTTCAAGTGTACCAGGATGTTATGGATCAAAGACAGCTGACAGATCCAAAAGGATAAGAATTGAGTTGCCACTCTGGCTGAAGTTAAAGCTTGTTACTAATAGCAGGGCTGTTTCAGTGAATCGGCCATTCTTGAAATCTGATTGGATTGTAAGTTATTCCGAGAAAGGAATTCTAAAACCTTTGAAGACCGCACTTTCAATTAATTTTGGACAAGAGTAGAAGCAAGAATGGCAGATACTTCTTATTTAAGTAGGGTAGAGGGAATGCATTTTGAGCAGAGGTGTTACCTGCAACTGTTTGATTAGTAGAACTGTTCTGGAGGATAATGAGGTATTAACCACAGACATGATAGTAGACATGATAGCTGAAGATTTGTCCTTCTTTTTTAACTATTTATGACCCCTGAACATCTGATCAATAACCTGTGTACAAGCCAAATTGGGGGCACTCTAAGGCACGCCTGAGATTGGAAGCATGCAAATATTTCAGAAACTGTAGGAGAAGAAGCACCTCTAAATTCAGCTATAAAAAGAATTAAAATCAAGTGGCAGCGAGGTTGCAGAAGTTGTGGCAGAACATGACCTGTGGTTAAGAATCAGTGGACTCTTCCAGAAGGCAGATGAAATGAAAAAATGGATGAAGTCACATTTGTCTTAATGAAGAAGAGAATCAGTGATTTCCACTAAATGGGAATTCTCACCATTACTGGTGATTTCCTTCCACATTTTTTGTGCTTACAATAATCAAACGAACTTACACAGTGTCATGTTTACTATAGTGGATCTATCTGTGTGAGAAGCAAAGACAATGGTCTGCCCTAGAAACACTCAAACCATTAACTCTGTTAACCAGTGGTAAATGGGGTCTTGCTTACCTAATTTGTTTGTCCCATATTTGGTTGTCACCGGCCCCTTCAGCTCACTTTTTTCACCACTTCCCAGGAAGAGAGAATTATCCTAACTCACCGTAACTATTTATAATAACCACTTAAACCACAAATATACTTATACTGACACTAATTTGGCTCAGGTTCTCATTAAAAATGATTTAGTTTAACCCTTGCTTTTATTAAGGCAAGGGTTTCTGCATCTGTGACTGAAGCCTATCAGCTGCTCCTAATTGCCTCAGCAGATCATCCATCTCCATTTCCAATTGTCTTCTGCATCTTTCACTCTCACATCAACAGCCTGCATGTCCTCCCTCACAACCTCCTAAAATCTAGTCCTTCCTCTTCCCTGCAGCTCTATCCTCTGCATCCTTCTCCCAACACACTCTGCCTTCTGTCTTTTTGCCAGTGCCAAATCATCAAACCAGACAACATAGCTGGTCTCACCACCTCCTTGTATATCTTCCCTTTCACTCTTGCTGATTGAACTCATCATTCCACTGTCCTCCCTCTCATTCAGGCAAAGGTATTCTGTCTTAGTCATACTGACCTTCATTACTTTCCAGAGTATATTTCCATATACTCCATATATCCCTTTCCTTTCCAGAGCATGTCTCCTCAACCTGCTCTCTACTCTTACTACAAATCAATGATCATAGTCCACAGGGGGTCCTCTCTGAGCTCCTATCACCACAGCAAACAAGAAAGGGTTCAGAGCTGAGCCTTGGTGTAAATCCACCTCCACCTTGAACGCATCTTTCACTCCTGTTGCAGATCTCACTGCTGTCACACTGCAATTGTACATATCCTCTTAACCAATCTATCACCACTCTTTCCCATAACTTCATGCTGTGGCTGATCAATTGTATCTCTCTGTAGTTACTACGGAGAGATACACTTCTTCTCTACTCCTCAGGCATTCTCTCTTTCAAAGATTCCATTAAAAAATTGGGTCAAAATTTCCACTGCCATCTTTCCTAAACACTTCCAAGCCTCCACAAATATGTAATCTAGACCAAATGTACAGAAAACATCTGTGCCTGAAGCAAAATTAATAATCGATACTGCTAAAGACTGTCAATATATTAAGCTCAAAACTAATAAAAACTGAGCATAAGTATCACTGCAAAGCTTATTCCATGAGTACAAGTTTACATTAATACTTGCCCATGCATTGTTGTTATTGTTGAAAGTTCAAAACATTTAAGAATATATGACATTCTCGTAGAATATGCTTAATAAGTAACAATAACTGACGTGATGACCTTTCCATAACTTTTGAGAATTTGACCAGCTCTAATCATGACTGCTACTTTGGTACAGGATATTTAATTCAGTTAGGAACCTTCCTAAAAGGTCTATTTGACTGTTCACCTTTTTATATAACCTGTTTGTCCCCCTTGCAGTTAATTATGATAGTTCATTTGATGCTGCACAGTTTGTGTTGATAATCCCCTAGTTTTCATCTGTGGTCAGTTTCTGGCAAGGTGCAAACTAGGGGAGAGCAGGGGGAGCTATATCTCCTCTCATGGTGACATGAGATCCCCTAAAAACATGATTTGTGAAATTTTGTGGGAGCCTTAAAATATTGATATGATGAACAAATAAATGCCATTTTGGGCATGGATTTTCTAACAGGTGTACAATAAGTAAAATACAATGATATTTAGAGCTTATTACTCATGAAAACTTAGCCTGCTTGCACGCTCGTGGGGTCACTACCCACTCACACTAGCTAACCCCCCACCCACTACCACCTCACACGAACTAACCCACCCCACCCCACCTCCCCACCGACTCACACTAGCAAAACCCCCACCCACCCACTCACACGAACTGACACCCCACCCCTCCGCACCACACTAGGCTCCCCCTCCTGGATCCCCCAGAGACTGTGATATAGTTTGCATTATGGTTTCTGGCCAAAGAACACAGTTACAGTGTTTATTTGGAGGACTAAACTTGATCCTGAAATGACACTGAGAAGTGCAACACACTTACACACATACTTCCATGTCCATTATCATACCAGTGACATTGCTAGTTGGAAAATTATGCACCATTCATCACTTGTGGCCCTGTGGTGACCTTGAAAACTAACGGACATAATAACTGGGTCTATCAATTGGTACAAGGAGGAAAAGGAGATGAACTACAGTCTGCCCTTGTAAACAGCAAAGTGCATTTTTTGGTAACCGTACACAAAGGTAAGTCGACAACCAAGTTAAGTGACGTGTGCGTGTCATTTACATACCGTGTTGCATGCTTAATGTGGAGCACAATGATGCCAACACACCTTGGTAAAGATACATATTACAGATGCCTCCAACTTCACTGCTGAGCTTAAGGCCATGGCCTTTTGTTAAAAGAATTGGGATCCTTAAGATGAGAAGATAAAATAAGATGCATTCTATTTATTCTGGCCTCATTGGTGTGGCTCTGTGAACCATGTGCACCAGTGCTGCTTGTATATTGCAATTCCAAGTAACCTACAGAATCACCTAAGTGTTTTTTTGCATTTATAGGATCATAAAGATGACAATGACAGTTACAAGTTTTGGTGTGTAGATTGTAAATCATTTCATAAAATAAAACCTCTATGGGTAAGAGAGAGAAGACATTTGTTGTGGGAGTGGATAGTGCTGTGCTGGGCAATTATATTCTATAGATGCATCATCGGATGTATGATTTAATATGCAATACATTGTACATAGTAGTTTCAATTGGCGGGTGTTACTGGTGCAAAAGAAACATGGATAAGGAGTGGTCTCAATATTATCTGGGTGTAGCAGAGAAGCACATTTAGCCTTTGACTAACCTGGAGTGCTCCACTGAAATCCACAGGAAATTCTAAGTATGTAATTGTGTGCATCATTACTATTATGTGCACATCTTTATTATGATGTACAAAAATGTATTCTGTGCCGTATCACAATTTATGTCACTATTACATGTACTATTACACAGACTAGGTTTAGAGTACAACTACAAACCATTATATGCATTAAGTCCTTTATCTGTGTTAATTTAAGTAGTTTAATTAATCTATCTATAGTATTTATAGCAACATGTCCTACTGATCACAACATTTTGTGTATATAGCATAGTGTGTGTTGTACTGGTATATCATATTTTCTGGAGAGTTTTTATTATGACTTTGTTTATGTTTCATATTGTTCCTGTATTTGTCCTAATTTTCTGCAAAATCAATAAAGTGTTCTGACCCTGAAAATCCGTCTTTTTACATGGCCAAGATGCCTGATTTAAACCTGATTTAGCAACACCTCTCATTCAATGATCCTCAGAAAGTTCGTTCCTGTTTTTTTTTTTTTTGCTTTTCTCTCAATGCTTTAACAAATGTAATATTTTCTCATAAGTAAACAACAAATAGTTTAAAGTGAATTGTATGAAATATATGAAAGGGCCCCTGAAGTATTTTTTTTATAAAATGCTTTTTGCCTAAAAGCAACATGTAACTATACCCTTAGGGTATGCAGAGGTTTCCAAGAGGTTCTCCACATTTACATATCTAACTCTTATAAAGGTTTCCAAGAACCAAACAACTTCTGTTCTTCTGTTCCATTAATGATGCCTAGGGTGGCAGAGGAACATTTTGGTGAGAAATGCTAGGTTAAGTGTCCTCTGATACCTCCTGGCTTTTCCCACCTATTGATGAAACAAGACTCGTTATGCAATCCATGGAAAAAAGTCTAATTAGAAAAGGGTATTAAACTGGGCACAGTATGCACTACATTACCTCATGTGCCCCTTCTCCTTCAACAAAGTGATTTCAGATCACGTCACGCACCCCTTATTGCATTTACGTCATGAGGTGTGACATACCCTCCCCCAATACTCCGCACTACCTATAAAAAAGACATTTGCGTTTCATCGACGCATCGCTATAGTAAAATGCTATAGTGTCACGTGGCAAGATGGTGACTGTGTGATTTGAGCAGTGTTGCGTGGGGCGTAGTCTTGGGTCTGTGGGCGTGTCCAGGCGCCGGGACGGATAAATGGAGCGGGCACCTTGATGAGAGCCGGGTGTCGCTCCATGTCCTGGGGGTCCAGTGTTCCACAGAAGGACGCAGTGATTCCCAGCGAGGTCTTACAGAAGGCAGGGACTTCTCCAGGACACGGATAGTAAATAAAAGCGCCCCTTTAACATGCCCGCCCAAAACAAAGATGATGGAGGATGGAAGAAGTTCTTTTGGAATTCAGACACAAGGGAGCTGCTGGGGCGAACCGGGGGAAGTTGGGGTGAGTATGAACAACCACATAAATTACACTGGTGATAATGGTAACACTGCGTGTGTCTGCGTGCCTGTATGTGTGTGAGTATGTGTGTGTGTGTGTGTGTGTGTGTGTGTGTGTGTGTGTGTGTGTGTGTGTGTGCGTGTGAGCGCTGTGAGCGGCGTCACTCCAGCGCCCACCGTCTACCCCTGTCTCGTCACGAAGCACCTGTTAGATTTGACTTTGCAGCAAAAACGCGCTCTCCAGAGAGAACAGCGTCTAAAACATTACCTGACGTCATTAGAAATCCCACCTGTCTCGCACAATGCCACCCGGAGACCCCCGCCTGATTCATTAAAAACGTTTTTTTTTTAATTAAAGACCGTTTTGGCAGAAGGTCATCAAAGGAATAGCAGTGGACCGACCGTACAGACCTCTTTAATAGATGTGTGTCTTTTAGTCAAGTTTTTTTACGTGAAGACCCGAAAACCACATGAGCCCGGGGGAGCCACGCGTATGCGTGCAGATCGCATCATACATGTCCCATGATGTCTGCATGTTGTTTAGTGGTAATGTGCTCCACTCTGAAAGGGTTAAAAATGCATCATTGCCCAAGGTGACTCAAGGTTATGGGCCTTCTCTTTGGGGTCTTGGGAGCGACACGCTGCTCATCTAACATTTCACTCAGACTGGAGGTCCTACATCCCGGAGAGACAACAATAGCACTTCATTGATTATGTTTCCTCGTATCCTCCAGCCTGCTCCCACAGACCTGACCTTCCTGCACTCTTAGATTTTGGATTCTCCCTGAGATATGTTTAATAAATATTCAGTTAATTAATTTGCTTGTATAGCTTTTACGTTTTTAATTTCATTATTTGGTTGCAAGGTAAAGTCAGGTTGCATCTTGGAAAAGACAGGTGAAATATATATTTTTTTAAAACGACATAATTTTTCTCTCTGTCTCAGTCTCTCTCTCTTTCTCTCTCTCTGTATATATATTATAAATGTATATGTAGAGCGAGGGGGATTGTTAGTTTAGCACAAAAATGTTTAATAAAACATTTAAAAGCCATGTTTCATTACTATTCCGGTACATGTTGTGTATTGTGCCTTATTGACCACCTCTAACCCTTATAATATATTTGCTTCAATAGCAAGACTACTCCTCTAATACACAATAATCCTCATATATAATAATCATTAATCAAATGTAAATCTCAGGTACAGGGAAAGTTTCAAGCCTTTTCTTACCATTCTAAAATAGAACAGTGAATTGAAGAGACAAGATGCAGTGAATGGAATCAAAACAATTGAAAACAAATGTAAAATAAAATTGCAACAGAATATACCGCAATTATGTTAGCAAACTACAGTGTACCCATGGGGGTACCACCTTAGTTAATACAATGAAAGGTACACATTTCTGCTGGCACATAAGCTGCAAGTTAACACAACACTTAAGTACAATAATTCATTTTACACTGCATGCTGTAAGAATAAAATGTACACCACAAGCTCTATATGACATGCCACTGTCACCGCTATCTTGATAATAATATTTTTCTCCTTACTTCCCCTCTTATACAACCATTAAGAGAAATAAAGTATTATTGTTTAGGATAACAGTGGCATGCTGTACAAAGCTGTTTTTTATGAAAGCAGTGTTAGAAAAAGTATGTTGTCACATCAGTCTGCCTCTTACACTTGTAGATAGCATTTAATGCTGCAACATGCATTTAAAGCAGGCTTCTGCTCCAGTAAACCTGATTCAACTCATCAGTTAAACACTACATTGAGCTGACATGCAGGGAATTGGGCCCTAGCAATGAAGAACCCTGATTCAAAAGGTTCCTGTGAGTTTTCTTGGTTCAGGAAGATCACAAGGAAAGTGCACTTAGGTATATTTTTATTTAGAATATTTAAACATTGACATGTAGGATATTACTTAGAGATGTCACCCTTGTGGAGGACAGCAGATTGGCTCAGTTGATGTTCCAGTGTTAGAAAATCAAAAATACATTGTGTATTATAGCAAGAATGTGTATTACAATTGTATCACATTACAATATTAACCTAAGCTGAAAGTAAAATATCTGTCTGGGCTTTTTTTACAATGTAATTTGTTTTAAATAAGACATTATTCCTTATTTAGGCAATACATTCTGTAAGATCATAAGTTAATGTCAAAATTGTTCTTTGATGTGTGTTATTTAAGGCCCAAAGAACAAAAAAAAACAATTGGAAACAATTTTTCATTACATTGAAAAATTTATTTTAAAAAATCATTACACCTTTGTAGTTTGCAAGGTGCAAAATAAATCTTTAACATCACATTTTGTCATGTTTTACATAATTTTAAATGCTGCCGTTATTTCCACAACCAAAAAGGAATGATCCAAATCAGCTTACAATAAAATGGTGTCATCTGAATATCTACTGGAAGTTTAGAATATTTTAACCTTGTTCTGTAAAGATATTTTAACTAGAGATTGATCTGATAATAGATCAATATCAGCAAAAAATCCTACTCAATTTAGTAACAAATGTAGCTTGAAATACCCCACACTCACAGTGTATAGCTGTGTTTGAGTGCGTGGTAGTCTAAATATGATATCCTATACTATAAGCTGACATGTATGGATGAAAATAGCCACATTTAGTGCTTAGCTATTCATAAAGAGTATTTGTTGGATCAGCATCTATGTTGGCCATTGTTCGAGCCTTCATGTTCGAGCCAGTAGTTTTAACTTTGTTTTGAGTTTTGTGCTTATGATCATTGGGTAAAAGCTGATGCAATTAAACTCATAATAAAAGTCCCAAATGCATTTCCAAGGGGCAGATTAGACATGTCTCATACCAAAAAGTGACCTACTAAATGGTGCTGGTTTTCTCAGCTTCTTATAAGTTTTGCACAAATTCAAGCTGAGCTGCTGGCAGTCTATAATACATTGACAAAGGATTGATGAAACTGACAGGAATTAGTATTCTCTAGGAAGTTCAGCCCTCTTCTATGCCTTCCTGTTTGTACAGCCAGTGGTGGAGGCAGCATGTCATAGTGAGTGCCTTGAATAGTGAATAATGTTTTTAACGGTCTCTCTGTCTTTGCCCTGTTTCTTGGATTTCTGTAATGTTATATGATGTTGTTTACATCCCCCTGATTCAGGTGCCTTTGTTTTGTCTTCTATGGGAGTTTTGTTGTTGGTTTCCCAGGACCAAATATGGTCACCCTAAGTATAATTGTGTCAAGTTTTAAACTGATGCAAAATATTGCTCAGTATTCATCTAAACCAGGGGTATCAAGTCTTATTTGCAAAGGACTTGTGAGCTCTTGATTTCACTCCAGTCTAGCACCTGGTTGTTGTTTCGAGAAAAAAAAAATTCTGCAACCACACTGTGGACTAAGTGGGACACCCCAGGTGCATTGTTTCATTAAAAGCATGAATGTGAGCTCCAGTTAAATTGTTAGCACATAAACTTATTTAGACTGAACCGGATCTCAAATCTGCCTTTCTCCTGTGTTCTTACAGACTGTTAACGTGTGTCTGTCTCTCCACAGCAAAAATTCTTCTGTTCTATGTCATTTTTTATGGCTTCCTGGCTGGAATCTTCATTGGCACTATCCAGGCTCTGCTTCTCACCTTGAGCAGCTACAAACCCACGTGGCAGGACAGAATTGCTCCTCCAGGTAAACACTTTCATTGCACCCCATCAGTCCCAGAACATTACATTATCTTTGTTGCATGACCAAGGACAATATTTTTCATTATGTGTTCTGTGAAACAATGGTTCCCTGGAGCTTAGTAATGAAATTAGCATAATTATAAAAAAAAAGCTTTAATTTAATTTTTACTAAATTATAAATGTAATTTAAAACACGGGGAGTCCAAAAAGAATGGGTGGTCAACACAAAAACAAAGGCAAGCCCAAGCGATGGCTTTGAAACAAGTGCTGGGCAAATGTATTCATGTCCTGTAGAATTAAAAAAATTGACAGTATTTAAAACAAATGGGCTGACAAGTTTCTTTTCACAAATGAAAAAATGTGGATTTAAGCCAGCCAACTTCAGCAATTTCTACATTTAATTTAATAACCGCACTTTATATCTGTAGAATGCAACAAGCAGTTACTGTGCTTCATATAGATATTTAGATATGTTTTATATATGGGAGACTAATCTGATTGGCTACCCTGAATATTGCAAAAAGTAGTCTGGACTTAAATACTCCTTCATCATAAATGTCTGCTCAGTGTTTCACAATCAGCTACAGTTCTAGCTAAGAAAGCAGAGCTGAAAACTAAAAAAAAATAAAAAACAGTTAATTCATCTTGATATGCAACAGCATCCGAAGTCTTTTGCTATTGTCTTCCAATGTGAGGACTAATGTGTCAGTGAGGCTGACCATTGCAGGGCTGGATAAATAAATCAGACACTAAAGCCAAAAAATTAGGAGCAGAAGGAGTGAGTTAATGCTGTAATCATGCACCGAGTGCGATGAGTTAAATCCTTAGTTTAATTCCACACACTAGTTTGGACTCCTAATTACATAATAACACACTGGGAAGGTAAAGATGAGTAGATGCTTCTTCCAAATCACAAGAAGCTCCACCGCATCTCTGCTGCTTTACATGCTTGGAAGAATATGCCAATGGTTAATTTTGTCAGCACAGACACCATGCTGGCTAGCATCACACTGGTGAGTGGTGAGGAGACAGGGAGGGACATAGCTGCTAGCATGGATTGATTCTGACGAGGACATTAACACACAACTGCACATTCATCTTGTACTGTGAATTGCATTGTTTTTCAGTAGTGTCAACAGTGAATTCTTGTACAGGATTTGGATTTGCTCAAAACAATATAAAATAAAATAATGAGCTGTATCCAAAATATAAAAAAATGTAATGTACATGCAAAGACTTCTTACTTTTGTCTCTTTTTCCATAAATAGGTCTGACCCACAGCCCAAAATCGGAAAAAGCTGAGCTGGCCTTCAGCGTGAATGATGTGGAGACGTATTTGAAATACACAAAAAACATGCGAGATTTACTGGAAGCTTACAATGAAGAAAGACAAAGAGACCAAATGAAGTTTGAGGACTGTGGAGGTGAATTATGTTTGTTTATAATTTTGGAATTAGAATAACAGACTACACTTCCATCAGAATCAGAATCAGAATCAGAATCATTTTATTTGGCCAAGTATTTGTGTGTGCATATACAGGGAACCATAACAAAACACAACAATACCATGATGCAGAGTTGAAGGACACCTATTTTATTTCCAGTGTTAGGTCATTAAAAACAATTATATAAGCCTTGGAGACAAAAGTATTGCAAAATGGTGGTTTAAATAAAAGCATAGGAAAGCGGATTTTTATTTAAACAGTAATTGTCACAACAAAGTGACCACTTCATAAAAAAACATGCTCTGCTCTCTGTAAACTGTGGTCAAGGTTAATGAAAATGATGGTGTTTGTTGTTAATAAAGCTGTCATATATAATAATTATAATAATAATAACAACAACAACAAAAACAAAAACAACAATAATAATACATTTTATTCCTAAGCACCTTTCATGACTCTCAATGTCACTTTAAAGAAGTAATAAAAGAATTTATACATTGAATTAAGAAGAGATTATAATAATATTTTAAGAGTAAATTATATTATAAATGTGTGTTTCAAGTGAAACATATATATTGAAACTGTGCACCATCCATGCCTAGAGATGTTCAGCTGGCCCGCCGTGTCCTTGGAGAGTGGCTTACACTAATTGTGCTTGAGGTCCACAATCTGAGGAGAACAATGTCTGCTCTAAAATGATATCAAATATGATTTTATATAGCACACGCTTGACACCCATTTTTTTAAATGAGGCATTAAACAAGGTGTACCTTATAATTATTTTCATGTGCTAGCTTGGTGCTGGTGTGGTTAACTTATTATACTTATCTCCTCAGAACAACCGGATGAATACAAGCACAGGGGAGATCTTGAGACTGAAATGGGTGCTCGAAAGGCCTGTCGATTTTCACGAACTTTTCTTGGACCTTGCTCAGGCATTGAGGACAAGGATTTTGGCTTCAAAGATGGAAAACCTTGCTTGATTGTCAAACTCAATCGGATTGTAAATTTCAAACCAAAGGTTAAATTTTAGTTTTTTTTAATTCCACTCATTTTTGCTTGAGCTTAAACATCAGTTCAGTTTTAAGCATTTCATATGGAAGTTAACTCTTTTTTATTTAAAAAATGTGTTTATGTTTAATGCTACTAATGTAAAGAGCATTATCTCCCTCAGTATAATATATTACTACAAAAATATATAATTTGTAATATGCTTAATATATGTAGATCAGGTATTTAATATTTATGTTTGAAGATAATATTGTTTAAAATTAAAGATTATATAAAATTCATTAACTAAATTGCTGTTACATAGTTTTATTTAAAGTAATTTTGGGTTCTTTCTACTAGTCTGTTCATTGTGTTCATTGTCAAATATTCACACAGTGTAAAAGTGTTTTTAATACTTGCCAAATGTAAAGGTAAATAACAGCAGAACTGATTAACTACAAAACATTTATTGAATGTTTTATTTGCAAAACAGGCCCCACAGTCTAATGAATCTATCCCAGAAGAGGCTCAGTATAAAGTCCAACCGAATGTGATCCCCTTGTACTGCCATAATAAGGTAACATATACATTTCAACATCTTTTTTATTCTGTGTTAAATAATGTATCTTCATAGCCTTAATACCAAAATGGAAGATCATGAATATAAATATTTTATTGTTTATGGTTCCAATATTTTGAATGTTCACAGAGAGAAGAAGATGAAGGTAAGCTTGGGGAAGTAAGATACTATGGCATCGGAGGTGGCTTCCCTCTGCAGTATTACCCTTACTATGGCAAACTCCTCCACCCACAGTATCTGCAGCCTCTTGTTGCCATCCAGTTTGTCAATCTAACAATGAACTATGAGCTTCGCATTGAGTGCAAAGTATTTGGCGAGAACATTCATTACAGTGACAAGGATCGTTACCAGGGACGTTTTGATATTAAACTTACAGTCAACAATGTTTGACCTCCATATAGAGTGCAGCCACCTTTTACTCTTGCCCAGGTTTAAGGACCATCTTCTGACTTGAGATATGTAGGCACCACACCCACCTTTCTTGCTGGTCTTCCACAGTCTCTCACCAAGGGGATGTGCAAAAGTTTGTCTGTGTCTCATGTCAGAAAGTGGCCTTTCTGGATAATTTAGCAGAGGTTCGAAAGACAAAAAATAAAAATAAATAAATTCAAAAACTAGTCAGTAATAAACCATAACATGTGGAAAATAACATTATTCACCTGCTTCAACGCAAGCTTTTCTGCTTCTATATAGGGTTAGAATGTAAATGCCTGGAGATCTAGCCATAGCATATATTATTCTACAAATAATATAAATTACCAGTCCATTTGACCAGAGGGACACATAAATTACATGAACTACGAATGTAGTCAGCATTGTTTCATCCCTCTGTCAGTGTATTACCACAATGTTTGGTCTTCAGTCACTTTAGCGATACACGGTAGTCACATATGTAGGTTGTTCCGTTCCAAGCCAAGCCATGTGTGATCCAGCTTTATTTGTCAGTTGTGCATAAATGTATGTATTCGCCCTAAATGCACAAACATTCCACGATTTGCGTTTGGGGCATTTTAGAAGTGTTTGCTTTTGTTCTCTGCTTCTTTCAGGTATAGTAACATGTTGACACTAATGCTTATTTTTTGTTCATTAAAATCAGCGTAATGGGGAAGAATAATGTTTTTTGATTTGATCTCTGAATGTATGTAGATATTGCCTTTACACTTAATACTGTCTTAGGTATATTGTCAGTACTGATGCTTGGTGTCTTAAGTTTTGTAAAATTTTTCCTTTCTCTTTTTTTGCCTGCCTTTGATTACTAATGACACAAAACTGTGTCTAAAGAATGTTTTACCTGTTTATGTGCGGAGATATTTTTCTGTAATTGCACATGGTCATATTCTGCAGGAACCTGTTGTGTATAATAATACCAAAACCATCATAATGAAGATGTTAGAAGTAACAAACATTGTGCTGCCCCATTTTTTAGGATTCTCTGTAGATGTGTGCAGTCAGTGTCTACCATCAAACATCTGCCATATTACACCAGTCCCTTTAATTCAAATTATGAAGTAATTGAAGTAGTCTGTGCAAAGTTTCCCAAAAGTACACTTTATGGAGAACATTCTTGGATGATTGAGCAAGTATGACTGTTGAACTGCACACTGCTTTTGGAAACATGGCCTTGGACAGAATGAACCAAAATGAAATAAAATAAGTAACATGTCAGCTTCCAGTGTTGATACATATTTATTCATGCTGTTCTAAGTATCTGAAGAAATTCACAGTATTTTTAAAATTATAATTAAGGTGGTTAAACACTTTTTTGACAAGGAATAACAGTTTTTCTCTAGGCCCTTTTACATTTTAGACATCAAGTACGGGTTCAAGTTGTGTTGACCCTGTTATCAGGAGACCTGAAAAAAGGTTGAAAAATTGAAGAATAGCACACTATTTAGACATAGGTAAATTAGAATAGTAATCACTTACTTTCTTAAAAGGGACGTGTTATGCTAAAATCACTTCATGCATCATTTTCTATTTCCATTTGGGTAGCTACTGCTCCTATAAACAGTAAGAGTGAAAAAAAATTCGAGCAGTCAATTGAAAGATTTTGGTGTCAGGAATCATATGCTTCTATGAGCCGTTTGGATGGCTCCCTTATTCTGACTTCAAGATAAGTAAATTTGCATATAACCACCCCTCCACTAGATTAGTTGAAGATGCACAATTGGTCTCTGCTGGTTTTATGAGAATGCATAAGATACCAAATGCTATGGCTACAGGCAAACGCAAGTCAAACAAGAACTGATGTGTTCATCTTACTCTGTGTTAACAGGCAGCATAATCATGGGATTGGTGGGTCATAGCCAGCAACAGCTTATTTGCATAAAAGTGACAGCCCTTAAAAGGCTCATTTTGAAAGGGACTGAAACTGTCATGAAAAGTGCTGGTGAGATCTCCATGTGAGTGTGATTTTGTACAAAGAACTTAATGTACTTATATTGTATAGCCCATAGACCTAAAACTGGTTGAAAAGAGATTTATGTCCTCTTTAAATTAGCATGGTTTAAAAGGTTTACAGCTGCATTCTAATAGTGAAGATATGTTGCAGAATAAGAATTTACTACTGTTAAATTCTATAAATATATTAATACAATATAATAGGACTGCTACCTGCTCACAGCTGTATCTCAGATATACAGAACATTCTATTTAAGCTAAGGTTGTGCACACATTGCCCACACAAGACCAGGTGAATAATGCTAAAAATAAGACTACAACTACACAACCATGCAATGACTATGCCCAAGAGAATCCACACAGCGCATTCTCAACACACATGTGCATACAAATTATCCAGAAGAACCCAAGAAGCCACCTCAAACTTTGTTAGCCAGAAATTAAGATGTTTATCATCTGGATTCTAATTACAGTTATCCTCATTTTTAAAGCCAGAGGGAAGTTAAACATAGATGATTTGAAGCCCCTGAGCTTCAAAGCCAGCTCCTGGTCTCTCTTTGGTGAACTGAACATATCATAACTTGTTCTTTTGCAGATTTGACATCTTGTCAAAATTAGTTCAACCCACATTAAAACCACCGCATAAAGTATTGTGAAAACCTCTCAACGGAAAAGTCCATCATTGTCCTTTCTCTGACAAATTTCTCCAAATTCAAGCTAATAGTCAAACTTTTGTTTCGGAAGGTGCCCAGCACATTTGAGAGAGTAAGGCTTCCAATGCACCTGGTCCAATTAATCACCTCACACCCAGCAGATATAAACAATAAAATGTGCAGTTTTAATACCATTTTTATTATGATCTAAAAAAACCTAAATTAAAGACAAGACAGACCAAGTCAAATGTGACTGAGGCTGGCCAGTGGGGCAGATGGACCCTAAAAGGAGTAAAATTCTCAAATAAATTCAAGTCACCATTCAAACACACATGCCAGTCACACATACACAACATTCAGTGATGAGAAAACCACACCCAGAGCATCACAACACCCAGGAAGGGAAAGGGGCACCACAACCACCAACTGGAGCTCTCGGTTCTGCAAAACAAAAAAGAATTAAGATAAATTCTAACCAAATAAAAATTATTGAAAAGAACAAAGAATACAATACAACACAAAAATAAGGAACACAAGAGAAAACAAAGTACTAAGCAAACCAGAAATAATTAATGAAACATCTGTAAAAATGGGTATATGTATGTGTATTGTTGTCTGTTGTATGTGTTTGGGCAAGGACTACACTCCCCACAATGCCCGGGACTGAGACTGGCCAATCAGGGCCATGGGGGGCAGAAAAGCCCGCGAACACTGACTGGGAGCGGGGCTTTCTTTTCCCGCTGGCGGGCAGACTGAGCCGGGAGAGAGAAGAGAGAAGAGGTGCAGTTTGTGTGGTCCATTTTTCCAGCCTGCTTTTAGCTAGCGTTTAGTGTTCTTGAAGCCGCTGGACCGGAGTGTTCTGCCCCTGTTGCTGCTGCTGGTGAGGGGAAGGCGGTTTCGGTCTGTTCGTGCGACTCGCCTCTGTTCAGGACCCACGGGCCAGTGCCGTGCTGTGAGGGAGGAGTTCGTCTGGAAACCGAGTTCAGGTGTGGCCGCTGTTAATTCCCGGGGACTGGGCGCCATGAGTAGCCTCCGAGCTGGGACTCAGCAGACAGTCTGAGGGGCCGCTGAATAAAAGCTGCCCCCTTTCCGTGCACCAACGGGCCCCAACAGAGCACTCTTTATGTGTGTTTGGGTGTATGTGGGTTTCATCATAAGGGGTTATTATAATATAATTATAAATATCAGTGTGTTTCTCTGTGTTTATTACGTTTGTTATTTTTCTGGGAACACATAATATAATATAATTTTAAATCAGGTAGGACTAGCCACACACACACTCAGGCAGGGAGTTCAGCCATCCACCATCTCAGCTGACTGACTTCCTGTTCCATATATTTTTTTATCACAGTAAGTCAGAGTGTAATTTCCATCCAACTCAGGGAAAAAGGGGGTTACACAAAATAGTCAATCAACCAATAAAACTTAAAAAGATTAACGACACTCCTCCTCCACATTGTATGCAACAACCAGCTGCACCGAGTTCCAATAGAAGTGTTCAAGGAGCCGAGCAGACCAAAGGCCGAATGACTCGCGAATCACGATCAGCGTGGAGCCAAACTTCACAGAAGGACAACAGTCCCGAGCACCTCGCCCAGGCCCGTCCAGCAAGGTGAAGGAGAGTTCGGAGGACAAATAAAGAACCTCCTGGCAGCAAGCTGGACCAGCGAGGTTATAAAACAAACAAAACAAAGAAAGAAAAGCCAAGGCAAAACAGCAGTGTTTCCAAATCCAACTCTACAAGGATAAACCCACAACACTTCATTAGGGCGAGAGGCACAGAAATGAGGGCATAATAGTAGAAAGATGTACATACATACATACTGTGACGAGCGGTGGAATCAGGGGACACCGGGACAGAGAACTCCATTTCTCTTTTCTTTATTTTCTTTTCAAGCACACAACACTCCCT
>JBBMFX010000080.1:21733929-21744576 GCA_037832545.1 Rhabdalestes septentrionalis | reverse complement strand
CTGACGGCGACTTGTACATTGTACATGGACGACGTCACGCTTTTATGTTCGGACGTTTTATCGGCCCAAAGAGCACTCGACTTGACTGACTGGTATGGAAGGGCCTCGGTCGCTAAGCTCAATAGGAGCAAGTCCGAGGCCCAGCTCTTTGGGCCTTGGGGTAACGAACAGACGAACCTGGACGTGGATTTTAAAGAAAACAATATAAAGATTTTAGGACTCAAATTTGACAAAGAGGGTGGTGGACGGGGCAACTGGTCTGACATGATAGGGAAAGTTAGAAAACGTTCTTAACCGGCCCCCTGAAATGCCCGAGCCTACCAGCAGGGGTGGTCCACCCGCTGGATTACCGGGTAGTGGTAAACGGGGTGGGCCGGAGCATCGATAAACTTCCAGCTGCCGAGTTCACATCGCTCTGGCTCACCCTGAACAGCGTGAAGGCCGCACTGTGGACTGCCCGCAACCTGCTGGTGGGGAAACGTGTGACGGTGTCCCTGCATGCCCTCGGCAGACTGGCAACAACATTGCTGCAGGGGACACCGCACAGCGACATTCGGAGGAGGGGGCTGGGGTCACACGCAGGAGGGTCCAGAAATATATGCTGAAAAACTTGTGCATGGGAATACTCTAGGGGAGGTGTTAGGGTTTTTAGAAAAAACAGTTTTAGCCCGGTCCACAGTCCACAGGAATGGACGCATGTCGACTGTTTTAGAGGACGTGATTCACCCGGATCAAGCTTGCACTCTGCCCGGGAGAAAGATTACAGACAGCCTAGTTCGGATCAGAGACGCCATCTGTTACACGAGAGACAAAAACATCCGGCTAACAGTTCTAAATTTAGATTTTGAGAAAGCCTTCGATCGGGTCTCGTAACAGTACCTGTTTAAGGTACTGCAAAAAATGGGGTTCCCAGGGAGGTTTCTAGCTTGGGTGGGACTGCTGTACAATGACCTGGTCAGCAGAATTCTTGTTAACAAGCATTTAATCAAAGTGGTGAATATCCGCTTCCGGGTTTGCTCATGGAGTAATTAGACGCAAGGTGAAGTTGCTCTCACAAGATAACAAAGGTTAGCCCACCAAATAACTCGTTAAGTTGACTTTTTTCAGCGAAGAGGGCAGAGAAGTGGGATAAGAATTACTACGGGCCAGAAAGGAGAAGGAAACATGCCGAAATTTCAAGAAAAGGGCGCCCTGGCGACGAAAGTTTGCAACACCGAGGCGGCTAACGCTAGCAAGAGCATACCAAATGCTTAACATAGTAAAATAATTCACACGATAAGGGAACTCAAAACTGACCTCAGAGGGGACAGCGAACACTTGAAACTTGAAATTAATAATTTGGGGCAGGAAATCAACAGTAAACTTGAAATGCAGAAATGCAATACGCAAAAATCAGAACGGGTGGATGAAGCTGAGACCCGCGTGGAGCAAGTAGAGAGCTGGGCAGCGGAGGCTTCTGAAGCTCTCTGCACCTGCCCGGAGCAGCAGCAGGCCCTGCAGACCAAACTCACCGAATTAGAGTCAAGGTCTACAAGAAACAACATTCGAGTCTTCGGAGTTACAGAGGGAGAGGAGGGTAACTCGGTTCAACAGTTTATTTACAACCTCCTGCGAAGAGAATTACACCTTCCACAGGATTTCGACTTGAAAATACAAAGGGTCCATCGATCCTTGGCGTAGAGACCACACTCCGGTGCCGTGCCGATTCCTTACATTTTTATTCAACACAATAATTTCAGAAAGTGAAGGAATCCTAATATGCGCAGCGGATTGGAATGCGTTTGTGAATTATGCTTTAGATACTACAAGCACAAAAAGACATAACTCCCTAAGATCAAAATCTCTCAACAGGTTTATTAAAGAGACAGGTCTCTGATGTGTGGAGGGATTTACATTGGCAAGACAAAGATTTTACTCACAACTCTTCCACTCATAATGTATACTCGAGATTAGATTACTTTTTGCTGAATTTGATCGATAGGTATCGGGTGAGGGATTGCTCAATAGGATATTTCACATCATAACATAATTTACTTTAACATACACCTGACTAAAAGATCAAAGGATACACTGAGGAGACTAAATTTCAGTGTCTTGAATAATGAAACGGCGGTAAAGGAGATCAGGGAAGAAATTTGAGATTGTATTAGAGATAATAACGATGGCCAAGTAGATCCAACTACGGTGTGGGACACAGTTAAAGCAATAATGATAGGGAGACTAATGTCTAGAACAGCATACTTAAAGATGATAAGGACAAAATATGATGCATTAGTAAAAGAACTGAGAAATTGAGAAAAAACAACAAATAAGTAAAAAAGCAGAACTGTCAAACCAGATGAAAAAGTCTTAATCTTTTAAATACAATTAAATACAATGTTTAAAGAGGAATTACAAAAGAAAGCAAGATTCATTAAACAATCCTATTATGAATCGAGGACAAACGCGATGAAAATGTTAGCTAGACGCCTGAGAACACCAACAAATAACAAAATCAAGATTAGGGACCCCCTGACAAATAAATTAGTATATGACAGAGGAAATTCATAAAATTTTTAAAGAATATTATGAAACCTTATACTCTCACCCCACGACTATGGATGCAGACAATATTGGAAAATACCAGTCAACTCTGTACCTTCCTTCCATAGGAAGGATAAATAACGACAAATTATGTACTCCCATAACAAGGAAGGAATTCGATGCAGCGATCAGTGGATTAAAGACAAATAAATGTCCAGGGAGCGATGGATTTCCTAGTGAGTAGTATAAAATCTTTAAGGGTGACCTTGCCCCGGTCTTGCTTGAATCTTTGAACTTCACTCTTAAAAATGCTGTGATACCACCATCATGGAAAGAGGCTGTGATATCGGTTCTCCCCAAAGAAGGCAAAGATAAAGAGCGTTGTGAATCTTTTCGCCCAATCTCTATACTGAATATGGACTATAAGTTATTTACATCCATTATCTCAAAGAGGATTGATAATTTTCTCCAGGAGCTAATAGATGAAGATCAGACAGGGTTTATAAAAGGTAGGCAGACACAAGACAACATCAGACGTTCCCTGCACATTATAGACCAGGCCAATAAACAACACCAAAGTGTAGTTCTTGTCAGTCTTGACGCGGAAAAAGCATTCGATAGGGTGTGTTGGGTCTTTCTTTATAGAGTACTAGAGCGGATGGGCTTTAATGATCAATTTATTAAATGTATACAATCACTCTACTGCGATCCAACTGCCAGAATTAAGATCAATGGCAATCTGTCCGGGAGGTTCAGGCTGCATAGGGGTACCCATCAGGGCTGCTGGCTCAGCCCCACACTGTTTGCAATATTTATAGAGCCGCTGGACCAAGCCATCAGACAAAACGAAGAACTGGAAGGAATTAATATAGAAGAAGGAAACCACAAAATTTGACTTTTTGCAGACGATATTATAGTCTACCTACAGAACCCAGATAACACTCTCCCCAAACTTATGAAAGTTCTGCATGACTTCGGCCAGATGTCAGGGTATCTTCTGAATATTACTAAGACCCAGATTCTCCCCATCAATTACTCACCTAGTAAGATAATTAGACAGAAATTTATATTCAAATGGGATACAAAAATAATAAAATATCTAGGGATTTCCATCACACAAGATTTGAATAAACTATATGAAATGAATTACAATAAAATAAATAACAGGATCCAGAAGGATTTAAAACAATGATCAGTGTTAACTCTGGATTTTAGTTCTAGATTGGATATAATAAAGATGAATCTGTTGCCTAGGCTGCTGTATCTCTTCTCATCACTACGAGTTAGGATCCCAGACTCTCAATTCATTGCTTGGGATAAGATGATATCTAGGTTTATTTGGGCAGGGGCCCATCCAAGGATAAAATTTAAAACACTCCAAATTGACAAAGACTATGGTGGACTAGGGCTCCCAAACCTTACAGAATATTACTATGCCGCCCACATGAGATATGCTGTGTGCTGGTGTTCTCCAGAATATCAGGCTAGATGGAAGCATACAGAAACAAATGGGAACCAATTCAATCTCCAGACTAGGTTAAGCGGGAAAAAAATATCAAAAGGGGGAAAATTACATAGTTGAGGGAACTCTGACTATATGGAATGAGATTGTTAAAAAATATAAATTGGAGGGAGATATAAAACTTCTAATGTGGCCCTCCCAGACCTCCTCATTTAGACCTAGAGTGCTAGAGAACACATTTGCAAGATGGAAGGATAAAGGAATAACAGCAATATGTACACTCAGAGGACAGAACCTTCAAAACTTTTGAGAAACTCGAAAGAGAATTTGGATTGGAGAATGGGGCCCCAGTTTAAATATTTACAGGTGAGACACTTCTATGAAACAGAAATTAAAAAAGGAATTTCGAAAGGGTGTAATGAGGTGATTGATGTGTTTGTTAAGGCATACAAGCAAACTCCTGTCAAAATAGTCTCTAAATTGTATGAGTTTACTCAAGCAAAATGAAATACATTCATTCTATATTAAACAAAAATGGGAGCAGGAATTGAAAATTCAATTGTAAGTGGGTGATTGGTACGCCATGTGTAAAACACAGCATTCGTCCTCTAGTTCTAAAAGGTGGAGAGAATTTGGTTGGAAGACCCTGACTCGTTTTTTCATTACACCTCATATTAAGAGTAAGCAATGAGTTCAGCAGCAATACTGGAGACACTCTGGACACGGGAATGCCAATCATACCCACGTGTTTTGGATATGTGATAAACTAGTCATTTTGGGACAGAATCCTTCTGATTTATGAGCAGGTATTTCATTTAAAAATCCCCAAGGATCCCAGAATATTGCTCTTGGGATTGTTACCTGGCTCTATATCTCTGTCAGAATATACGCATCTCTTTAAAATTTTCGCACTTGCTTGCGGGGACCCCCCATCCCTCTTCCCCATTTTTCTTATGTTTTTATTAATTCATCTCATTTATTTATCTATTTTATTTAGTTAATTTATTTAAGTATTGCTTATATATTTTTTTCTTGTGGTGTCAATTAGTCTTGTCTTGCTTCGTCTCCTGTATAAAAAAAAGTTTTTAAAAAATAAAATAAAAGTATATCCGCAGCTGCGTCCGTCAGGGGTGTCCGTTATGTCCGCTCTTGTATGTGGCTTGTATAGAGCCACTGGCACAGATCTTGAGAAGGGACTGGATGTTCCAGGAACCGGCGGACTGACGGCGAGCACTGGACTTGACTGACTGGTACGGTCGGGCCTTGGGTGCTAAACCTAATAGAAATAAGTCAGAGGCCCAGCTCTCCTGCCCATGGGACGAGCCGGACTCAATGGGAACCGACTTGGATTTTAACGAAACCGATCTTAAGATTTTAGGTGTAAAATTTGACAAGGAGGGTGGTGGACGGGGCAATTGGACAAAGACACTAGGGAAAGTTAGACAACTACTGGGTTTTTGGGCACTTATGGGGACTACAAACAGATCACAGGAGTAAAAGCAAGGGGAAAAATCACAGATTTAAATATTAAAACCTTGCCCTCCAATGTCCTTTCTTTTACAGTTAAACAGAGTAGTGTTTTATTTCCTGTGGGCGTCCAAGTGGGAGTGCCTAAAGCAGGGGTCTCCAACACGTCACTCGTGAGCTACCAGTAGCTCACAACCCCTCTCCAAGTAGCTCGCAGAGGGATTAACGAATCTACATACATTTGAAAATGTGACCCGTCAAATTTTATTAGTCACTTGGAAAACCAACTTGCATTTATAGCCAACCATATTCACCCCCTTCATACACCAAATCATTATTTGCCCATTAGTTGTCAGTGTTGGGAGTAACGTGTTACAAAAGTAACTAATTACTGTTATTCTGTAACTTGTTTATTACCACCGAACTGGTCACTGTAACCACGCTGCAGTAAAACAGAAATAACAGAAAAGTAACAGCCCAACTAGCGAGATGCACTCGAGTTTCTCTCATTCTCACTCACCGCCTTTCAGCCACACACACACACCTCTCACACTCGCTCTCCCCCTTCTCAAACACACGCATGCTCTCATTCCGTCACACGCAGACCCCTCTCTAAAACGTTTTTAAAAATGAACACTAAACATCACTGCAGTACAAATTCACCACGAGATCAGCAGAGGACAAAAATGTGTCACTCCTTGTTGTCCGACAGAGCAGACAGATGAGTGAACCTGACCAACACTGTTAGTTGTCAATAAAACAGTTGCGCTGCGGTCAAGGTTGACGAGTCAAAGGTGATGATTAAGATTCAGATTCGGATTCGGATTCAGATTCGGATGATGTGAGATGGGCAGGGCCTAAAGAGAGAGGTGGTGAAAAGAAGAAAAGAGAATGGAGGGAAAGGCCTCCCAGACCCCCACCTTTTTTTAGGAAGCAAATTCACCACCCTGCACATGAACTACGTGAGGAACCAATGCAGAGACAACAAGACGGCAGCTTTCACGAGATTCTGGGTGGGTTCCTATTTAAGAAGAATAACGTTTTTAAAAGTGGTCCTTTTATCCCCTGCTGCTTTTAATATGTCTTGTGAATATGTTTTTATCCAGAAGTTTTAAAGCATTCTATTAGAATCTGAAAGCATTGAAATTTTAATTACGTGAGGTGGGGCCAATGGGGAGAGGATCTCCTCTTGCACCAGAAGTGGCAGGTCCTGTGTGTTCTGTACTGGAGACCGGGTGAAGGAGCAGGATAAGGGCTCATACTGGCACGAGCAGACGACATAGTGGAGGCACCCACAGCACAACTCTAAATTAAAAACATGCAATAAATAACAAATACAATTATTAATTAATAAATAAACAAAAAAACTAAAAATTTTATTTGCACTTACATTTTCACAAGTCTTCATCCCATTGAAGCACAATATCCTCTCTGACGTCTGAGGGGAAAGCCACGAAACAAACATTTCAGCACTATTTTTCTGAAGGGTCAATATTTCTATAAAAGGAGGAAACCCACAATCAACACCGAAACATCTCAACAACAAGACATGAAAATGAACAAAATACCGGTACATATTTTGTGTTTGCGTCAAATGCCCTCCAGTGGCTAAAGGCGGTATTGCAGGATGAGAAAATCCCCCACGAGAAACAATCACTTCAAGAATGTAAACGAAAAATCATCTACATCTAGTGTTTTCTCGTGTAGATGGCTGAAAATGTGTTGATGTGCCAAATATTTGTCCCGTCCATCTACATTAACATATTGCCAGGCATCTACACCTGAAAACCCGTGAGGTGTATCGAGCTGCTTCAGGTTCAAATGTTTACAGGTGTCCCACAAATTAACACACAAACAGACTGCAGTTATGAGCCGTTTCTGCTTGAAACACTGCTAAAACTATTAGACACGCCAACATTAACACCTACGTCAGTCCCTGACCATCTGAATCAGTTAGCCCTAATTGTTAGCATTTCAGTAGAAAAAGATGTGGTTTCACTCTAAACATGACGACCACATTATAGTTCAGTCACAAAAAAACACATTTCTTACCTGTAAAATGGGCCTAAGATCCTTAGCAAAGTGGCTAACAAACTGTGGCAAACGTAAAGACAACAAGCCCACGTTCAGAACACGACACAAAGATGAAAAACTGGTGGTACAAAACAGCCTTTCAATGAGGGCGTCATAATCAAAGTCCAACTAATTGTAATTAGCCACACAATCCGGCCCAGGTGCCTCGGTAAAGTGCATCAACTGGGAACCACGCAGGCCCTAATATTGGTGTTTGTTGCTGTTTTACACAAATCGTGCGGCATTTTGCAGAGGACGCGAGAGCAATTCTCGCGGTGTCAGGATGGCCGAGCAGTCTAAGTGGCCAGGCTCAAGGTGCGGACCTTCCACTGAAGCGAGGCTTCTGGTCTCCGGATGAAGACGTGGGTACAAATCCCACTTCTTACATGGGTTTTGGTTGATGTCTTGGCAGGAAGTGAGTTGGCCTTGGCGTCGGAAGGTCGTGGGTGTGAATCCCAGGACTGCCACTGGCATGCCAGTTTTAGGGGGTATTTAATTAAAAACGCTGAAGTAAATTTCTCAAAAATCATAGTTCTGACTTTGTCATACACTCTTTCACACAGTAATGTCAGACTTTCGGGACGTTTTGATTTGAAGGAGAAGGATCCATGAATAATAGGACCAAAACTCACCGAGCCCTATTAAGAAATTGACTTATATGCCAGATTGAGATGGTGATTAATTAAAAACGCTGCAGTAAAATGTCTCAAATATAGGAATTCTGACTCTCTATCATACACTCTTTCACCCACCAATGTGAGATTTTTTGAGATTTTTTAAATGAAGGAGGAGGAGCCATAAAAACTGGGACCAAAACTCACCAAGGCCTGTTAAAGAATATACTTATATGCCAGTGGGTCATTAATTAAAAATGCTTCAGTGAAATTGCTCAAAAATCTGACTTCTGACTCTCTATCATACATTCTTTCACCCACTAATGTTAGATACCTGAGACCTTTTTTTGAAATAATTGAGCTATAACGAATAGAACCTATAAATCCGACAGTTAAAAAAAAACTTTACATGCCAGGTTCCTTGGTTTTTCTATTGTGTAAAATTAATAATATTTTTTATTAACATGTCCAAAAAGCATTCATCAAACATTCCTAAAAATATTATCCAGAGATTTACATTATTAACTGTTTCACATTTTGCATAAAAAATGAATCAGAGAGGTACTGTCCAGCCATTTAAGGTGGAACGGAATCTGCGAATAAGTGGCTAGTGAATAAGAAGCCAACTTCAGCCTCCTGACCCTGCGCTGGTTCATGCCGAGAAGCCCACAGTGACAGATGTAATCGCTGCCCCAACACCTCAGTTGTTCCTGGGGAATTTGGTTGTGCCATTCGGCCAGTAAGTAAAACGCACCGTTCCACTGACTTGTGACAAAAGACGTGTGCTACATGAAACAGTATATGTATCGTGTTTAATACTACTGTTTTACTACTTTTAAATGTTATGCTTCTTTTAAATGTGTATACATCCGTAAATACCACTTTGTAAGTACGTTTAATGTGGAAAACACTTTACATATAGTTCTACAAGGCACAGTGTTGTCACAACATATATAGAGTATACAAGACATAGTGTTGTCATAAAACATATACAGTGTACAAAGTGTAATTTTTTCTGTGTAATTTGAGTGAAGCTGCCACTGCTGGACAGAATGTGCAATTTTAGAATGGGCAATTTATAATGTGCATTTTTTCTGGTGCACTGCTAATGCTTTTGTAAAGGCCTGTCAGTCCATGGTGTACCTGTCTGTGTATTTACAGTGTACTCTTTATCACTTATACATCCACCCTGTATATACTTATTTACATATGCTAACTGTTTAAATGCAAGCAACTTGCCCAAGCCTACATCTAGTATTACTTCTTAAAGAGCTATTTAGTTTTATACACAATTTACATACATATAAGTATATTTTTTAAATACAGTCGCGGATACTTATATTCCTGGATTATATTCTGTACATTTTTAGATTGTACATCTGAACATTTATTGTATACTATACTGTGGTGCTATACTGTGCACTTTATACAAAAATGTGCAATTAAGTTTGCTTACAGTTTACAAACATCTATGTATATTGTATAAAACAGCTATTCACACTATATTCCTAGATTTTATACTGCACATCTTTAGACTGTATATTGAGCATTTTTATTTTTATTTTACGCTATATCGTGACCTATATTGTGACAAGGCATGTACAGTATTGTCATGTGTTAGTCTGTTATGTATTCTTACTCCCCATAGTAACCTCATATATAAATTAAGACACATAAAACTGAACTTAAAATTTTCATTAAAATTTAGCAAAATATTTAAGTTGAGATTGTTGTCTTCTCCAAAAAACATCTGCTTTGTTTTATTAATATTTAGAGTAGGATTGCTGTCCCAGCAGCCATTCACAATTCCATTTATCAATTTGCACAAAACTATGGCTGTTATCAAGGTTTATTTTCCTCTGTTGAGGTTCTTTACTGATTGTCACAATGATGACACTGATGATGGGACTAAGTTGATGTGTATCATCCCAGCATAATCGAACAGCACAGAGATGCGGTGGTTAACCCACGTAGATGTGGGAACTCAGCAGCCAGGACCTCGCCCAAAAGGACAGGCCGGAGCTTTTCGGCGAGGAGCGGAGGAAGGAGATTACAAAAGCATACGATTCTGTGATACACATCACAAGCATGCAGATGAAGAGATTCTGCAAATACATCAGAGACAAGGAGCAAGTAAGTGCTGTTAACATGAAGACCACGATAGCATAGCAAATTAATATGCAAATTACTGTGATTTTAATTATGTTTGCTGAATGAATATGTGTGTGTGTGTTTACTTGTGGTTATTGAAACTGGCATTTCATGAATACATTCGTTCTCCAATAACCACAGGCTAGCACCTCCAAATGTGAATCTCCATCATGGGGGTCAGGAGATGAAGATCAAATGTTAGCTGCAAGCCAATTTGTGGAAGGTAAATGAGATAGTAGATATCAAACCTCTAAAATTAATTTGTTTGGTTAATTCTTAAATTTGCTTAAGTCCCAGAAATCCTATTTTACAGGTGAGTGTAGCAGTCAGTCTCTGAAGGCCCAGAATTCCCAGTCC
>JBBMFX010000080.1:21690529-21701357 GCA_037832545.1 Rhabdalestes septentrionalis | reverse complement strand
TAACATTCTATGTAGGCTTGTTATATAGGCATTAAATGTAAACATTAATTGGGGCTAATTAGCCCCAAGAGGGGGGAATGAAGAAGGAAATTTTATCCTACCTGTGTTTTATTGATTTGTTCAAAACATGTATGGAAACACCTTCGTCGAGAGCCAAAGAAGGATAGTGAAACTCAGATCAGGTGGGGAACATCCTAGAACCGGTGAGCCCAGGACCACTAGCGGTCACAAACAGTAATTACCACAGGGAGTCAGTTCATGGTCCTGCAGTGACCTTTAGCAGCCACTGGCTGGTATCATGACATGTTAACTGTATTATGAATAAAGAACTGTATTTAGAACTAATATAGAAGGGGACAGAAAACATAATTTCCCTGTTTGGATATATTTGTGTATATATTGAGAGAAAGAGTGAGAGAAAAGTTTAATACAGAGGAAAATACTGAGTTAAGAGAAACTGGAGAATTCGATTAATTTAAATATAGACGGATTTGGTTATGTTGCTATTAAGCTAACTGGCTAGGGTTAGATTAATGCCTCCAGCTCTGCAAAGCTGGACCACAGAGTGTAATATATGTGATGTGTGACTTATATCTGGTTAAGATTTGTGAATGTTGGTTTTGTATGTTTTTTTACTGTTCTGTTGTGAGATATGTACTGTTTTATACTGTTGCTGTAATGGCTATGTGGCTAATGGTATTATGATAATCATAGTTTTGGAAATGAGAAAGAGAGGATATATATTCTCATTTGTAAATGCTTTGTAAAGCACAGACAGGAAACACTTTAGATGAGCTCCCAAAATATTCTTATGTAACTAGTTAAAACTCTTGCATCCTGCTTTTGGTAAGTGTTTGTAAAGCGGTTATTCATACATAAACTACTCTTAATGAAGGTCTGTAAAATGTTGCATCCATGAAGGTCCGTCACATAAGCCTTAACAGTAACTTAATAAAACAATGTTAAACAAAGTTAGACAAATACTGAAAAATGATATTAATAAATGCATAATAAATGATGAACAATACTTAGGTAAAGTTATGCACAGATGCTCGATAAATCATTTCTTAAGCATTTCCTAAGTTAGATAATTCATATAATGGATTTATTCATCAGAGATAAAACATTAACATGTTTATTAATGATTAACTGATGAGAATTAACTAAGGGATAATTACTAAAACATGATTAACAATGTATTAACTAAGACTTTATAATAACTACTCACTATTAAGCATTTATTAAGCATTGGTAAAGTGCTACCCAAAAAAACATAAAAAAAACACACATAAGAAAGTGTTTTTAAGCTAAATGCAAGTTTGGCATTTACCTTAGCCCAGGTCAACTCTGCATCTAGGTCATTGGGCATCCCCTCTATTGATGATCGGCGAGTCAGTTCACCATCAATCACTGCTAACCACTCTGTCAGACTGTTTACCTCCTTCCTAAACTTCCTCAATAGCTTCAGACATTTTTCCAGTTCTTGCTTTCCTTCTGTCACCTAGGCAACAAGAGATGTGTGTCACACATTATTACATGCATTCGTGGAAACGCTGTGGAGAGAGAGGTTTGAAAGTTGTGAGTCTACTACCTTCCCCAATCCTTTAATTTATGCTGGGACTCCTCAGAAAAGGAATTAGAAAATCAATGTGATGGTTCATACATTTATCTTATAATAATCTTAAATGTAAAAAGTAATAATCAATTAAAGTAATATAGTTAAAAATATCTAGCGAAACACAATAAGGCTTCCTATTACCCTGAAAGCAAAAAGCGTTTACATAAATGCATCAGGGCCCCAGTGTGTTAGTTATCATACCTGTGACCCCAAATCGTTGTATGAAAGCTTAAGGCTTGTCAAACGATCATCCAGCTCTTTGGGTTGCTCCGTCTGCTGCCTCTGCACAATCTGTCTTCCTGTCTTTATCACCATCTCCACCTCTGATTTCACTTCACTTAGATTTTTATACAACTTCTGCAGGAGAAGAACAGTGAAATGAAGACTGATGGAATTTAATTTGAAGTGAAGTGTGACTGCATAGGTCATGACAATACCTCTCTCACATAGACTCATAAGGCCACTCACCCGTTTACTCTCTATCTCATTCATTTCAGACCAATCAATACTCGTTTTTTATTAAATCAAACAGAAAGTGACATGTATTTTTTATAACTAACCTAAGCGATAGTGTCTTGAGTCTGATGTGTGAATTACACTATCTTACACTCACATGCAATATAAAGGTGAAACACTTTGGTCTTGATTCAGCCTGTACTAGTGGTATCTTCTTCATCTGGAAAGCTAGCTTGAGTTCCTACAGTTGAAATGCTTAACTGTTGTACTGCTATTTTGCTGTCCACTTTGACTTCTTTTTTATAGATTGCAACTTTTTTTGAGTGGTTTGTATGTTTGGTGGCTGTATGTGTCCCTGGTGAGGTTAGCTTCATTTGTTTCATTGCAATTAGATAGACAAATATCACCTGGTTTTTGGGAGGCCAGAGCTAATTAGTGGGCATGGCTTATAAAGGAGATACACCTTCAGAGAATGGATCTTCGTATTTTCAACCTTCAGCTAAGTGTCCTTTCTTCTCAATCCTATTTTGTTTTATTTATTTACTACTACTACTACACAAAATGTCCTTTATGTACCTGTTCACATATCTTACAGGCTAGGAAGATACATTTACATTAGTGTTTCCTCAGCTTCTACAGTAGTTCATGGTGGACTGCAGAATTGCCAACCCTGCATAAAGAAAGCTAACTTCATGAACTGGTGTCTCTCCACTTTTTCGAATTCCTGGTCTTCACCAAGACCTGCATCACACTTGAACACTGCTACTCCATCTGTACTCTCCTCTGCCATGTCCTTCTCTTAAACCTACAGGTTTGCTTCTCTTATGGAGATGATGTTTTACACTTCTCAGGCTTACCCAGCTCAACAGCTCATCCTTTTGAATTCCATTTTGTTACTGGAATTCTTCCAACTAAGCTCCATGTCATAGTCTTTTATCACCCACCTGGCCCTCTGGGTAACTCCATTGACAACTGGACATCCTATTGAGCTCATTTCCAGTTGATGACTCTCCATTCATTCTCCTCAGGGAATTTTAATCTTCCAGCTGACAAGACGCAGGCCTGTGAGCTAGCGATGCTCCTATAGCCATTCGTCCTGTCCCTCAGCACATCTCCTCTGACCCACAAAACACTTAGTATCAACCAGATCACTCCCTTTGTTCAATGTCATGTCCATACACACACTTAATGAGCCGAACTCAAAGATTTGAAACACGTTCTACATACACAATAGACCTATAACACCAAATTATGTCCACAAATCTGTTTAAATTTGGGTAGATAATCTAGTCCTCCTTACAGGTGCTGATTAGGTCATGAACATTGTACAGGTTGGCCACTCTGAAATGTGCAGTTTGATCACACAGCACAATGCCACAAATGTTGCAAACTTTTCAGGGAGCGTGCAATTGGCTTGCTGACCGCAGGAATGTCTACCAGAGCTGTTGCCCATGAAATTAATGTTCATTTCTCTACCATAAACCATCTCCAAAGGCTTTTCTGAGTATTTAGCAGTATATTCAACCACCCTCACAACTGCAGATCATGTGTAACCAGACCAGCCCAGGACCTCCACATCCAGGATGTTCACCTCCGTGATAATCTGAGACCAGCTCCTCGGGCAGCTGTAGAAACAATTGGTTTGCATAACCAAATAATTTCTGCACAAACTGTCAGAAACTGTTTCAGGAAAGCTTATCTGCATACTTGTCAATAATAGGGTCTGGACCTGGTGTGTGTGTGTTTGTTGCATTGTGTTCTCTTTTATTCAGTACTATTTTTGAATATCTTTTGTGTGTATCCTTATCTCCCCCTTACTCCACTTGCCACTGTCCATCTCCAGTTGAATCAGCTACCAATGACCTTATCTTTTCACAGCTCAATTAATCTACTATGCCCCTTATCTTCCAGGCTGAAGCGTGTCTCTCCCCTGTCTCCATGGTTGTCTGAGGTCCTGTGAAGTAACAGAAGGGAACTGAGAGCAGCTGAAGAAAAGATTGAAAAATGTTCACTCTCTTTTATCCAAATTTGTGGCTGATTTTATTTTTGCAAAGTCTTCTTTTTACAGAACCATGTTTGAAGAATCAGCATCCAACCCTCACAAGCTCTTTGCCACCTTTTGCAGCTCTCTCACAGAAGACTTACTCTTTGATAAGAAGATTGATGACATTAGTAGATCCTTCCTGCCAGTCAGTCAGAGACAAATCCATACTGCCCAGTTTTTTAGCTTCTCCTCTTCCTCTCGAGGATATGTCCTTGCTCCAGCAAACCCAACATGTCTCCGCTCGACCCTATCCCATTGAGTAAAATGGTAATCCCACATATCACCTACATCATTAATGGCCTCTTAACAAGGGGCAACTGTCAACTCTGTTTTCAGGTCTGCAGTGGTCACATCAAATTTCAGGAAAACCATGCTGGACTCCTCAGATATCAACAACTACAGACCAGTATCTCTTCTCTCCACCCTTTCCAAAGTTCTGGAATGCAGTTTATAACTTAACATCTTTCTTTCTCAAAATAGGCTTCTGGACCCTCACCAGTCTGGCTCAAGGCGACCAAAACTACTTTATTTGCCATCTCCAAGCAACTTCATGCACGTAGATCAGCCAACCTGTCTTCTGCTCTGATTCTTCCTGACCTTTCTGCAGCCTTTGACATGGTTAACCACTGGATTCTCATGGCTACCATCCTTGGGATGTTGGGCACAGCCTGGCAATGGTTTGCATCCTACCTTGATGACCAGAAGAACAAGTAGCATGGCATCGCTTCCTGTCTACCATGTGAATATTACTCACTGGTATTCCACAAGGCTCGGCCCTTGGACCGCTTTTGTTTTCTCTGTATACTGGTTCTCTTGGAGATGTAATAGTCTCACATGGCTTTTCCTACCATTTTCATGCAGATGACACTCAACCCACATCTAAGACTGCCTGGCTGACATTTCCGCTTGGATGGCAGCCCACCACCTCAAGCTGAATCCAAGCAAGACTGAGCTTCTTTTCATCAAAGGGAGACCATCACCAAGCCACAACCTTACCATTTCTTTTGAGAACTCATTTACCATCCCTGCATAAAAAATAATAAATCTTAGTGTCATGCTAAATGCAGGACTGCCATTTTTGTCACACGATGAACATCTTTCCAGGACATGGATATAGCTTCTTTACATCAATTTCTCGCCACTGAAGCTACACAGTTACTTGTACAATCAATGGTCATCTATATACTGGACTACTGCAACTCACTACTGGCCAGACTTCCACTGAAGGTAACAAGACCATTTTAGCTGAGACAGAATGCACCTGCAAGGGTATAATTCAATGTTCCTTAATTCTCACACACCACACCTCTACTAAGGATTCTTCACCGGCTCCATGTAGCCGCTTGCATTAAGTTTAAAACATTAGCAATATCACTTCTCGTCCTCTCAGAACAAGCAATGCTTGTCTTAAACACCCATTGCGCAAAAGAAGATATGCATCAAAATTCTTTTCAGTCTCTGCCCCCAGTGGTGTAACAAACTCCCTCTTGAAATCAAATCTGTGATGTCCCTTGCATTACTGGAAGACCCACCTCTTCAAGCCTCACCTACTCACCTTGGTGAGTAACCAGGCCTCTGTTTTTCCTTACTTGTGTGTTAGTTTTTCTTTTTTTTCTTGTTGGCACTGTTTAAAGTGTGTAACTTTGGTGGCAGTAAATTGGTTAAATGCAGATGCTGTTTGAGTCTAGATTTACAGGTATGAAAAACAGATGTGGACAACTTAAGCACTGATAAGAGCATCTGCTAAATGTTAAATGTAAAGCAAGAACTTGTACTACTGTGGCCCTTAAGGGCAAGTCCCTGCTATTTTAGCCATAATCATAATGAGATGCAAATATATTACACCCACCATGCACTGCTCCAGTTGAGACTGCACTACTTCCTGCTCCACACTGCGAATACTCAGCACCCTTAGTTGACCCTTCACCTCTTCCAACACACGCTCACATTCCTTCAATCGCTGATCAAAGTTGGCTGGCTTTTGAAAAAGTCGAAACTTTGCTTGCACCTCCAACAGTTTGTCCTTAATTAAAAACAAATGTGTGGTTAAAATTTGTTTTATTTATCCAATTTCTATTGTACAATCTACTTAGAGTTTTTTTGCCTATTTTATTTACTGTTTTTGTTAACATCCGCCCAAAGTAAATTCCTAGTACAAATTACACAAAAAATTGATTATAATAAAAAAGCACATCTATTGATTTTTGTCATATGGACAACAATGTTGTGATACAGTGTAATATAATGCACAGATAGTTCCATGTGTTACATTCCATATTTTACTATATATAACTTTTTAAAATTTTCTTGCAAAAAAAAAAACAGCTGAGAAAAAAAAAATCCAACCTTTTAAACAATATTAATATAACCTGGCAAATGTCAAGTTCATACGATAAAGTAATGCTTGCATCATATTAGCTTTAAACATCATTTTATTTATTTATATTTTTTTGAAACCCTCTACTTTCTAGTTTCTCTTAATTACAAAAATATTTATAAAGTTGTGTAAAGGCCATGCATTTCCTTGTGAAGTCTAAAGAAGAAGAAATGTAATTCTCACATATGTAGCATCTATCTCTGACAACACTTTCTCAGATGCATCTGCTTCACTGGCCTTTTTCTTCACACCATCCAGAGTTATCTCGTGACCACTTAACTCAGTCTGAATTTTCTATGAACAAAAGAAACACATTTTCATGTACACTGATATTTTCTCTTCATAAAATATACTGTAACATATCTGCATGTCTTCAGTAGTTGATAAATATCATGCTGTGTTTCACATATAGGGCTGGAAAATCACATGTCTACAATGCTAGACAAATATTTTGCCTTCTAATAAAATGCAAACCTGAGCTTCCTGAGGTATTTGACCTGCATCTATACCATCTGCAAGATATGCAGTTAAATGACGATTGGTTGTATTTAGAGAATCTTGAATAAGACGCAGGGTTTTGTCATTTTCTTGAGCCCACTGCAAGCTCTTTTCCAGTTGTTGTTGCCTTTGTAATGCCTGTCATTATAAAGAGTGAAAAATAATAGGCAGAGAAAAACAGAGAAATCGGAGTTAAGTACAAAATAGTTCACAAAGTTAAACTAAGACCCAAAATGGTCCAAATATTACCCTTTGCATAAGCTCATCCCAGCGAATGTTGTAGTCTTCCACCTTTCTGTGAATAAGCTCATGGAGGACTCTGCCATCCATTAGAGTCTGGGCTAACTCACGTATTTGGTTTCGATTATAATCAGGATGTTCCCTAATCATGGCGTCTAAGGACTGGAAGGAACAGAAAATATTGCATTAAAAACAGCTCTGGCCAACAACAAATCATTATTATGAGAATATTATGCACTTGCTCCAGTGTTGCTGTGGCCTTGTGCTTTGCACTTCTTTGCACAGCTTTAGTTTTGAAGCAGGCTAAAGTACCACAAATCGTTTTCCCCTAAATTAATTATATCACGTCATAATATCTGGCACATTTTTGTGAACAACCGTTTCTTGCCACCCTCTTATTCATACCACCAGGGCTTATGTGCACTGTTAACAAAAACAGATATGGTGCAAATAATATTAAATATACACGAGGAGGTCCAACATGGTCCAATTGTGTACCTTACATTGTAAGGATACACTACCTTTACTTTTACATGGGAAAGATAACACATCATATTACAATTATGTTCCCTCCTGAGGGTTATGACAATATATCCTTGAGAGTACCACTCTTTTGGCAGTGTTCTTGTCCCAAAGGTTTTGAGGTATAACTGTGTGCGTGTCTGCCCTGGACTGGCAACCTGTTCATGGTGTTTTCCGGTCTTTCACATTATGAGTGCCGGGACAGGCTCGAGGAACTACCACCACTTTGGTTTATAGAATGATAGTTTTAAGTTAGAAAACACTTGCTGTTGTTTGTTAAAATTAGTCTTTTCTTCATTTGAGGTCCATACATTTAAGGTTAAAAGTACTTACACTCAGTGCCTCGGCTATTTCATTTGCCCCCCCTTGAAAATTCTCTGTGTCATCAAGTTTTTTCTCTAACAGGTCCATCCAAGCATTTTCTTGCTCCAAATAGGACAGCAATTCACACCAGCAAGCCCAAACCTCCTGCAAAGCACAAAAATTGAGCATTATTATTAAGTTGGATGTACATATCCTTAGTGGGGGATTTTTTAAGCGAATATATCTGTTATAATATCCTGTGGTACAACTAATATAACATTATTTAGGAAGAAGAATAACAGGATGCAACACAGTGAAGTATACCTCTAATGTCTTGTACTTTCCATCAAGTCGGCTACACAGCCGGTGGTAGTTGGAAGTCAAAACATCCAGTTCTGTTTTCAGGGCATCATGGGCTGTAGGTGGAGCCTTTGAGATGAAATTCATAACTTTCTCCGTCAGTAAATTCACTTTAACTTCTTTCTGATGGACTTCCTCTTGAGCTCTCTGAATGTGTAATTGATACAGAAAAACATACAACTATGTTTAAGATATTTTTTCATTTCATATCCATAAGAAAATCAAAATGGGAAAGACAAGTACAATGTAACTAATCAACCTACAAGTAAGAGACATGCAACATATTCAGTTCCTGTTTTCATTACTTATGTTTGTTCACTTACTACAAAAATGATTAAATTCTTATCGTTGACTACTTTAGAGTAGTCCACAATTGTGCCACTTTAGAGTGTTCAAAGGAGGCAAGAGAAGGGTCACCTGCAGTAACATTTTCTGAGATAAGTACTTACTAGCCTTTCACACTGTTGATGCCATTGAGTCAGGTTGTCCATGTTAGCTGCAAACCTGTGGATTAAGTCAAGTAGTGCGACAGAGTCTCAGGGCTGGAGCCTATCCCAGCTGCAATGGGTAAAGGCAGGGTACACCCAGGACAGTTGCCAGCAAGTTGCAGGGCCACATATAGAGACAGACAACCATTCACACTCACAGGCACACCTAGGGGCAATTTAGTGTGCTCAATAATCCTGTCCCCAACGCATGTATTTTTTTGGTTGGGGGAGGAAACCGGAGCTCCCGGCGGAAACCCATGCAGTCAGAGGGAGAACATGCAAACTCCAAACGGAAAGACCCTGCACCCAACCTGGGAGTCAAACCTGTGACCTACTTGCTGTGCTGCAACAGCACTTCCCCCTGCGAAACAGTGCCTTGACTAAAAGAGTATGTGCTAGAGTTGGATGTCTCGAGACCGGTCTTTTATGCGGCCTTGGTGTCGTCTTGGTCTCGACGGACTTTGGTCTTGGTCTCGACGGACTTTGGTCTTGTCTTGGTCTCGCTGTCTCGGTCTTGCTGTCTCAGATCGACATAGTGGTCGGGAGATTTGGAGTCAACAGCATCCATGACATACGTAATGTTCGATAATGTGTCGTGCACAAAAGCATCCGCTGTAAGCTGATGCTTTTTAGTGAATCAGAAGGGTCGACTCCCATTGAGCAAATGCCGGCTCCCCACTTAATATCCTTTCGCTGCTCAGCTCTCACACAGTGGCTCAGGTACTCTCCAACCCCTACATATTGTGGCCAAATCACATGCAAGGATTTAGAATAATATCATTATGTGAAAAGCAAAAGGGTGAGAGACGCAACAGCCAGGTGGAGTGTGCGTCCGTGCTCTCAGTTAGTGAGTGAGTGAGACAGTTGGTTGTACAAGTGCATCGCAAAAACACGTAAATATACAGATGTCTTACACCCATAAACGAAGCAGCATCTGGCTGCAGTTTAAATATACTGCTAATAGCAGAGCAGTACCTCCACTGTAAAACAAAAATAACAGAACACAAAGAGTTTTGGGTAAATGCAAAAAAGAAGCAAGTCTCCTTGACTGAGACAGCCGGGATTACTTCAAACTTCACCAGGCACCTGGAGCGCAAAGACCCTCAAAGGTAAGCTAGCCAGTAGCCATCTATCCATCTTCAAACTCTTCTACCTACATTTCCAGATGACCAGATCATGTTTATGTAATATTGCTGTTTGTCATGTGTTCTTCACGCGGTATAAATTATTTAGGGACATATTTTTTGCAACCGTCTTAGCAGATTTAACTTTTCTGGTGAAGCACAGGTAGCTAGCTCTAGCAGTGGCTATCAGCTACTTGAAAAGTTTTCACTAACAGTAGGTATTTTGGCTAATTCGTTGAGCTGAAATATATAGAAACCATTTCAGTGAGCACTGTAAGGGCTAGTATGGAGTGGTTTGTTTTCTACTTTAATGGGCATATTTTTGTGGTTGCTTACTCGTAAGGAAGGACGGGCGTTAAATTGCTAATGGCTAACATCTGCATTCTCGTCAGTGAAACCCTAAACAGAGAGGTCTATGGCTCTGGTCCAGATAGCACGGATAGCAAAACTGAATCCTAAACTTCTAAAATCGAATCTAGGAGTCTTTGACTATGACTGTCTTTGACTGATTCAGCAAAATTATCATATTTGATGTGGTTATCACATTTTGGGGTTTTCTCCTATGTTGTCCTACTAAAACAGTCCAGTGTGAACTACAGCATGTCATTATTATACAGTTATTTTGTATGGATGTAACAGACTTTAAGTAGTTCATTTCTTGTCAGTACAGCTGTGTCTGATGGCTGACTGTCATGAGAAGGCTTAATGCAATATGCAAAGCTAATGCACAGAGATCTTCTGTAGATTCCATTCAACTGTATTTTCCAGTTATTGTTATTTAAGGTCTTGCAACCCTGA
>JBBMFX010000080.1:21633201-21659076 GCA_037832545.1 Rhabdalestes septentrionalis | reverse complement strand
TGCATGCTATCTAATAATAATAATAAGAAGAAGCCTAGGGATAACAATAGATAGCATGCCAATGCATGCTATCTAATAAAAACGTGTCAAATTGGGGTGCTTGGGGAGAGTGAGGCACAACATGCAGGTCCTTGTAGTTTTTAATACTATAGACACAGACTCTACAGAAAAAAGGGGGCTGGTCTGGCCTGTTCTCCGTGGGGTGTAGGGACACTCGTCCCTCCCTGCCCAAGAGGCCGGAGCACCCGCTGACAACAAGGGAGCCCACGTCCCTGTCGCGCACATGCTGTGTGTGTGTGTAGTCTGTCTAGAACACACAGAGTGTTAGTTCCGTTCTTCGAGCCAGCGAATGTTGAGAAAAGAAATATATATTTAAATGGGGGTCATAAGTAACCCCCTCTGGCCCCTGTTAGCACCACTGATTGGGAATAAACATACACCAGTAGGAATTCGGGAATGTGCCTGTGTCACATCGGGAGGTGCTCGGGAGTGAGGCGAGGCGCAGAGTGCAGGTTCTTTAGATGCTATTTTAATGTGGACACAGACTCAAGACAATACAGAATTAAACAGAAATCTGGCACGCGGGCCAAACTCAAATACAACACAAAAGACACAAAAGGGTAAATAGGGTGCTGGAGACAAAAGGTATCCTGATTGATGCTAAGACAATGAACACAGGAATCTAAGGAACTTAAATACAAGAACCAATCACAACCCACAATCACTAACTAAATACAAGACAGGTGAATCACAGAGACTCCAGACACACACAATCAAAATGTCAAAATAAAAGTACTCAGGAAAAACCTCTGCCATAACAGCCTGTTTCTAGTTACAGATTTCAGGAAGGTACATTAAATGCTTGATTTTATAGATTGTATGTAAGTGAATACTTGTTTATGTGTTAAAATAATTGCTAAATTATTTTCCTTGATTACTTTTACTAAAAATTGCTAGTGACAATAACCCTACATATTTTGCTTTCTTTTTTTGCTTATCATAAAAGCCATGCCTCAGACCAAAACTGCACATCAGAAAAGAAGGCTGAGAGGAGCTTCAGTTGAAAATCAACTTCACATAAATGTCCAAAAGGAGCGAGCCAGTCACCTTAGATGGTATACATGAACACATTCATTACACTAAGTAAGTGCATTGTGTTTATTAATTGTGTTATTTAACTTTTGTTTATTTTCTAGGCACATGCATTTAGGTGAAGACACAACAGAAGAGAAAATGAAAATTTTGAAGGAACAGGAGTTAGCAGCTGCTGAGTACATGGTAGGGTCATTAATAATCTATACTTTATTTCCTGTTCATGATCATTTCTGAGTAAATTTTTCATAACTGTGTATTTGTTCATGATCAGAAACCTGGTTAATAGAATGGGCCACATCCAACTCAGCCAGAGGGAGCCCATGAGCAAGCCCTTAATGAATTGTAATAAAAAAAGTTTCTAGTCTTTTATGCAAACTCATTGATTTTGCTTACTGACTTCAGTATGGACAAGCCACAGTTAGAATGTCCTGTAACTAAAGCTAAACAGTGTTTTAAAACAAAGCAGTGCCGTACTAAGTTGAACTGATTTTCTCTGTTGATTCACCTGATTAAATTAATAAAGAACTGATTCTCAATACATGTTTTCTGGGGGAAAAAAAAGAAAAGGAAAAAATTGACATTATATAGGAATGTGACGTTTTATGTGATCATGCAGGCAGAACAACACATTTCGAAACATTTATTATACAAAAGGTATTTTGTGTGTGGTAAACTTGGAGTATTAATGAATATTGCAGCACACCTTCAGAATAATTTAGCACACCTTCAGAGATCTTGTGGGTTCCATGTTTTGAAGTGTCAGCCCTGCTTTTGTACCATGAATGGGCCTGTACAGGTCGTGTTCCTGTTTTGGCTGATTGGTGCATCTTCTCTTAGCAGCTTGCTTGCTTGCTTTTCTGTTATATATAGTTGTTCAGTCCACTTAACTGCAAAACATTTGATTATACTGTTATCATGCAGTGATTTGCAGACAATCTGCTGGTATTAAATGCATGTATGTGTTTTAGAGGAAAAAGGACAAAGGCAGCAGGGCTGTGAATTTTGTTAAAGTCAATATAAAACTTACATCACAACGAATTCTGCGAGTTACAGGGCAGGTAATGGTAGATGGTTAAACAGAGCTTATTTTATAAAGTATAATTAAACTTCAAACAAAGTGAGGGATGAACCTGTATGGGATATATGGGTTGACTGTCTTAGCATATTTTTCTCGTACATATTTGACAGTGCTAATGCTTTACATAAACATAAATGTCCCTGAATTAGCAATACTATAATGCTTATTTCTGTAGGGAAAATTAATCAAATGCAGAAGATTTAGCAAGCTCGCCTAACTGTCCACGATTTTTGTCAAAGCAGTCATCTGCTAATATTCCAATTCACCTTGCACCCATAGTCATAGCATCACACGTGAAAAAATTGTCAAAATTACTTCCATCATTACTATTTGTGTTGCAGGTGACAGACTGCATTCCTGGCTTCTCCATCCATGCCGGTAACCAGCCGAATGTCAGACAGAGTGTGCTAAGACTTTTCCAACAAGCTGTACGGAAGGTAAGGTATCTCATTTTGTGATGATTCTAGTGAAGATTTACTTAGCATGTACTTACTGAACATTCTAAATGGTTATTTATTGACATTTTAAGCTGTACCATGATTGCTCTACAATGTTAGGAGTCATTTATAAAGGACTAATATGTCACAGAGATGCTTGGCAATCTTTATTTTATTTTAATTTTGAAACACAGCATTCAGGTCTAATGAATTACTGTATTTCGATTCAAGTTAGAAGTGTGCTGTTAACTTTAATCCTGTGCATGCTGACAATACAAAATGTCACATACAACAGAGTGTTAGGCTTTAATACATGTGTCATCGGATATTTGTGTTTTTTCCAGGTCATTCTAAGATGTCGTATGAATAATAGACTACGTTTGTTGCAAGAACAAATTAGAGGACAGCAATACAAAGGTGAGGAAAATGTTTTACTTAACTCATGCCAATAGCATATTGCCACCTACACAAAAATAAATATGAGAAAGGTGAGTTAAAATTTTGGAGTTTGGTTTCTCATGTTTTATGTGCAGATGAAAAGGTACATATTTTGAAGCTGTCCTCAGAAAAGCTGCTGTCCTTTATGCTGCCTGTCTTTTGTCCTGCAAACCATAAAGACGAGCTTGTGAGTAACTCTAATATATAAAAAAAAACTTTTCTGTACAACCAAAAATAGAGGGTATTATTATTTTGTACAGGAAATTTTTTGTGGATATTGTGTGTGCCAGTTTGTAAGAGGAATATATTTTCACTGTTTCTGTTTCTCTCTAACAACTATAGGAGTTTGGGATAATACCACGGTGTCTGTGCCTTCTCACATACTTAATAATTCACTGTTGTGAAATCACTCATGATACAGAGTAGCAAAATACACCACTCACCAATAAGCTTAAGAACATTGAATGGTAAACTGAATAACATTGATTATCTCACTACAGTGGTACCTGTTGAGTATTAGGTGAGGGTTCCTGCGGGGTCTTAAAAAGTAAAAAAAATTTAAAATTAAAATGTCTTAAAAATGCCCAGTTTTAAATTTTATTTACCCAAGTCTTAAAAGTATTACCTCTGTTCATTACCAAGAAGCATTGTCCTCAGAACATAACATTTTAAAATGTTGTAGAACTAAACCTTGAGTTAGTGACCTATCAGCCAATCAGAAAATAGAATTCTCAAAAAAATTATTCACTTTCAGGGCTGAGGCTCAGTTCCTAACGCCTTCCACATCCTTGTATAGTGCACTACATAGGACACACAACTATTACTGCCTATGTTGTGCACTGATGTAGGACGTAGCAATTAAATCAGGTTTAAACATCACGTGAGGTCTGAAATAAGTTTCAGGTTCAAGCACACATTTGTTTACACCTCCAATCCCACCACAATAAAATTAGGTGTATTAGGCAGCAAGTGAACAGTCAGTTTCTTGAAGCTGGTGTGCTGGAAGCACCAAAGACTTCCTTTGACAAGACTTAATGGTTAAATTTAAAATAACTGCTAGAAAGGTGCATCACACCATGCTGTGTATGGAACTGTATAACCGCAAACACTGCAGCCCACTTTCATAAGACAAAGGTTTAACTTCATACAGTTAACCTGTAGCAATTCGGCGCCTACACCAAAAAATATTTTAGTGAGTTGAGTTCAAAAGTTTTGCTTAGGTAGATCAAAAGCCTACAAGTTTAACATCTTGTATGGTTTTTTGAGCCACTGTGAAACTGAGTTAAAATGCTGTGCTGCTGTGTTGTAGCTAATTGCAGCTAGGCCAGTTTGAAAAGACAACAAAGAAACAACAACAAGACTATTTGACTCTTCACACATACAAATTAAGGTGTCATTTAAAATGACAATAGAAGCATGCTTATCAGCATTGTAGAAGCCTCAAATTCCAGGTAAAACAGCATCACCTGTGTATACAAACATCACATTCACTGTCAAAATGTCTGTAATGACTGATGTTTTGGTTTGTTATGTTTGTTTGTTTGTTTTGTTTCCCCAGGCTGTGGACCAACTTGGGCATGTTCATGTGAACCCTTTTAAGGGAGATTTGACTGTCATCGTTCCTTTTTTCTCTCTAAAGGTACAGTAAAAACGGCTTTTCTTATTCACTAAACTTATATTTACCATGTTTGTAAAGGCCTGTATCAATAAAAATATATGGATAACATTGTAAGTATAATTATCATTATTATCTCATTATTATTTCAGTTGGAACAAGCATAAGTTAAGTCGATGAATGGCTATTTTTCTAGGTTTCTCAGTATTATAAGCTTTTGGGGCATCAGGAAGTGTTGGTCTATGACACTGGAACCTCTTTTGTCCACCATGAGCTGCGTAGGCCATTACTCATTGGAGCAGAGGTCATTAAATAATAATAACAAATAAAACTGTATTTTAATTTATGATACTTTTTTAAAAGGAGCACATCTCTTTTATCAGTGTCTTATTTTGGGTTGTTTGTGTGTCCCAGGATGAATTGTGGCCTGCAGTTGAAGTTTATGACAAGATGGAGCTGCAGGAGGACCATGGATCAAAGCAGAAGCTGAATACAACCTTACATTTCAGTGCTCCTAGAAATATCTTAAATCCACTTATTGGCCACTCTCTCAGGATCTTTGTAAATACTTCCTTTGCCATTTCTATTTAATGATTAATATTCATGTTCAGATACGGTTTTGTTAGTTTTTAGGGGTCATGATTTACTGTAGTTTTTTAAATTAAAAAATCTCAAATTATACAATACACACATTGGTTTGGCTATCTGTGTACTTTGGTTGTGTAATCTGAAACAAAAAAATTGCAAAGTGTAATGTTGCCAAAGGTATGTGGACATCTGACCATCACCCCTATCTGTCTCACCCTTACCCCGAGGCAGAGATTTAACGAACTGACATGTGTCAAGGATGGCATCCTATAATAGTACCATTTTATTGCCTCTGAGCCATTTAATGCCAACCATTCTGCTGCCAGAACTCATATAGTGTGGCGAAAACTCAAATAGTCAATAGGACTGTCCACAGTAGGGCAGTTCATAATATACTGTTGCATTGAAGTACCTTGTTTTCACAAGGTAAATCCATCCACTCTGATGAAGCTGGCATTAAATGTATTTCAATTTTTTACAGTAGTGTAGATATGTCTTGCTCTAAGATTGCTAAAATAATCTAAACCTAAATTGCTTGAACATGTATGAGCTAAAGATGCTCTTTATAACATGATTATTTCAGAACCCTGCACCGAGTTTGCACACCTTCAAGCGAACCCCACATTATATAGAGGGTGACTTAGAGTTCCACCTTTGCCCATTGCCAAAACATACAGTCTCCAAGGGCTCTGTTGCCAGTGTCTATTCTCCCAGCACTCAGAAGAAGTTTCTCAACAGAAAGGTGAGTCTGTGTGAAAGTTTTTTCCTTCCTCAGCTGAAACTGAACAATCCAAAAGAAAGAAAGTTATTCTCTGTTTATTATGATGGAAGGAAGGCTATTCATTTTGGTTAGATACTTTTTTTAAATGCATAAAATGTACCATACAAATTTAGTTGATCTATTTGTGCTGAAAATATTTTTTGCACCTATCAAAAATGAATAGGAATTACATTAATACAAAGTCAAATCAGCAACAACAATAGTAAAAGGAAATAAAATATGTATTTTGTATAGTATACTTATTATAATACAATAATAAGAGCTTTTGGTGTTATTTGTATTGAGGCAAATAACTAAGTTTTCTTCTCTATTTGGGAAATTATGTAGGACATTATAAAAGGTATCATGATCTGGAAGAAGTTTCACACCATGGCCTTGACTGTTTTTTCTTGTACTTCGACTATAATCAGTAACTGGTCCCCACGAATGTAAGAATACACACACACATATATATATATATGTGCATGCAGTTAATGCTAAGTCATGGTTTACTGATTATTGTTATCTTGTACAGGTCTGATCCCTTCAGCAGTTCTCTCCTGCCCCTGGAAGCCCCACCAGCCCTGCATGACCTTCCAGATTGCCTGCGAGAAGAAATTTTCTCTGGAGTGTAAGCTGTAATCAGTGGATAATTTGTAGGGCTAGGTTCAAAAAATCGATTCACCGATCAACATCGATTCTCGTTCAAAAAATACATTATCGATTCAAAAAGTCTGCTGCTTCACTCGGAGAACGGGTTAAATGCAGAGGAGGAATTTCGTGCTGTTCACACTGTGTACAGTGGTGTGTACACTTTCCCTTTTCCTCCAGAAACTCTCTTAATACCTGAAAAGTAAGAGAGTCTTATCAGTCAAGCAGAATTTCCTAGACTGTATTTGCCGTGGTTGCTGAGCTAGGTTGATAGTTTAAACCAGTTTTTTTTTTTTTTAAACCAATTTTATGGTTACAGTTGTTCAGCCATTTTTTATGGTTTCAAAACAGGGCTACTAACTCTGTCATTGTTTTTAAATGTAAGAAATTAAATAAGCCCTGGAAGTTCTTTTCTTCCTAAATTCATTTAATTCGTGACTTTCCCTCTCTCTCTGTTCCTCATACACACAGACACACACACACTGTTCCTGTTTGTTATTCATGTTCATGTGCAGCAGTTGTTTTCATTTAAAAAGACAATATATAATGTTGGATTTGATTAATTATAAAATAAACACTTATTGGAAAAGTTTACTGTCCACAGGTAATATTGCAGTACAGTCCATCAACATAGGGTTATCTTCCACTCTATAACCAAGCCAAACTATTATTAACACAAAGAAATCTGTAAATGAATCGATATCAAATCTAATCGAATCGGATCGAGAATCGAATCGTATCATGACCTTGTGAATCAGAATCGGATCAATTCAGGAAGTCGGCAACAAAACCGAGCCCTAATAATTAGTATGATAACAACTGACTCACAGTGTAGCCTGCTGAAGTAATGGATTGGGATTTTGTATTTCCGTCACACATTTTCTTATTCAGTTTTCCTAAACAATAGTCTTATAAATTATAAATTGCAAATGATTCTCTGTATTTATAGTCAATTGCAAAAGTTTGCATACACTAGTTTAATGATTGGCTGAGAGAGGTAAAAATACAATCAAAAAGCAATGTTTGACAAATTAAGGTGTCATTTGTGATTTGCAAACCATGATGACATAGAGCATCCAAAGACACAAACCATCAAACATTGTAAGTCATCCAGGTATGACCAGAGACATGAGGGCAAGACAAATTAATCCAGGATTTGCAAAAAACAAGGCGAAATACAAAACCTGGAGAATGAGAGGCAAGTCAAAAACAGTTTGTAACAAGAATTATGGCAGGTAGATAGCAAGGGTAAAAAAATGCTCAGTTCACCACTAGAGGCAACATTAGAGGTCCTTAAATTGTCCTATTTACAGGGGGGGGTTAGGCGGTGACATGTTTTTTTGGAGTCGCACACATCCGCTGCCAATGTTGGTGCACAAGTTTTGAGTCTGAGTTTGACATATTGGAAAACCTATGTATGGATGTTTTGTACTTTAATGTTTTTTTACAGTATGTTCAATTAATCAAATTAACAGTAATTGTCTTTTAAAATATGTCTATTAAAATACATAAGTGTCCTCTGTAGAAGATGCATATTTCATTCCACTTGACTGTATTTATATTAACCTGTGTAAAAAAGGTTTCAACCTATATTTTTGAAATTAGGTGTGCCTTAATGTCAGAAAGAACTAAATGAATGACAATCCCAGCAGGTTGTTACTAATAGTGTTTTTATTTTGGTAATAGTAAATAATAGCTATAAATTGTTAGATTACACAAGAAAAACAGTATATGGTATATGGACCACATTGTGATTGATAACATCAGCATATTACCACATAATTCAGTTTTTCTGTACTAAATTGTACTTAAGCATTCAAACATTCATGTTTTTTCAACAGGGCTGAATATGCAGGTGTGAATCTTACTCCTGAAATGGTTCAAGCAGGAATGGAATGTGCAAAAAAATCATGCTCTAAACCGTTGAAAAAAGATGGTCCCAAGGATGAGAGGTAATTAAACTTCAACATTGAAAGATATTACAATCCAAAAAACACGTCTATATGATTGTTAAAACTGGCGATTACGCTTGCTCTGTAAATAAAATAGCTTGTAATAGAGATCATTGCCCTGGCAAGTGTATTGTATGCTCATACCCTTTGTTTAAGACTATATCTTTTGTGTTTTCTACTTAGAGCAACACAGGAACAGTTATTGAAATCAACACTGAAACCACAAAACAGGCAACTGGGATCTAAAGTGTTGGCCAGGATGAAATATATCAAATCTTTGCAGAAGAATAGTTCGGTTCTACATGACTAATTAGATTTTTTTATTTTGAATGAAGATTTGTTTTTGGCAAAATGAAAAGGTGCCTTTTTATACATTTAAGCAAAGATTATTTTAGAGCATTTTAGGGTAGGGGAACATGAACTATAACACAAGCCAGATATTTGGAATTCCTATGTAGTTTTTCTGATTAGAGGCATTTTTTACATTATTATAGTGTTGTGGTTTTGTTTTGTCAATGAAAAAATTATAGTAGCCCTGTTAAACAAATACTTTTCTATGGGCAAAACTCCCAAAAAATTTAATATGACAAAAACAAGCTGATCTGTACTGTGTTCCTATTACATCCTACAACAATATCTAAAGTCCTGGATATGTCAAGACAAATATACTGGCAGGGTGAGTCCCTACCTCACATCCATAGATCTCATTTTAAATAACTTTTTATTTTTAAGTCTTCTTTATTTAGGCAATATCATGTCAAAAATATTTTAATGCTTTTCCCCCATCTCTATTTTCTAATTACAATGCAGAACCATTTTTTTGTAGATTTTATTGTATTTTTGGACATTTCTTAAGGCAGATTGTACTGAGTCTTCTGTACATTCGTATTTGCTATCAGCTTGTTTATTTGCAATGACATTAATCAGATTATAAGCACAAAATTCAAATGGCAGTTTATTTTGCACTTGTCAATTCAAAATTCAGTCTGAGCATGTAATTTGAAAATACATTTTGCATTTGACAATCCAATGTGCAACGTGCAATCATTTCTAATATGAAGGGTCAGCTGCTTTTTTGAGCAAGCACACTTTGCATTTCCTCTGCGGAAATGCAGTCTAGTTTGAAAATACATTTTGCAATTGACAGTTCAATGTGCAAAGTGCAATCATTTCTAATATTGAATATAAAAAAATTGAATAAATATTCACTGAATTGCATTTTGTATTGTCACTTTATGGCAATTAATTTTGCAATTGTCAAGTCAATATCCAATGTCTTTACTCAAATGCTGTAGTGCCCCCAGAATTTTTTTTTTCTTCCCAGTCTTAAAACCAAAACATTTTTACAATAGTTAAAGTTAACCATCTGCTTTACAATTGTTAAAGCAGATGGTTACATGATTCAGTAACACTTTATTGATGGCAAGTATAAATAAAATTACAAAATATGTACCTTTCATGACAGCAGACATAACCATATATAGTATTTTATAAAGACCATCGTAATATTTTCATAACGGTTTCTGGTGAGAAATGACTCAAAAATTGATAAAGCAGCCTTAATAACAACTGAAACTGGAATGAGCATTTAAATCTAGCAACTCTAAGACATCTAGAATTCTAAGAACTGTAGGTTTCTTTACCGCTGTTATAGCTTATTTTCCTAGTTTGTTAAAAGGTCATAAAATCAATTAGTTGAGATAAATGGAAATAGACATATCTAGATATTTTACACGAAAAGCTCTTATAAATATCATGTTCACATTACTCCTCTACACCTTATATAATTCTGAAGAAAAGACAAATACAGGTACATTTAGTAGAAATAGTATTTATTTACATCTTCATTAAGATCCCTGCTAGAAGTAAACACAAAATCTGAATCTTACTACATTAAAGAATTTACACTGATTGTAAATGAGTTGTAATGCATTTTAGCCCTTGAAGTGAAGCTCTTGCTTCAAAATGAGACATTTGATATGACAGAATGTTTTCAAGGGTCTTAAATAAAAAATGACAGTTCTGCCAGTTTTGCTAGCTTACAGAATGAAACTCTATTTTTGTGTTTTAATTTTACAACTTTTTATTGTAAATTTACCATGTTAGAGATTAATCTTGTTCTACTTGAGCATACAAAACAAATAAATACTTGCAAAACGTTTTTAAAAATTATTTTAATTTTTTTTCCGTTCCATGTCAATCAAATTCTCGACTTGCCATTGCCCATATGTAATCATTTTGCAAGAAAATTTTAAACAAATTGGAAAACCAGAAACAAACATAATAAAAATCTACAAACAACAGGCTCAAAATGCTTTACAGACTGACTGAAAAAACAACAACATTGAGATAAACCTGGTCAAAACTGAAATGCAAAATGCTTTGTTTTTTTTGTTTTTTTTGGCTGATGGAATTGCCAGCATTAAAGCACAGTAGATACAAGGTTTACATTTATGTTTACAGCATATAGCAGACACTTTAATCCATTCCATAACTACAGGAGACAGGCTCCCTGGAGCAATTGGGATAATTTGGGATTAAAGACCCAGTAGTGATATGCTGAATGTATTATTGGAATCCATGCCCTCTTGGTCCAGAGGGAAATATTGCTAGGCCACCACCACAACCTGGGGCTTCTTTGCTTCACTCTATTCTTTAGTATGCAGAACAGTATAAAAGCAATAGGCAATAATAACTTACTTGTTGTGATGTTTTTCGTGATGCCACACTCCACAACTATTGCTTAATTAAAATGGATGTCAAAAAATTGTTAAATACAAAGAGCACACAAAGGAGCTTTGTTTAACTGTATCCACCAAGCTCAGAAAATTTGTATCCCTAATAAAAAATTACATTCTTTGTAAGCCACCCTTTCTAAGAATTTTTTACTCCAGTAGTTCTGTGTGTAGATCTATTTTACCTCAATGTCTACACTGTAACTAATATCCAGCTAAGAGATCTTTCCAATTCTAAATGAGTTGTTACTTTAAATTTAGCATATTTAAATGTATACACTGGGTACACATAAATAAAGTAGATTTTATTAACACAATTATTGCCTAAAGTAATTCAAATGAACAAGAACTATCATGCTGATATTAATATATTTCATTCATGTGGATGCTGTGTACTCATTTGAATCTAGAATATAAAAAGCAATTCATTTTTTCAGTTGTCACCACCCCTGTAGTTCTTGTCCAGTTGAGATTATCATTAAATAAATGAATGCATTCCGTGTAAGTTCCACCCTTGATCTCTTGTGCAGAGTAATAATACTTCATTAGTCTTTCTTATCCTCATCTCCCTCAGACTGGTTGTCCACCCGGAGGGTTTTCACTCTGGCTTCCATGTTGCTTATCCTTTGCTTGATCTTACTTTGGCTAGCAGCCCAGTCGGTTGTCATGCGGGTAAATTTAGCCTGCATGACTTCTAGATTTGTCTCCATTGTGGTCACCTTCTCTTCTAAGTCTTTAGCATCTGCCGCTTTGGCTGCTGTCTCATCGATCAATCCATCCTTCATCAGAATGGCTCTGCCTTTCTCCTCCAGAGCCTGCTTGGCATCTGGATATTCAGTCAGGGCCTCCATGAGATCATCTTTAGAGAGGGCAAAGAGGTCAGAATAGCCCACACTACGGATGTTGGCAGTCCGTCGGTTTCCAGCTTTACTACCTTTGATGCCCAAGATACTAATCTCACCAAAGTAAGCACCATCACTTAGCACCACAAACTGGGTGACACCATCATCTGCCACCACAGCCAGTTTACCTTCTTTAATGATGTACATTTCTCGGCCGATGTCACCCTTCTTGCAGATGAAGTCTCCAGGGCTGAAGACTTGTGGCTGAAGCTTGAGTACTAGTTCAATGAGAAGCCCAGCCTCACAGTCCTGAAAGATGCGCACTTTCCTCAGAGTTTCCAGATGCACATTGATGGCAATCTCAGCCTTTAACTTGTCTGGAAGGTATTTAAGTACTTCCTTCTCGTCGCAGGTCTTCTCCTCTGTCCAAAGGTAGTCAAACCACTTTACTACACGGGCCTCCAAGTCTTTAGTGACCTTACGGAATTGCATGTACTGTTTGATAGAATCAATCTTGGCCTGGAATTCAGCACGTGAAGCATTCATGTTGGAGATCATGGCACCAACATTACCAACAATAGTGGCAAATATAAGCACACCAATGAGAAAATCAGCGACAACAAACAAGTACTCAATGTCTCTTACAGGAGGCGGAGTCTCTCCAATGGTGGTTAGGGTGAGTGTGGACCAGTATAGGCAGTAAACATACTTCCTCTCCAGACGACCATATTCAGGATCACTGATGTTGGGGTAGACCCAGGTGTCTGACCCAAAGCCAAGTGTTTTAGAAATAGCAAAAAAGATGCAGGCATTCCAGTGAATGATAATTAAGATATATAGGACAAGATTGCCAATGCGGAAGATGTTGGGGAAGTTTGTCCTTGTTTCAGTGCGGTCAAAGAACTCAAAAAGTCGAGACAATTTGAAAAGACGATTGAATCTAAGTTCAGGATTATTAAAGCCCACTTGTACCATTAATATATCTGTTGGTATCATGGCTATCAGGTCATATCTAAATTGTGGTGTTTTTTTGTAGTATTCCCATAGCTTCTTACTGTCTTTCACCAGCAGGCCTTGTTCCAGAAAACCTGATCAAATGTTTAACATGGATATTTAGACAAACAGTGCAACATTTTCTAAACTTATGCCAGAATAAAAGAGATTCTACAGACAAAGTGCAATGCATTGTACCTGTTCTGGATCTCACAAATGTGTCAATGTAGTAAATAACATCTGATGTATAATCCAGGGCAATCCACAGCCTTGGGTTGTCAGCCTGCAGCTCATTGAAGCATGCTCTAAAACAAAACAACATTGTGTATTAGGCTTACATTAATTTACTATGACAACATGCTTAGTATCTGTAGGTTACACCTGGTATATTCTATATACACATTCACACAAACACACACACACACACACACACACACACACACACACACACACACACACACACTCACACTCATGCACATATTCACATACATACATACAAATTACAAAAGGTGCCCTTTGTTTGTCTTGTCAGTTTTTTGTTAACTGTTTTGTTAACAGTTTTTTTCAGAAACATGACTTATCTTGTGTTTTCAAAGAAAAACGATGTTAACCAACAAAGAAAAATTTTCATACTCTTAATTTTTTCTAAAGGATGCTACAGGTATTCAGATAAATTAAATTGTAAATTTAAAAGACTTTAAATCTACAGTCCCACTTTGCTGCATGGAAGACTGTGGCACTACTCACTACTGTGTTTAGTTCTGAAAAGCCTTTCCTAATGAAGTTAAAATAAAAAAAAATTTCAGCATGAACATATTTAAATGATCATTATATTAATATTTATTGCATATTTATTTGTAATTTCATTTGTACAGTGTTCCTGTTTCAATTTTTCCTTTTAAGTTTTATTTATTTGTCATAATGGACTGTTACAGCCCTATGGTCTATAAGTTACTTGGCATGTGAAGTTAAGCTAGTTGACATTTATATAGATATGGAGGCATTTGTTTATGTAAATGAGGCAGCCAGTGGGTGCACAGATACCAGTGTAGAATTTAAAGTCTCACTTAATTATTTTTAGCTTACTTATAGTTTTACACACTCAGTACATTTTCTTGCATGCTTTGGAATATGAGATGGTGTGACCCTTATGCAAGTGTTGGTCAAAGACTTTGTTGGAATACCTTCTGCAAATCATTGAACATATTTCTGGCACATACTGTGTTTGATGTGGTTGAAAAACCTTTTTCACAGTTTGTTAAAGGACATTTCAATACAGAAAGTACACTGAAGTGTTTAATACAGAAAGAACATTGAAGAAATGCATTTTTTTTGTGAAGCTACTCATCATAGTGAAATTACCTGGTGATGAGCATCATCAGATTGTAGAATGTAGGTATGGCTACAAGACTAAGCCAATGGTAGTACAAGTCTGTCGCAGGGTCCATTATCCAGGATTCTTTTCTGAAAGAAAATGCATCTTTCTTGCTTATGTCTAACATTGATTTGTTTAAGATGCTCATTCAGCTCAGTTACTCACGGTGGGTCTTCTTTCTTTTTGTCATCCTTTTTATCATCTTTTTTAGTATCCTTTTTATCATCCTTTTTGTCGTCTTTTTTCTCCTCCTTCTTCTCATCTTTTTTTTCATCTTTTTTTCCTTCTTCTTTCTTGTCATCTTTCTTTATCTCCTTGTTGTCCTTTTTACTTTGCAGAAGTGGTAAGTGGTTAATACTATACCATGTCTGGTTTTATATTACATGTTTTTATTAATTTCTGTTTACAAGAATATTTTAAGCTCTTACTCATCTGTATTGTTGCAGTTGTTCACATTTAGTGTAGCAAGAGGCCAGTGACCAGTTTTCCTATTGAAGCTGCAAAGTAGATGTGACCAAAATAAGTTTTAGCTGAAATATAATGGCATAAAAATATTATATTAAGCATGTTTATCATAAATCGTCTGAGCTACAATGAGCCAATGTGATGACTCTACAAGACAATTTGAGGGTGCCTGTGGTATCTTGCACCAAGAAAGAAAAGCATATTTCTATATTTAGAATTTCCCAATCAAAGCATTTGTAACTTAAAGTTATTGTTTGCCTGTACGTAAAAACAATTACTGGTAAATTAATAAAATGTGCAGATACTAAAGCAACTGCCCATTGATGTGTATAATATCTTTAAATCAAAAAGGTACAAATGGAAATTAGGCTGAAATGTTGAACTGGAAGCTATGATTTTGCTGTTTCCATAGGCTCACCAAAATATTAATAACTTTCTATTTTAAATCTATGCATCACATTTTACTTTCACTTACTTTCTTTTTCCAAGATGACATTGACCTTCCCTGTTCTCACAGCTGCCTCCACCCTCCCCCGGCATATCTTCAGAGCTTGGCACAATCAAATTGCTGCTTGCAAAGTCTTTGTTTCGTGATACCCAATCTCCAAGTGTCAGCATGAATCGAGATATCCTGAGGCAAAAAACTTATTTATTTTATTCTATTGTACAATTTGGCTATAACTTTGAGTCATTTCCAACTGCAAAAAGAATGCAGCTAAATGTTTTTTCCACTAAACTACTGTCACCACAGAAGTTTCCATAAGTCCAAAGCAATATCATTGTAATTTACATTTTCTGCAGAAACAAATGTAGGTTTATGTTATACTAACAAAGTTTTTGGATATCAATGTGAGCAATTTTCAAAAAAGTTTTGCATTTTTATCAATAATATTTCCTCCAAAATGTATAAAATAGAAGCAAGGGTAAGATTAGTAAACAGTAGTGGAACACATGGAGTTAGGTCAGCTTGACCATTGTTATATATTCATAAGTTTAAAGGGTTAATACTATGCAAAACTCATAGACCCATAGACAAGTTATAACTTGTTTGAGGTTCTAAAGTTGTATAATGTGTCCCCTTAAAGTCTATCACAGTGTTGTTCTTGAGGCATGTAAAATAATGTTACCTGCCAACTGCTCCATATGGTGGATAATACCTGCAGTGGAAGAGCCACAGATTCCAAAACAGGTCAGAGAGAATATCTTAATGTAACACATGTAGAGGTATATTTGGAATATATACAGTAAATCCCCGCTTATACGCTGTTCAGGAGTCAGTCTTTCATGGACTGCGCAATTAGATATTCGTCAAAACTCCTGCACATGCGTGGAAACCACAGATATCTTCTAATATTTTTTGCCTTGTACGCCACACCCCCTTGCCCTCGTGCTTTGTTGTTTATGTTTGGGTGGCGGTTAGCAAGGCAATCAGAAGCAAATGATTGGAATGAGCCATGACCAAACACAAACAGCTCAGCACAAGGACAAGTGGGCATGCTGGACAAGTCCTGGTTGTCACAGTAAGCTGTACACAGAGAGGGGATGTTTGAAAGTAGCCAAGCCAAGGACATTTTTTATTTCTCCATGCTGCTGATTGGCTGCTTCCCTGTAACATATCTGTGGCAGCTGCAGTCCACAATTTCCTCCGTGGAGCATCTCAAATGTCCTTGTGTTTTTTGTTTTGTTCTTCTTAAACCCTGTAAGTTTATTACTGTGAACTGAATGAATTTATTATTGGAGCACAAATCATAGAAAACACCCATTTAAGAATTAAAATGCAGTGTATGTGGAGATAACATTAGTATTTTACATTGAGCACTGCCAGAGGTATATACGAATATGGGTTTGAGCTGAATTTAAAATTAAATTAAAATATTTTGGAAACATTTTTGGGGGCATATTAAGCATTTAAAAAATAAAAAAAGGATTTTTTTGTATGTATATGTGTTTGTGTCATCTGACCTTTCTTCTGTACCAGTCCACTCAGTGCTAGGCTCGGGAGTGAAGGCAGACCTGTGGGTAGTGAGTGTTTCTTCTGTATGGATTTTGGCCATCCTCTTTCTTACTATGCCACCAACTGCAAAATAAATATTTGTCCCAGCTGTGGATGAGATGAAGGAGTTGGTAAAACTGTAGCAAATTTTCAGTTTATGCTAGACAGAAACTCTGATACATTAAATGCACACATCAGTACCTTGCAGCTGTTTATGTGCCCAACTAAGGTTGTCCAATCTATATAAGATTTTGTAATATTAGCATACATTAAAGTTAAGACCTTTTTTGCCTCACCTGTAATGATATTCTTACTGAGATACATGTTTGTTATGGCATCAATGACAATCTGACCTTTAAACTCAAAATGCTGTTAATTGGCAGCATCCTTTGATCTAGGTGGTGGACATTAAATCAAGCAGACATCAGTCTGTTTGGCTGGATATCTGCACTTCTTCACTTGATGCGTTTACAAGAATAAAACTATCAAATTATAATTACAAGTAATATAAAACTAGAAATTACAAATAAATATCTAAATTTAAGTAAGATTAAAGAGAAGATACTAATACTAGTGTGCAATTTCGGTAAAGTGAGGTGTTGTGCAGGTGGTTTTTGATACCAAGTCCAGATAATTTACCTTATATTATAGACAGACAAGACAAGGACATGTGCAAATTGTTCAATGTGCAGATATAACATGAGGTAGGTATGTCCAGTTACCATGTGACTTAGGTGTGCAAAGAAGCATATTGGCCCAATGTTCGTTTTGTGGTGCTTGTGTGAAAGTTTGTGTTATTTTTTTAATCTCTTGGTGACTATTGTTTGGAGCTGGAAGTGCAGTTTGTGGTGTTTTTGTGTGTACAGTGCTTCAATGTTTTTTTTTTTGTTTTGTGTGTTTTTTTTAATTAATTTTTTTATTGTAACCAGTCCAGTTTGTTTTTTTGTGTTGATTGTAAAGTGTTTGTAGCAGACTTTGTTTGTTTTGGTAAAAAGTGTTTATATTTATCAGTCCTTTGGTGACAGTGAGTTGAGGGCTCTGACTGCTTGGGGGAAAACGCTCTTGCAGTGTCTGGCAGTTACAATGTTGATGCTGCGAAACCATCTGTCAGATCGAAGGAGGGAGAACAGTTCATGTGAGGGGTGGAAGGTGTCCTTCACAATACTGTTCGCACGTTGGATGATGTATTTTGCATTGAGGTGGGACATGGGTGGAAGAGGGCTGCAGATACTTCTTTTGGGTGAAGGTGCAGTTTCCATACCAGATAGTGATGTAGCAGCAGAGAACGATTTCAGTGGTTCCCTGGTAAAATGATGGGAGGATGGGAGGAGGAAGCCTGGCCTTCTTCAGCTTTTGAAGTAAGTGAAGACATTGTGGGGCTTTCTTCATGATGGTGGTGGTGATCAGGTTCCAGGAGAGGTCTTCTTAGATGTGTGCACCCAGGAACTTCACAATGTTTACCACCTCAACAGCAGATCCGTTGATGATCAGTCGTACCTCCTCTTGTTGGAGTACCTCCTCTTGTTGTCAGCAGGGTGAACAGCAGTGGACTAAGCACACCAACCTGTGGTGAGCCTGTACAAAGTCTGAGGGTCCTGGATGAGTTTTTTCCTATGGAGACAGACTGGGGCCTGTCAGTCAGAAAGTCCAATATTCAATTGCAGAGACCGGTGTTTATTCATAGGTTCAACTTCTTTACCAGTTTCTGGGGAACGACTGTGTCGAAAGCTGAGCTGAAATTAACAAACAGCATTCTGACATACGTGTCTTTTTTGTTAAGATGGGAGAGAGAAAGATGGAGAGCAGACAAGATCGCATCTGTGGAGCGGTTTGTGCGATAAGCGAACTGCAGCAGGTCTAGACTTTGTGGAATCAGGGTTTTCATGTGCCTCAGTACCAGCCTCTCAAAGCACTTTGGGATGATGTGTGTAAGTGCCACCGGCCAACTTATTTTAGGAAAATTCACGAACTGAAAGTGTTTCACATTCAGTCATTTTTTTAGAACCTAGCTAATAATCCTAGCTAATAAATGTATAATTCTTTAGTGCAAAATTATAATATCGCATGTGGAATTTACTGGGATGCAAGGGGTGCCACATAAAATCTTGCCTAGGGCTCCAAATTTTTTAGGGCCGGGCCTGGCTCTACCAACTACCGTTGCCCGAAGAAAGCCAGCAACATTGTTTCAGACTCCACACCCCACATTCTATTATGGAAATGCATACAGAAGCATGAGAGACTGAACCAAAAGATTAAAGAACAGTTTCTACCTTTGTGCTGTTAAATTCCTTCCTGACAGTGGGCAGCTGATGATGGTGGCCAGGGAGCAGGATGAGGGGAGCAGGGTGTAGGGACAGTTTCTCACTCAACTGGCTGCCACTGGCTGTTCTGGCATTCACACCCACAACTTTCCAATCACAGGGGCAACTAACTAACCACCCGGCCACCAGCAAAAGAAGATTTAAATGTGTTCTTAATTTACAATCTGTTACTATTAAAGTTTGTTAAAAGAACAATTGCACACTAAACATTGTGACTTTAAAGTTTGAATTTCAGAACCATGGATAGTGACAGTGCTTCTAACAAGCTGATTACAAGTCAGTGTTTTTGTCTCTGGTTTGCCTCTGAATTGCTTCAAACAGTTTCTACATTAGTAAAAATATACTTTCTAAATCTGTCGCAGAAAAGTGGAAGTTTGTTTCACCACTATGTGGAAGCAGTAAAGGTCAATCACATGGACAGAAGTAAGAAATAACTACTGCATGTTGTTCTTCTATAAATACAAAGTACATCTTGGAAGTTAAGAGGATTGGTTCACTTTGTTCCAGGAAAGTAAGCCGTGTTAAGATCAAGGCTGTCTACACTCTAATGTTGACAGTCTACTTTGGGAACACAAAAACTATGAAAAAATCTCTAAGATGATGTGCATTTGCCTCCATGCCATTTCTTAGGAAGACTTTCTTGGAAAGCACTTGTGTAACAGTATGGCAGGTGGTCAATACTGTCAGTGCAAAGTGGAAAAGCAAACTTACTTTTCATGGTTCAAACTAAGAATTTAGCACATAAACAAGGCACCAGAGTGCATTGCAGGGCTTTCATTAGCATGTATATTTATCCTGAAATAATATAATGATTATTTTGACAGTTCATCAAGTAGTCATTTACACAAAATTTATGGCAACATTTGACCTTGTATTACCATGGGGAGAGCACAATTTAGCCATGTGGTGTGTTTTTTCTTGGGTATTTCACTTTTTTTTTTTACATTAACGACTTGAACCAAATGTCTAGATAGAATAGTTCAACATTGCTGTCTAGTTTCTATTGTCTTGTGCTTAGGCAACATTGATTTATTTTATAAAGTATTATTTTAAAGAGTTGCTTCACAACATATAGTTTGTTGATTGCATTTATTGAATTTTGCTTTATTTATTGTATTTTGCTCCAAACTGTATTTTGTTCCCTGTTGAACACATCTATTGTGAGAGAGAATCAAGTTGACTTTGACTTCCACAATTAAGTCATCCAACTTTTAGATGGATCAATCCAACTGCAAATTTCCCAAACATCTTACTCCTTATGTTTATTTAAAGCTCATGGGTCCTCATATTACTCTAAACATCACTCTTCTGCTTTTCCAAGCCCCTCTCCAGACCTTGGACTAGTGATCTTAAAGATATGAATACTTCAGAAAGAAGTATGCCTATTCACAAAACCATATGTCTACTTTGCTTACAGTTATGATTTAGGTTTAAGGGCAAAACTGCATTTAGTTCAATGCTGAGGCTCCTGGAATGCTACATACAGAGAGAACGCGGGGCTGCAGATGAGATGGACCGGTTGAATGCTGATGTCTCGCAGCGAGGGTTGGCTGAACCCCCTGCACTGCTACTGACTGTAGTCTAGGGCTAATGCGGGAACGGGCTTTAAGCGTCATAAACGGGCCATAAAGAGCACCAGGAAGCTACCTATATTGTACCTACATATATTGCACCTTTTCTTAAAGATGTATTATAGTTATATAGTATTTTTCTGATTAACCAACATTTATATCAAGTTTGAAATTGTATTTACCAATAATAAATGCTGTTTATCAATGTCTGAGAAGAAAAACAAATTTACTTCATTTGAAAGTACTTAATGTGTAAACTTTATTTGGATATCAACACCCATTAATTACAGTGGGGGAACAAATTATTTGATCCCCTGCTGAGTTTTTAAGTTTACAAAAAACACTCTGTAATATATGAGGTAGTTTAATCTTTATGGAGAGAGACAGAATATCAAACAACAACCAAGAAAAATCATATACATTAAAGTTATACATTGAGTTGCATGTCATTGTGTGAAATCCCCTACAAACTCTCCAGAATTCTGGCTCCCACACACTGCCTGTGTGCTCATGGTGCACTAAGATAAAAATTCAATCACAGATATTCTTGACCTTAACTTATGTGTATAAAGGACACGTCCACAGAATCAATTTCTTCCATTCTGACTTCTCCACAACCATAGCAAGACCAAAGAGCTGTCAAAGGATGTCAGGGTTGTAGACCAGCACAAAACTGAAATGGGTTACAAGACCATTAGCAAGAAGTATAGTGAGAAGTTCCCAACTGAAATGGACGAAATATGAAATGACCATCAGTTGTCCTCAGTCTGGAGCTCCATACAGTATCTTGCCTCATGGGGTGAGAACGATTGTAAGAAAGGTCAGGGATCAGCCCAGAACTACAGGGGACAAGCTTGTTAACGGCGCACCTCCAAATCCCCTGCTGCGACACTTCCGCATCAGTCTGCTTCTCCATCTGCATCACCTCTTCCTTCGGGTCACCCCAAAGATTTCACTGCCGGAAAAATGGAATGGTGTAGACGGGAAGTGCAAGGTTTTTATAACGAATCTGTCTCTCACTTTTGAGTTTCAGCCTGACCACTACCCCACCGAGAGGTCCAAGATCACACTTCTTGTCTCCCTTCTCACTGGGCAGGCAGCAGAGTGGGCTTCAGCCATCGTGAATGCCAACACCCTAGCCAGCCAGGTTTATGACAACTTTACCCAGCTTCTCAAGGCGGCCTTCGAAAACCCGGAAAGTAAGGTGGATGTGGTTTCTAAGCTATACCATCTGCGGCAGGGGGGGTATGGTCAGTAAGTACACGGCGGAGTTTCATACCCATGCAGTGCAGACTGCATGGGGCGACTCTGCTCTGTGGACAGCCTTTTATAGGGGCTAGCTCTCCGCCTGAGAGACCAATTGGTAGGTCGGGAGCTCCCTGAGGCACTGGAGGGAAGTATACAACTATGTATGCACATCAATCAGCGCATGAGTTCCCGTCCCAAGTCTTCCTCTCGCACTCTCGTACCCTGCCACCCACACCATTGACTGCGCCTTTCAAGGTTGTCCACAGCATCTCGGATTCTCTAACTCCTTCCGAAGCCCACCACGGAACCGCGGGTGAACCCCTGCAAATAAGACATGATTCCCTGAGCCGTATCAGGATCTGAGCCGTATCAAGTCTTCAGTAAACATAGGGAAGTTCAACTTCCTCCTCAACGGCACTACGACCTGGAGATGACTCTCCTTCCTGGTACGACTCCGCCCCGCAGACGGCTTTATGCCCTTTCTAAGGATGAACAGTGTGCCATGGAGTAGTATGTAGCCAAGGGACAGCGCAATGGAACCACCCATCCCTCCTCCTCTCCAGCCGCGGGATTCTTCTTCGTGAAGAAAAAGGAAGGAGTACTCCGCCCCTGCATCCATTATCAGGATCTAAATAATAATACAGGGATGGGCAGTCATCCCCTTACCCTTACCAACACAGCCCTGGACTATCTCTGTGGTGCCACCATATTTACAAAGTTGGACCTCAGAAGTGCATACAACTTCATGCGCATCAGGGAGGGCGATGAGAGGAAGACTCCCACCGGGTACTACAAAACATTCAGTTTGTGTTATAATTTGGCAGCCTTTTTTGTTGCATTTGCTTACCTGTACGAAATCCTGATTTACTCCAAGACTGAGGAAGAACATCACTAGCATGTCTGCGCAGAGTTAAAGAGGTTGCTGGCCCATCGACTGTTCTGCAAGTTGGAAAAAGTTGGAGAGCACATCTCCACCAGCATTCCACCACATTCCTTGGGTTTGTCATAAGCCCTCAGGGTGTGGACATGGATCCCCAAAAGCTGGATGCTGTGTGAAACTGGCCTCTACCCACTGAGCTTAAACAGCTCCAGCACTTTCTGGGGTTTGAGAACAATTTCACTTCACCAACTTATCCCGGGGTCCAAGAACCCCAAGGCGGATATGCTCTCACACGCTCAGGAAAAGGACATGCCCCGGGCGGACCCCACGCCTTTATGCCCGCCAACCGTGGTTGTTTTGCCTCTCCAGTTGGAGTTAGAAGATGGTGTTCGCCAGGGGCCTTTGAGCCCCCTCCGGCAGCCCCCCCAAATGGACGCCTCTACATGCCCACCCACCTCCACTTCAAAACGCTCCATTGGGCACATTCTTCTGCCCTGGCCGGCCACCCTGGTGTCCATTGCACATTTTCTCTACTCCAGCACGCATTCTGGTGGCTGAAGATGATCAGGGATGTAAAAGACTTCGTACAGGCATGTGTGGTGTGTGCCAAAACTCCAAACATTCCTTCTGAGGGAGTACTCTAGCTAGATCCTGTGCCTCATCGCCCATGGTCACACATCGCGCTGGATTTTGTCACCGGCCTGCCAGAGTCAGATGGAAAAACTACCATTATGAACATCGTGGATAGATTCTCCAAGGCCATGCACCTGGTGGCTCTACTAGGAAATTAGCACTTCACATAGTAAATAAACAGGAAACAAGACTTCCTAAGGTGCTCAGTCATTGAGTTCCAATCTTCGCCTTGACTCCAGGAAACTTCACTCACGTGAGTACTACCATTACCACTAGTGCATGATTGTGAACAAGGATTCCGGCGGGAATCAAACTCTCTAGTTCAGAGTGTTCAAAGATCAAAGAGCTGGGGCTCTTCCATCACACTACATGGTCGACTACTAGATTCAGGTATGTTCTGGTCCACTTCTCCTCGTGACACCTAAGGGATTTAGAGAGTTTCTGTAAAGAGGGGAGGGCCAGAATATCTATTGAGATGTGTGCAAATTTGGTGACCGACTACAAGAAATGTCTTACTCTTGTGCTTGCCAACAAGGGTTTCTCTATTCAGTACTAAGTCATGTTTTGCTTGGTTATCAAATAATTATTTCATTCAGTGAAATGCACATCAATGCATAACTGTTATGTAACATGTTTTTTTCTTAATTTTTGGTCAATATTCTGTCTCTCTCTATAAAAATGAAACCTCATAAATAAGAGACTTGTTTTGTAAGTTTACAAATTCAACAGGCGTTCAAATCATTATATCCTCCACTGTATCTACAAACTACAGATTATCTACAAATTGTTAACAGCCTGAATAGCGACCTAGAATAATCTTTAGCCCCTGACAGCTTCCCTGGCAGATGCACCACTTCCAGTTCACACACGTGAACAGTGGAGCTGTCAGGTTTTTTTCAGGAATTATAAAAAACCAGGGATTATATCCTGATGAAAAAATAAGTAGACCTTAGAACATTGGTAGCATCCTTCAAGTAAATAATGAATACAAAAAAATTTAGTTTTTAAAAATTTAAAAAATTTACTTTTCTATTTTTATTTGCATGAACACATGCCCTTTAACAAAAGAATTGTGCAAGTACAGATGTTTCAGTTCAAAACAGATAAGCACATTTGAGGCTTCAGAAAAGTGCAACTATCTGAGTGTCAGCTACATCATCAGAAGATCAGGAGTTCAAACGGTTGCCATGCCAATCTTGTGCTGGACATGTTCTAGTTGTACCCTCTCGATATATACATTATGCCAACAGTATACTAATGACGTTATTTTAAACAATGATTTAAAGAGCACAGATTTAAGCACATGAAAGCTTAGCCTGAAAAGCTTTATCTCAGATCTTCTAGTGCTTGAGGACAGCTAGACCTCAATTGCTCTTACAAGTTTGTCATTAGTTTGACTTTAGATAAATGACTTTAGATACTTTAGTCTCACAAGTTTGACTTTAGATAAATACTAAATGATTACATGAATCGCAGGTGTCACATATTTAATAAAAACTCCTGCATACAGGTTCCTATTTTGTGTGTAATCTGTAACATTTTTTACAGTTTCACTATTACATTTATTTCCTTATATGTAATTAAATGTAAACTCAACCAGTTCAAAATTTCTGCAGGATTAAAAATCATCCAGAGTGCTTTTATGTGGAACCAAATGACCAATTATAAGACAGTACTATAAAAATCACTAAGACAATAAAAAGAAATGAATAAATGAATGTTAGAAATTAATTCAGTTTTGGCATTTAGTCAAAATACATGTTCTTATCTCAACATAAAAGCAACACTGAAACCTTTTTATCATAATTCACTCATCCTATCAGTGGAGCAGTTTAGAACTTCTTGTCTAGTGTAGTTCCATTACTAAAAATGTTTAACAGAGACTCATCACCTTATTTTTATACCCCAGAGGGTTTCAGACAGACCCTGTAAACACTGTAAACTTACCAGGCTGAAAGAAATCAGTTCAAGACGTTTGGCTGATAGTGCTAATCAGCAGGATATTCCAGTGTAACTCCATAGTGTCCCAGCAGTCCGAGATCTCCAAAATCACATTGCATATTTCACTTTCCTTTGACTTGAGATAAAACTATTTTCCATTAAATCCCTTCTTACTAAAGCTTTCCCGGTTATCCTCTCTCTCTCTCTCTCTCTCTCTCTCTCTCTCTCTCTCTCTCTCTCTCTCTCTCTCTCTCTCTCTCTCTC
>JBBMFX010000080.1:21609421-21624503 GCA_037832545.1 Rhabdalestes septentrionalis | reverse complement strand
GGAGGGTTCTCGCCTATGGTTCCGTGGCGCCCCCCGGCGGTCACAGATCGGAACTGTGACATAATTCAATTTACACTAATAAGGATCCAAGGCTTTAAGAAGAACAAAACAAAAAAACAAGAGAAATACTCAAGATGAGTCGGGGCATGTGGGCAATCTGTGTGTTCTGAAAAAGTATAGCTGTCTGGTGCACTGCGGCCATTGGCCTGTCTTTCTTAACTGAGACGCAGACCTGGTGAAGAAAGTCCAGGTTGGTTTTAAGTCCCAGTCGCCCCCTGCTCTGAGAGTACAAAATGCGCTTTCTTTGTGTTCTCCCAACAGTAAAAACATTTATAGAGTTATATTTTATATGGAAATATGGCTGAATTTACATTTATATCTATCAGGATTCCCACCCTAAGTAAGACATAAAATTCCTTGACTTTACCATGACTTTCCCTGACCAAATTTCCATGACCTCCTGTATAAAGAAATGTCCAATATAATGTTAAGATGCTGAGCAGAAAAGGGTATTTAAAGGGGTAACAGATTTCAAAATAGCATTTATGTCATTGTAGTTGATTATAGGCAGCTCAGCGTGTTGAGTTGACCAAACCAAAACTTCGACTCAATCTCTGACACCCTCTGCATGCATGTTTGACCTATAAATGGCCACAGTAACATGGGCCATTCTGAACAAAGCAGCTCTATATGCTATATAGATCACTGGAGAAGTGCAGTAATGTTGCAAAGTTGAAGACGGTGAAAAGATACACCTTGTCTCAATTTTCCATGTTTTTTCCCAGTCGCATGGCTATGGTTAAGAAATCTATGTTAAGAAATTAGTAAATTATATTTTTCAAAATAATTTTGAACTAAAATGCATAAAACAAAACACATTAAAAAAGCGGAGAATATTCGCAGGTTCTGCGTTATTGTGGAGATTTTCGCACACAATGAGTTAGGTTTTCAGAATAAATCTGTGCAAGAATCCGTGATTCCTGATCTATGTAAAATCGGAGTATTACTGTATTTCTTATAAAACTATCTGTGAAGGCAGCTATTAAAAACATCTGTACAAAGAAGGTGTTATTTTCCATTTTTCTAAACCAAAAGAGAGAACAAGTTTCATTAGCGGACATCAACTATGCATAGAAATGATGCCTTATTTACAACCACTTATATACAAAGTAAAATCCTTGTGTCACCCTAAGCCTATTTCTTCGTTACATTACAAAATCTTGGTTTCAATTACAAAAGATTTTAGAGCCTACGTTTTAAATATTAACTACCTTCAAGAACAGAAAATGATCCAATCTGATGTTGCTGCATACATTTATCTCCAGACCACAGACCAGCATAAATTTTACCACAGGGTAGTATGACATTTCATGTATGTACTCAAAAATCTGGTTCTGCATATACAGAACTTTGTGAAAATAGAAAAAAAAGAAAAAAAGACATGTCACAACTCATTTCTTTTGTCACACATATAGTACAAACAAGATGAATGCACTTCTGCTGCTCTGCTCTCTTCAGAGGTTTCTTATCTTTGTTATTTACCTCCTTTTAATCTCCTAACTTTTTATCTTAAGTCTTAGTAATTTAATTCTGACACCATGCACTACCATTTCATGCTAGTTCTGGTCATTTTTCTCATGTACTTTCAACTGTGATTGGAGACCCAGCACGTGGCTCCTTTGTTTACAGTAGGGATCAGCTATTAGCCCAGCACCCCGCAGCGGTGCTGCTGGCATACAAGCCCGACATCCCCAGCAAGTTGAGGAGAAAGAGAAGGGGATGTTGAGCCGGGAGGAAGCGCCGTCCCCAAGAAAGAGACATAAGATCTCTCCCTAATTAGACGGAGAAACTAATGGCGCTAACCCGGTCCCAGACAGAGTCCAATACAACGTTTATGACGCAAGTGTAGTATCATGATGTTCTGAGAGAGCGGTCAGAGAAAGGAGGGGGCCTGGCAGTGTTCGTGAACAACAGATGCTCTTATCCATATTGTAACGATTTCAAGCTGAGATTGTTAAGGAAGGCAAGGAACACTCGCGAGAGCAGGTGAACTCAAAGGGAGCAGACTCCACAGCCTTTATTGAGCTCAGACAGTAGGAGCATGGAAAGGGTTTATTTCACATGCGTCACCACTCACTAACTAACCACTCACTAACCCCCAACTACACAAAATAACCCCCAAACTAACACACAGAACAACAATAACAGTAAGAGGCGGGAGCAATGTATACTGGGAACAGCCCTCCCCAACTCAACTCGTTACATTTCCCCCACCTCAGTCGCGGATGACCCCAGCCGCTCAGTCCAACTCCAAGTCCGTGAGGCGCCGGGGTCGGCGGCGCAGCCGGCATGGCCTACCCCCAGCATCACTCCTAGCAGGAGTTGAGGGGCCAAGGGACAGGGGCTCGTCCTCAGCCTCGGCCCCCTCAGTCTGCCGTGGGTTCGGTGAGGCACAAGGTGGTCGCAGTGGAGCACCACCACACACGCCCTTCTGCTCAGCTGCACCCGGTACACCACCTCCACCAGTTTCTCCAGGACCACAGCCCCCTCTGCCGCATGGGACTGTGCACCCACACTTTCTCCCCTGCTGCAAAGTCCTGGCCGCAAGCCCGCACGTCATAGACCTGCGACTGTTTGGCGCCAGCCTCAGCTAGCGCTAGGCGTGTCAGTTCGTGCACCACCCGCAGCCACTCACGAAGATGGTGGTAGTACTCCAGGCCCGGTTTTCTGGGCACCTCGGGCTCGTGTGGGGCCCCGAACACCAAGTCCACTGGCGTCCTGAGTTCCCGGCCGAACATCAGTGCCACCGGGGTGGACTATGTGGACTCCTGGACCATGGTACGGTAGGACCAGAGCACCAGTGGCAGGTGGTGAGGACCGCGAGCTGCGTGGCCAGGGTTCTGTTGAACTTTTCCACCAGTCCGTCGCTCTGTGGGTGGAGAGGTGTCGTCCAGGTCTCATAAACGGGCCCAGGACGTCCACTGCAACTCTCTCCATGGGTGCCCCCATCCGATAGTCCTGCAAGGGGGCCCTCGAGCGCTGCGCAGGACATTGAGGGTAGTGTCGGTGTGGCAGCCCGGCCTGTAAAACGGCTCGGAGACAGGCAAGTCTTTGTAGCCCCGTAGTGCCCCGCGCCCAAAGGCCCATGCACCAAGCCTAAAACCACCCCCCGCAAGGACCTAGGGACCACTAACAGGAGGATGGTACCGTGCGGATTCGGACGCATCCAGCGACGGTACAGTACCCTGTCCCGCATGACCAAACTGACCCATTGGGAGGCCAGTGATTTCAGTTCAGGGTCAGCCTCCGAGATATCCTCCCAAGTGGGTCACCGATCCTCCCGCAACCACTGTAGCACCCGCCCGAGGTTCCCGTCGGCACCTTGCTTCTCGTAGATCTGCTGTACGCTAAGCCCTGGCACCCCTCCAAGCGCACCACCCACACCGAAGCAACCCAGTCCTGAACCACCCCATTATCCTTCCAGCCAATGAGCAAGCTGACCCTCGGGCTCTTTGAAGCTCATTAACCAAACGAGCGATGCGTGGTTCGATCTGAGACAGAATTTCTGCCCGTAAAGGTATGGCCGAAAATGTTTAAGCGCGGCTATGACTGCCATGGCTGCCCTTTCTGTGTTAGCTGGTGTAGTGGGCTCGCGATGATGGCGAAATCGTGGATGAGCCGCCGGTAGTATGATGCTAGCCCCAAGAAACTATGGAGTTGACGAATGTTAGCTGGCATGGGCCAGTCTTTTACCGCAGCCGCCTACCCAGGATCAGTGGCAATGCCCTCCTCGCTAATCACATGCCTTAGAAACTCGGTTTGGCGACGAACAGATGGCCTTTCTTTGGGTGGAGCTTTGATTTGGCCCAGCGGATTGCTCCGAACACCTCTCGAAGTTTCTGAAGCTCAGAATCAAAGTTACGCGCGTGGACTTGCAGATCATAGAGATAAACCACACAGCGTGAGCGCGGAATGTCCCCAAGTACCTTCTCCATGAGCCGCTCGAACGTGGCTGTGGCGTTACACAACCCGAATGCCATAACCCGGAACTGCCATAGGCCCTACCTGATGCTGAACAGCGTTTTGGGTCGCGTCTCAGGAGCTAACTCTACCTGCCAGTAGCCATTATGTAGGTCCAGGGAACTGAACCAGGAAGAGCCCGATACACAATCTAGTTTACGCGTTACTGCATTGAGACGCCAGTAGTCCACACAAAACCACCACAAGTCATTTTTCTTCTTCACCAGTACTACAGGGGTGGACCACGGACTATCTGATGGCTCAATCACGCCTGACGCTAGCATTTCCAAAATCTTTTCTTCCGCGGGGGCCCGTTTGGCTATGGGAAGCCGCCGAGGTCACAGACGAATGGGGTCACGTCCCCGGTGTCGATATTGTGTTGAACAAAATTGGTGTGGGTACAATCCCTTTCGTCAGCCTCGAAGATGTCCACAAACTCATCTAAGAGCTGACGAAGCTGCTGTCTCTGAGCCCTGGTTAACCCTACGCAACTATGCTCGAATAGCTGGTCGATAGCCTGCTGGTTAGGTGACAGACCCAGTTGCAATACCCCCCACCTCAGCTTCTGACTGCACACCGATTCCCTCGACCACCCTGACGCTCAGCCCATCACGGTTCCCATCACGTTGTGGAAGTTGTCTGGTGCCAACTCACACGGTCCAACCGGCCACATCGACTACCGCCCCCAACCGCTGCAGCAGATCCAGCCCCACAATCCTGAATAGGCCCCTCCAGGAAGGGGTGCTCCAGCATGATGCTGCCAACCATTCCACGCACAGTCCTCGGTCCACGCATGGCCACGCTCTGCCCCGTCACTGTAGTAGGAGCAGGCAGCCCAGACCCACCTCGGCAGTCCTTCCGTTCCACAGCTCCACCACGAACCGAGGAAATAGTGTACCCCGTGTCCACCAAAGCCTGACAGTCCACCCCGTCCACCGAACAGTCCAGGTAAAGTCCAGCGTGTCCTAGGCATGCGTAGAAAGGCCAGCTCTTCCTGAATTGAGGCAGGTAAGTCTGGGCTACCCTGTCATGCTAGCTGGTGCAGGTCAGCGACGAAGGCTCCCATCGGCTGTCCTTCCCGCCGCTGTTGGCTCACGACTTGGCCGTGTGCGTCTTTTTGGGGGACGCCTGCCGAATCTGTGTCCCAGGGCGCCCTCGATTTCCGACCAGACCTCTTGCAGAGCTTCGCCGTCCAGCGACAATGCGGCCCTGACAGCCGTCTCTGCCAGAGTCCAGCTGTTAAACATTGCTGCTGCCGTCTTCTTCCAGACGCTGTTCGCCGTGTTTGCCAGCTGCTACTGGGAGCACCGTGCAGGCTTCCTCGATGGCCACTGGTGAGGGCTCGTCGCCGTCTTCCCCCGGCCGCTGCTCATCGCCACCTTCAGCCATTGGCAGGCAGACCACTCCGTCGTCTCGCTGCCGGCCGGAAAGCGCTGGAGACAGGTGGGGGAGCCTCTGCTGCCCTCTGCTGGCTTGCTTCTCCAGTGAGATTCTCATCCCTCCATCTGGCTCCCTCGAGCTGCTGGATGAGTTCTTCAATCTCTCGAAGCATTGTTTGCTCCGCCATCCCAATTCTGACAGCAGTGTAACGATTTTGAGCTGAGATCGTTAAGGGAGGCAAGGAACACTCGCAAGAGCAGGTGAACTCAAAGGGTACAGAGATGGTTGGAGGAGAGTGAAGAGGCTTTTAAGGACTGTTTGGAATCTACTGTGTGGGGCGTGATTTGTGACAACCACAGGGAGGACATCAACGGTCTTGTCACCTGTGTTATGGACTACATTAACTTCTGTGTGGATGGGGTGGAGGTAGCTCAGTGGTTGGATACTTGCCTCTGGACCATGAGGTCCTGGGTTCGAATCCTACCCTCAGCACCACCACTAGGTCCCTGAGCTAGGTCCCAGGTTGCTCCAGGGAGACTGCCCCCTGTAGGTAGGAATGAAAGTCGCTTTGGATAAAGGTGTCTGATAAATGCCATGAATGAAAACCATACCCACCAGGACCATGGGGTGCTTCTCCAGCAACAAAACTGACTCTACAACTTTGCAGATGACCACACATGCACAGACAGACACACACACATCCATGGTACCTTTTGCTTAGTTTGCCTTTTGTGCAAAAAGTGTAATTATTCTAATGCAACATGTGTAATTTTCGGGTGAAGCTATTACTCCTGGGCTGGGCGGAATGTGCAATTTAGAATGTACAATTTAAAATGTGCAATTTTTCTGGTGCATTTTTAATGCTATTGTCAAGGCCTGCCAATTTTTACATTACAGATGTCCATACAGATATATTTCTTATACTGTACATTTTTGACTGTGCATTTGAACATTCTATTGTATACTGTAGTGTGACATAGAATTTCAATTTGCCCTGACCAAGCAAATTTCCCACTTGAGACCTTCAAAGGTTTATCTTATCTTACCCCAAATATCTACTGAAAATTTATTTATGAAACCAAAAACTGATTTATAAAACCTAAATGAAACTTAAAATAAAATTTAGAAAATTAGTAGTTTCTACACAGCATGGCGGAGATTTGTCATTAGTAGGCCTAATAAAGTGGCAAAGTGTGAGAATTAATTAATATCTCTATATAATTTACAGGCATGTTTCAGAGTTAGGTTTACCACATGGGTACTGTGATTTGCTCCAGAACCATCTACGACCATGGTTTGGATAAGCAGCTTGTACCCTAATTGTTCGGTCAAGCACTAAACTTATTTTCATTATACATTTTTGGTACAGGGAAATTGAAGTTTAGTAAATTAGAGAGGCTTACAGACAGAGGCTTCATGATAATCTAAACTGTATAAGAAGAACAGGAGCCCTCGATTTCCGACCAGACCCCTTGCAGAGCTTTGCCGTCCAGAGACAATGCGACCCTGACAGCCGTCTCTGCCGGAGTCCAATAACGATATTAATCAATGATATGGTTGGAGGGAAAGAATGAAACTGACCCAATCACTTAGCAAATCCAGCATGGCCATCATCGCAAATTCTTCTCAAATTCCATAATTATTCGTGGAAGCAAACCCAAGCTGATTTCCAGTAGTGTGTGTTTTCTTCTATCGATTAAGTGGAGTGGATTTTTTCAGGAAAGATTCAAGATTCAACAGGGGGTTCCTAACTACTCCATCCCCTAAAAGGACAAAACTTTGCACGCCCCTATCCAAATCCATCCCCACACTCAAATCCCACCCCCACGCATCCCCCTCACATTAAAAGTCTTCTGAAGCCCCTGAAATCCAGCATGAAGGATCACATACCAAAGAACTATCTCAGTTGTCTCATTAACCCCCTCACATTAAAAATACTTCTGACACGCCTGAAATCCAGCATGAAGAATCACATAGCAAAGAATCATAGCTAAAAACTGTGTAAACATTACTGTGTGTGTAAACTATGGTTTCTAGGTCTGTCCTCGACAAAAAATTAATTTTCTTTTGAGGAAGAACTTTTGTATAGTTTGTTGAATACGGTGCTTACTAAGAAAGAAGTAGCTTCCCAGTATGTTTTACTTGTATGCTTCACTTTGTAAGTCTATAAATATATGGTAACATACATGATAAAATTCCTTTACTTACCTTTGAATTACAGCACACAAATGAAACAAATTGTTTGTATTGCAATTACTAAAATATAGCTACATATTGTTAATAAATTATAAGGAAATGCCTTAAGTATCAAATTACAAACAAACAGAATCCCCTGCATTAACTGCAGTTATAGTGATTTGCACTGATTGACCAATTTCCCATTGCATCTTTCTGAGATATAACCCTGATTGCTAGTTAATGCATATACAGCTCTCATGCACTAAACCAACTTTGATCCTCTGCTAGCCTTGATAATGACAGGTCTACTCTAGAGCCCTGCGCGGGACAATTTTAAAAATCACTCTCTGTCACTCCCGCCCGCTCTAACACAAAGTCCAGCTCTTTACCCTCTTTGTTCGTTACATATCTCAGATTTCCCCAATTTTAGTTTTGTTTTATACTATTATTTTATTACCAACATCAGCTGCATCCTCCATCCTGCTAAGCTAACAATTTTTATCCCGCCAACTATCTCTGTTGCTCCCGCCCGCAGCAACCTAAAACCCGCCCAATCCAGCGAGATTTGCGTTGGGTCCCGTGGGATCCCGCTCGCAATGCAGGGCTCTAGTCTACTCACCTTTTAGGGTGACTAAGACCTGTACTGGGTTTGATGTTTTTTCTGCAGCCTGGTACCATTTTCCATGACTTTGCTGAATCCAGGCCCTCACATTGCATGAATAGAATCCCATATCAGATGGCTCAACTTGATAGATCTCCAGTCTGAAAATACCTTCTCCACCCTGGCTCATGCACAAAACATTAGATGTTTTTGCCACTACACCATCTCGACCAAGATGGATAAGCACTTGTGTGGCATTTAGTAGCCATATCACCTCAAGACAATTATGGTCATTTGTAGAGACCAAGCAGGTGAGGTTCAAAGTATCTCCTGTTGTGAGGAAGTAGTGGCCCAGGACTTGCACAGTGAGGGAGGCAGCTAAAATCAAACAATAAAAGGAAAATGTATTAGCATTGCTATAATCAGGTCAATAGTGGGCAATAAAGAAGAACAAATAATAAAAAGTGAACATTTGTTACACATGAACACATCACAGCACACAAAGTGAAGAGCACAATTTCTTTGTCCGCATTTAACCAATTCACATAGGGAAGCAGCAGGTAGCAAGGCACACAGCGCCCAGGGAGAAGCATGTGGAGACGGTACATTGCTCAAGGGTACCTCATAGGTGCCACTTGTTGTCATCTGATTCGAACCGACAACTTTCTGACCACAGGTGCAACTCCTTAACCAGTAAGCCAGCAGCCACACAAAATAAAGTAAAAGTGAACACACCAAAGCACAGTGTGTGAAATTCTGTGAGTGACAACAATATCTTGCTGAAGGGTTCCTCAGTGACATTAGCAGTCCAGGGATTCAAACCCACAACTTTCTGGTTGCACGAGGTCACCAACTCCCCTATTTGGAATACTTCACAATTTTATGTGCGATCCTTACACCCGTACCAAGCACATAGCATATATAAAGTGAAGAGAAAGTGACCATTTTGACGTACATGAACACACCACAGCACACACACTGTGACCAGCATGATATTCTTCCTCTGCATTTAACCTATTCACCAAATGAAGTAGTGGGCAACCAGGCACAGTAGCGTGGGGACGGCACCTTCCTCAAGCGTATTTAAAAAATGCCTAGTAGTCTTGGTAATGGAACATAGGGCGAAAGCTCTAAAATTATGATTGAGCCTTCTCTCGTTTAATTAATGAAAGTTTTAAGTCTTCACTTTCAAGGGAAAAAATCAGTGTTCAAGTTTCAACGAGTTAAGGAGTCCTACACAATTAAACATATTGTAAGAACAAAGGTTTCATGAAATGCATGTCATGGGGGACCTAGGTGGAGATGCCATAGACAAAGGGTGGCACACTCTGGTCCTGGAGGGCTGGTGTCCAGCACAGCTTGATGGTGGTTCTCCTAACACATATTCAGTAAACCTGTCAAATAACTGACACGGTGAACCATGTGTGTCTGATATCTACCTCTCTGGAAGCAAAATAGGGAGAAATGAGGAGACAATTTTGTGTGTATATTCTCACTAAATCTTGGTTTCAATTATTTAAAACCGGAAATTTTAAAAACATCAGTCATTAATAAAGTGTTTGTAAGGTTAAATTTATATTTTCATTTTAAATTAAATTAAATTTCATATATTTCATTTTTTTTGTTTTCATGGTAAATCTTAAAACAGCATACTGGAAAGAACATCTAGATCATAAGCATGCATTTAAAAACAAACTACTTTTTAAAATTAATTAAATTAACATTAAATGGACAGGGCTTTCAGATTTTAGGTAATTTCAGTAATGATAATAAAGTATACTGATACTGAGGCATGGTTTTAAAAACAAATGTAATGCAGGAAATGAATGAATATATTAATTTAAAAAAGAAAATACTGATACAATTTTGAGTTTTTATGCCTTTGTATTTTTCTTTTGTTCACCTCAGCTCTGGAGATTTTACCATTTCCTTTAGAGACTAAATGGCTAAACTTACATTTATGGAATTTAGCAGACACTTTTATCCAAATCAACTTCCAATCCTTAACTACAGGGGACAGTCTCCCTGGAGCAACTTGGGGTTTAGGGTCTTGCTCAGGAAACCAGTGGTGATATGCTGAAAGTAGGATGACCTCTTGGGCCAGAGGCAAATAATGTGCCCACTATGCCTCCACCAGCGCCAGTGTGCTTGCAAGGATACAAAACTCTTACAATTTTGGCCTTGTGGGTAAAGTGATGTTTATTTAAAAAAAAAAAAAGAAATTAAGAGCCAAAGAGTTAACTTTTCATTAATTTTAGGTTTTGGTTTAGAGTCAGGCGTAGCATCAATTAGCTGCATTAATAACAGTCAAGGAAATATCCTCACGAATATACTAAAATAAACGTGTGTGTGTGCCATTACAGCATTTCACAGGTATCACAAATGTGTGAACTTGCATTTCTGTGAATGTGCATGTGCAAGTACACTTCCTAACAAGGTTATTTGCTTCCTATGTATTTGCTAATCATTCTTGCGGTAAACTGTCCAGCCCTTAATCTCCATCTTTCCTTCCATCTATACTCCAAGGACAAAACCCTTTAGAAAGCTTTATAATCAGTTCACTTACATGCGTACATAGACAAACATTTAACTCTCCAATCCATTCTCACCTGTTGGAACAACAACCACTTGACCCATGACAACGGTCTTTTCCTGTATCCTGTTCCAAATGCCCTGTTCCCTTGTCCACTGTCTGGCAGTACAAACATACATCCCCTGGTCTGCAGGCACTGCTCCAGAGAGCACAAGGCTGTATGAGCCCCCGGTGTCCACATGCAGATACATTCCAGCATCCGCATAGCGCTGAGTGAAATTTTCACCAACAGTTACACCCATATTAGGGCCAAATGTAAGGAGATCCTCTTCTAGTGAGTGCCCTTTTTTAATAGACCAGACAACTGACAGATAAATTCCATCAGTGAAGTCATAGGAGATGTTACAGGGAAGACTGATGGCCCTACCCTCAGCAACTGAGGAGAGTGGAGCTTCAGGGGCCAAGACCAGTGTATCAGGAATCACTGCAAGCAAACAATAAAGAGGAAGAGAGTTCAGGACAATTTTGGCACAGGTGCAGAACATTACTGACAAATTTATAAGTTGACAAAAATACAAATGCGGACATACACCCAACAGACACAGACATAAAATTTTTGAGGCAGAAATATTTGTATTCTTAAATTGGACAATCCTACTGCAGGTGTATTAAAGGTCAGGGTAATGCAATAAAACAAAACTCAATAAGACCAGACATGGGAGTCTTTAGAGTTTTCAGATTTTGGGCTATGTTGTTCTGATGACCTGTATTCTTTGGGTCTAGTGAGGAAAAAAAACATCAAAATCTGCTTTTAGGCATTTATTTTAATTGTATCTATATATTTCTCTCAAATTGACCAAAATGTAGTATATTTACTCAACATGCACTACCATGCTAGTTATCTCTACCATGGCTGCACAGGTATCGTTGGAAAGCTTTCTTTCTCCTGCACAGTGTTACTGGATCCGAAATGCCACTGTCTGGTTCCAATTTCTGGCAACATGATTAGTTTAGATGCATCATGTGATGTGCTTTGACTAGGGCTGCGTGATAAAAAACTGATCATGATATATTTTCTCTTATTGAGCGATATAAATTTTTATCACATTATTTTCCCCCTGATACTGCCAGTTTGAAAGCATCTGGACTGAAACTGGAAGAAACAAGAGATTAGTTCAAACTTATTAATGCAAATGGCATGAATTGACAAGAGAGACTGAGAAAATATAATATGTGCACTTATTCAAATCCTTCAATTTCTAGAGGCATTAGAATGTAAAAATGCACACAGTGCACACAAGAACAAGCAAACATCTCATAACGAAAGGATTGGTTTAAATTCCTTAATATGTAACGGATGTAATAAAAAAATTGTGATGATCCGTAGACTTTCCACATCGTATCTTTCGGATCCCAAACAGCTCTTACTTTATAATAGCTGTAACTTGGCAAATATGTATGCTTTGTGTGTTAAGAAACCCTTTTGCATTTAATGCAATTTTGCATTTATTTATGAGTAGCCTTATAATTGCCTAATTTTATGTATTTGTTCTGTTAAAAATGCAGTCATTTTTATTGTAAAAAATTTTTTTTGTATCAAACTTTTAATTTTAAGACTGCAAACAAATATACAGAACAGAAACACTATGTCCATAGTGTAGCCTGATATTCAGAAAAATCTAATGCCTCGGCTTGGATGGGCTGATGCGGTTTCTCCTCTCAGTTAGTATCTGCGGACGGACGGACAGAAGTTCTGCCGGGAGCAGTGCTGAGTCACTGAGAGTGAAAGCTAAGCAGCGAAAGGAAATAAAGTACGGAGCTGAGCCCCTAGTCCAGGTCTGAGCCCCTAGTGAGTAAGCCAAAGGCGACAGAGGCGAGGAAAAACTCCCTCAACTGGAGGAAGAAATCTCGGGAGGAACCAAGACTCAAAGGAGAGAGAGGTAGAGAGAGAGGTAGAGAGCGTTATAGAGAGAGAGAGAGAGAGAGAGAGAGAGAGAGAGAGAAAGAGAGAGAGAGAGAGAGAGAGAAAGAGAGAGAGAGAGAGAGAGAGATCAAATGCAACACTAGATAGATAACTACAAGAAAATAAATGCTCAGACAGATGAAAGTGTGTGTGTCTATTGCCACAAAACCTATATTTGTTAAACTGGTAAAAGTCTTCACCTTTAGTGTGTTGGTGAAAACATACCTGAATTTTTTTTTTATTCCTTAGCAAGTTGACTCAAATAAATCAGAACAATTTAGGATGCGTTTTTTTTGCATGGATATGAGAAGACTTTTACCAGTTTTACAAATTTTCATTTGCACTTTTTCGTTCTTCTATTCATTTATTTTATTTATGTTTGTCTGTGTGTCTAAGTTCGAGCATGTTTAGTTAGCAAAATAAATCCCGAAATTCAAATCAGAGAGTCCTCTGTGACTGAAATTGCGGTACAGCATTCTTGAGTCTATCAGGTTTAATATAATAAAAATATAATAATAAGATAACCTTGTTTTAATTGTAAAATAGGGTTGACTAATAGAACATTTTAATTTAGTCTGTTCTAATTTGGTACTTATACTATTCTGACTGGTCTAAAAGTCTAAGATACAAATATTCTTTGACTAAACCTAGACTAAAATGCCATCAGTTTTCATTGACTAAAACTACACGAAAATAGCCACGGATAATTCTAAATAAAATAAGACTAAAATGCTCAGATTTAAGTCGTCTGAATCTTGACTAGAAAGCATGATAGCTTGACTAGACTAAATATTAAGGCCGCCAAAAACAAGACTACAAAGAGTGATAATCTGCAATACTTAGTAACATCTGCCAAATTGTGAACATACCACCTACCTCTTAAATGAACATGGGCATTGTAGTTTCCACTGATAACAGAGTCAGTGCTGGGAGTACTGCATGCATATGTTGCACTATCCGTTATCCTGGCTTCTTTAATCCAAAGCTCTACTGAACTATCACCCAGCCTTTGCACACTGATGTCTCCACTCCTCACACGGTCCTTTAAAGACTTGTCCAAAAATGAATTATCGAATGTGGAGATAACATTGATGGTTTCGGATCCTTTTATTGCCTTCCATTCAAAGTCCTGCTCCTGGGGGCCCTCATAATCCGATACTTCACAGTGTAGAGACACTGGCTGGCCTTTCACTCGCACCAGGGGTCCAGGAGTTACTGTAACTTTTCGGCCCCAGCTCAAACCTAAACACCATGGTAAAATAAACAGTTTTTCATTAGGTATACCTACTGTTTATATTCACTCTTTGTCTATTTTAATCAGGTCAATGGAACATACAGATACATTTTGTAGTTTACAATTACAGACTGTAGCCGTTCCCCCCTTAATCAATGGATAGAATCCCCACAAGACCACCAGTAAAAAGGTATTATTTGGGTAGTGGATTTTTCTCAGCACAGCTGTGACATTGACATGGTAATGGAATGTTAGTGTGTGCTGTACAGATTGAATCTCTCAGACACAAAGTTAAATAAGACCCTCTCTGGGACACAAAAGGGAGAAGTATTTGAAGAAAAGGATCCCACCCGCCACCCCACCCCCCAAAATCCAACGACACCCCCAATTCAACACCCCCACCCACGTCTGCCAGTGTGAGCAGATCCAGGAGAATTCGCCGACTTTACAACTGCAGCAGATCTTTACCGTCTTTCCAGAAGGGACTGGTGTGTAGAAGCCCCGCCCCTCCGTGGCCACGCCCAGCGACCACGCCCTTCCCCTGGGGCGGACTCGGGGGAAACGCAAACCTGAACGCTCCTGTTGTAGAGAGATTTCTTTTTCTTTTATTGTTTTGTTGGTTTTTTTTGTAGCTGTAGATTTAGTTCTGTTTAAAATGCCTACATGCAAGTCTCGCTTCTTTGGAATATTAAAAAAAAAGAAGAAATGAAGAAATAAAAAGAGGAAAAAAAAACAAAAAGCAAAAAAAAAAAAAGAAATGTATTTTGTGATGTAATGAGGAAACTGTTCCTAAACGTCAACCAAATATTATGGTGAATTTTAGCCTAATCCATTATCTGTTGAAAAAAATGTGTAAAAAGCATCTAGCTGTAGAATATTAGAGATGACGTCATTTCTACGGAGCCCGTCGTGTGCCATATGATGGTGGTGATGATGACGATGATGACGATGGCGGTGTTGTGAATCTGTCCCTCTTTTTGTCACTTTGTAACGAGAGAAGATCAGTGAACGTTTTGTTGCTCAGCTGAAATGAGCCACCGGTGTAAAATCCCCTCATACACAATAAAACTACAAAACAACTGTCCACTGGGAGTAGGAGTGTGTGTGTGTGTGTGTGTGTGTGTGTGTGTGTGTGTGTGTGTGTGTGTGTGTGTGTGTGTGTGTGCGCGAGAG
>JBBMFX010000080.1:21592344-21609321 GCA_037832545.1 Rhabdalestes septentrionalis | reverse complement strand
GAGAGAGAGAGAGAGAGAGAGAGAGAGAGAGAGAGAGAGAGAGAGAGAGAGAGAGAGAGAGAGAGTAAAGAAGATGTCTTCATTAATTAGAGCATTTTCCAAGCTCTGGTTATGTATATATTATTCAAACGATTGGCACACACACACCATCATTGTTGTATGGCAGAAAGTGCCGGGAAGCCCTCTGCATGCTGGCACCAGCCCGTCCTGATCCTGTCGCGATGCCAGGTGTCATGCCAATGTCCTGGGCCAAAAGCTTACATGCAGCTTCAGCGCAAAGAACACAGCATCAGTGATGCATATGTTCTGCCTGGCTTATGCATGCACTATATTTTTATCTAATACTTTTCAGTCCACCCAATTAATAATTGCGTCATTTTGTATAAATATGCAGTACATAGTAACGATGATACATTAAGACATTTTACAATGATTAGATGTCACCATAAAAAAAGTACTTAAGCAATTATGTGTAGATGAAATGTGAACATGACATAGTACCACATAAGCTTCAATCTGAAAGCACATAGAGCAAGCATGAGAAAGAATTGCAGGTTACACCTGCATTCTTATATTGCACATTAGCTATATTGTGTTTTCAACAGAGAGTAAACAAGTGAGTGTGTGCGTGTGTAGAGTTGTGCAATAACAAGGGCTGTGTATGACTTTGTTGGGAGACTTTTGTAGACTCCCTGTTTACATTACATTCTAGCAAGGTGAAGCCCATCAAGACCCCTGGGGAGGGGTGAGCTAAAAATACCTCAGCTCTGGAATGTGGAACTGTTTCTCCACTCCAGTCTCTTAGTTAAGCCAAGATATTCTCGGCACCTTGTCAACAGATGGTATTTGCGATAATACTGATTTAAAAAGATCTTCAAAGATGCCACAAATCAAAAGGGGAATCCATCTGTCTCTGGGTGGCACTGCATGATTTGATTTTTTTTGCAGATTAAAGGAAGAAGTTTGAGGTGTTCTTTGCACCATGGTAAGTGGTGGTATACTGCTTAAAGGAATAATCCCACATTAACGTGAAAAAATTAATTATTGGGAATAGGTATACATATTTATTGTTTAAATGCCATTAAATTATTATAATCATGTAATTCACTAACAGAAGGTCATGGTTGTCAAGCAATATGTCAGTAAATACGTATTCTACAAACATTTCTGTAGATTTGTGCATGTGCACAATTGCTTTTAACATGGCTCAACCAATCAGATTTCTGAATCAAAACCTCTTATTTTAGAAAAACCACTAAAATGAAAAATATGTGTTTAAAGAAGCTAGAAGTTTGGTATGAGCAGATGGCAGATTGGAATTCATTAATATACTTCATTGTACTAATAGTCATTGTACTGAGCCGGAGAGTGTTTCCATTTTTCCTTTTTTTCCCCTCAGAGAAATGAACGACACAGCATGGCCACAAGGGGCTCACATAGACCTGCCTGCTCCTCCATTATAGGACACTGTTCTGATCCAGCCCTTTTCTCTCTGTGAATTTGTGTGTGTTGTGCACTTATGTGCTTTGTTTGTCATAAATGTGGCACCTGTGAAAATCAGTACGAATAGAAGAGAGCTTTATTTTAATAGAATATCATTGCCACACAGTGTCTCATGCATAATTCATGTATGCTGATACTCTGCACTGCAGAGTCCTCCTGCAAGCCTCAACTGTAAAAGCCCCAGTGAGAGGCTGCAAGAACCACTCAATCAAGACGAGCTTTGAAAGAATGGAAATATACTCACCATATTTCGATTTTTCTTCTGGCTTATCATTTTGATCAAAATCAAGCTTTAAGGCAATTTACACTTTATGCAGAATGAAATGGTCAATTTGTAATCAAAGTCACTCTGAGCCAGGACCAGAGTGGCCAATCTAAGCAGTTGAGGAGGGGGCACTGATTGGACCCCATTCCGGTTGTTAAGTCTTACACCACATGTGACATTATAGCTCATTCAGACCTTCAGACCCCAAAGCAATGGGCTGCACAGCTGGGTACCAATATTTTAGAGCCACAAGCTCTTGCTTTCATGTAGAAAACTGCAGTTAACATTGCATTCAAACATAACATCAACAAAGTCCACGAAGAAACACATTATAATCCAGTAGGTTTAGGCAAAGACACAACCAAGGCTAGATGACTAATAATACATTCTACATGATTGAAGAGGATAGCAAGGGGGTAGGGTTAGGGTTAAGACAAATACCCAAACAACAATGAACAAAAGCAAACATTAACAATAACTTGGAGACAGTGCAGGGGCACATGTTAGACAATCTCACTATTATATACATTTTAATGACTGAGGTGGAGGTAGCTCAGTGGGTAGAACACTTACCTCTGGACCATGAGGTCCTGGGTTCAAATCTTACCCCGAGCACCACCGCTGGGTCCCTGAGAAAGATCCTTAACCCCAAGTTGCTCCAGGGAGACTGTCCCCTGTAGTTAGGGAATGGAAGTTGCTTTGGATAAAGGTGTCTGCTAAATGCAGTAAATGTAATTATATTAGAACATGGAATTCTCCTTTAAAAAGGAATGTCACATAAAAATTTGACAACTTTGACAATGCTGTCCAACTGTTGACAGATAAACTAGATACACAGATGTGGTTTTCAAAGGTAATTAATCAGGCTCATGTACTGCTGTGGTCATCAATGATTAAGAAAATGTTAAATACAAGACTTATAGCTAGAGATCTATTGAGATAAAGAGCATTTAAAGGCTGTGAAAGCTGTTGCTGTTTGATGTTCATCTGCTATAAATCATTCCAGGTATAACAGAAATCCTGCCAAAGCTAGAGTCTGTGAATTGCAATTGCACAAGGAAGAACTGCATAGAACTTGTTGATTACAGGCCTTACATATAACCATTGCAAGAATAAAGTTTTACTAGATAATTTTGTGCTAGTAAACCAAAACAATCAAAAATAGAGCAGCATTCATTCCGGTCACTCAAGTCTTTACTCGACCCAATTACCTACCCTCTGTAAACATCTGCTTCTGGCCTTAGTCTTAATTCCAGCAGTGGAACACAACAGCAATAACCAGATTGTCACTAAAAATCACAATGCATTAGGATTAAGTAAGCAGTTTCAGAGAAACTGTTAAAGAGGTTCTCAGAAATTATACTCACTCATTTTGCAACAGGCTAGTTGAGTCAGAGAGGATGTTTAATACTTACTCATTCATGAAGTTAAGTAATAGATAGAGAATTAAATTTCCCTGTAGAAAATGGATTGGGTCATTTGAAGTAATAAAAAAATGCAGAAATAGTGCACATCACTGGGGAAAGATTTTAGCCGGATGGAGGTTACTGAGCAACTAGCAGCAACTCAGTGAACAACAGACCACTTCTATGTTCAGCATGTTTATATTTATGTCTGTGGTAATGCTGAGCCTGGTTAAAAAATGTATGTCAATAGATTGATTTATTCCAAAATTATTAACACCCCTCATTAGTACTAGTTTATTTATACTACTTTTGTTTTAAATAAACCAAAAGTGTTACTTTGAGCTTAAACAATATTCTAAAGGGCATTTTTCTGTTTTTTATACTCTCTTGAAACAAAATAAAAGTCTGTGTTTATTATTTTATTGGTCTTGCCCTGTTTCTTGAGAGGTTGCCAGTAATTGACTGTATATCATACATTTTGGCAGTAAGACACCTTCTCATCCAGGTTTCATCAAAGGGAGTGCACTGTGGTTTGAGAAATCAAAGTGGTTGAAAGCAAAAAAAAAAAAATCTGTTTGCAGTGGGATCAAACTTGAAGTCCATTATCAGCACTACTTATCCATACCCAGACGATGCTGGAGCCTATCCCAGTAGTCATGGGGGAAAGGCGGTGAAACACCCTAGAAAGATCTGCATGCCATTGCAGAGCAGACACACACTCACAGCTGAGGCAGTAGCTGGCGAAAACCCACACAGACATAAGGAGAACATGCAGATTATGGACAGAAAGGGCTCAGTTTGGTGATTTCTTGACTCAAATACACCTGATTCATCTAATCTGTTATTGATCTGTGCTCATTTCTGTTATTTTATGTGTTTCTTTTAAAGTGCAATTAATCATCAACACAAATGCAGCACTTTCGCTCAAATTCACAGCTATTTTCTACAAATGTTTATTGTGGGATCTGTTTGTGTGATGTGTTTGTGTGTAGATATGAGGTAATGTGCGAGACACAAGTAAAGGTTATATTTGCTCACATGAAAGAACTTCAGATTCTAATGGGAAATTCAAATGTGCCAGGTGGACCAGGTAATTAGCACTCTGCAAGGACTACATCAGTTACATGCTTATTCAAAGGAAGGGCCTCCAGCATTGCACCTGTGTCTATCAGAATCGTGTTTATTGGCCGGATATATGCGTGTACATATACAAGGAATTTAGTTCCGGTCAATGGTGCCTCTTAAGCACAACCATAAAAAACAACAATGCAAACAATCTAAAAACACAGCAATATAAATAATCAAAATCAGTTCAACTGTTTAGGTGGGAGATGGCGACGGGGCGAGGGGATGGTGAGGGGAAAGAAATTGACGAGGCCACATTTGTGTGTTAATTCAGTTAATACAGCTATAAGGTGTCTTGTAGTTGATTCATGATAAAATTATTTCATCTATTTGTTCAGTAAAAGATCGGACAAAAAAATAATAAGGAGCCATTTAGTCCATAAGCCACCTTTTAGTCTGATAAACTCTAGTCTCAGGGGGTTGTCAGCTCCTCAGCAGCAAAATAGTCACAGATAAGTCCATACATATTACAGTGGATTGTTATAGAGTTTGAAGGATTTAAATATGACCATATGTGTTCATTTATAAAGTATTATCAGTTTTGTGATAAATATTGCTTAACTATTTTACATTATTCAGAATTACTGTTGAGAGCAGGTTTGTGAAATATATGTGGCAACTTTTTTGCTTGATCTCATGGATAACATACCTTAATGACAATATTGAGTAAGAGAGAGAAATGCTCAGATCTATAGGAGTTTTGGTGCATGCCTACAAATAATTTGCTTCAGTGAACACAGGAGGGGCTCACAGCTGAAGTAAGGTCTAAGGGCCACAGTGTAATGGAGCTGGTCTGATAGCTGCCATTTACTCAAACTAACTCTGGCCAGCACTTGAAATTTCCTTGATAAGACAAGGAATCTGACTTGATTTGACATTATAATTCAGGGCACAGGCAGACTGGACTTTGTCACTGTTTGTGTGCTTAGTCCTCAAGTCACAGGGTGGCTGCAGTGTGACAGTGATCCAGTGGTTCAAACAATAAACATAGATTCCTTCCCAGATGTCATCTACTCAGGGTTATCTGAATATTCCAACTTTGAAACATTCTCACTATTGTTTTGTGCCTTTTCTTACAGTACTTATCGTATTTTCCCTCTCATTCATCCACCTGTTTACACTAGATTTTGTTTCTGTTAGAGATATTGCCACCATCATACTTTACTGGAGGATCTGTAAGGACAATGTTTTTGTACAAAGTTTCACTGTTAATATCTGTTTGGAATGCATCTAGCCACAAAGCATTTTCACACCCTTCTTATTTACGGCAGACAACCTTTATACAGATTATTTGACTAGTGGACCTTTACTATACTTTCACCCCAGAGGTATTTGGTACTGTGTTTGGGGGTTATTTTAGGTGTGTACAATTCCACCCACTTTACCCATTTATGCAATGCCACTACCATGATGTCACTGGGCAGCTCAACACATTTGGTGGAAGACACTCAATGCTAATTCTTTCATCTGCTCTCTTGGACTCTCAGCCATGGCCAGCATATGGCTGTGCTACTCAGTGACTACAAAGGATAAAGTTGGCTGTTTTAAAGTGGAGAAATACAGACATAAATGGTCCATAAATTTAGCATTCTGGCATTCTGGTTGATGTGCAGATTCTTACCATTGTTATATATCAATATAAAGCAGAAGCATTGCAATAGGTACAGAGATAAATGCAGTCAGGTATGTAATAGGCAATAACATGATATAACACTGCAGGATGTTTCTACCAAGATTTCCTATTTACTCCATCACATACCTACCCAGAAATATATTTTTGGCAGCCACTGAACTCTGCATCCCCTTCAAAATCACATCTGTGGTTTCCATTATAGGTCAATGTCTTCCAGTGTTGGGGTGTGGATATTTCACAATAAAATTTCTGATTTCAACAGAAAACACTAGGAGAGGATCCAGTTTTGCATGCCACTGTATCTTGTAGCTTATAATTTTGATTTTTTTTTTAAACAAGACTATTTTCCTTCTTCAGGTTTTGCTTCACAAAGTAATGTTACAGGATCACTGCTCATTGGCATATTGACCACATATGAGACCTCAGCCCTTAATGATGGGAAATCAAACACCAGACAACACAAGAGCTGAATCAACAGTGCTTTCAAAAGACATAGTAATAAAGTTGGGAGAATTTTCTTTATTGGTTTCATTAACAGTCTTCATTCACATAGGGAATGCATTTACAGAATGGTTCACATATCCAGTAGGTCATAAACAGACAACAACAATTGGCAAGCTCATTTCCTGCATTTTATGAAGGCTTTCAAAAGAGTATCTCAGTCCAAATTATAGGTGATGACTGTACCCACACCCTAAAGTGACCTGACCTCAGCAATTGTCTCGGCCTGCGTTTGAGCTCACTTAACACTGGAGCTGGTTGCCAGATCAAGGAGAAATTCATGTGGGAAAATATGGGTTCTGCAGTCTTGCTGGGCCACTGGGCCCTCTTCGAAGGACCAAATCATTCAGTGACAGCATCACTCAGCATTTCAGAAGTATAGTTCTCTGAACGTCATGCAAAAATCATGCACACAACATACATGGTTTTGTATACAAATTACACAGACTTTCTCCTCCTCCATTCCATATGTCAGGCAAATGCATACTCCAACATAAAAAAAAATCGGTTTCATGCTTAATCTGCCACACGACTAACTGTAAATGAGCTGTGATCCTCGTACTATCCTCTCCAAATCCCTCAGGATGAATAAATATCTAAATAAATAACAGTTAAATTGATATGTCCCTGTTTAGTCTTTTATTGACACAGTTTGGCAGAAAATCCTAATGGCACCAAATCCACAGTGTAACTCTGCATCACATTTTATTCATGCAGTAAATGGCGCCATAAATTTTATAGTGATCAAAGAAGAATTTAGCTAGTGGCTCATGTCGGGAATGATGGCAGTGTTTGGAGCAGGTTCGTAAAAATGGGTAAATTTCATTCCAAATCTTGTACACAAATTGAACCATTTAAACAAAACAGACACACAAACTTCTGCAGGGTTTGGGGTTCTCAGAAACATACATTTGTGCCCAGTGCCTTAACGGCATGTCTTGCATAATTACACAAAATTAAATATTTGGTTGCCGGTGCAAACTCCCTTAATTTTAGCCAGGTTTATTGTTATGATGTGAGATTTATAAAATACTACTACATAAATTGAATAAAGAAACATGGATTTTTCAACAGCCTCAGCTTCAAGAATTATGAAGCAGCTTTTGTTGGCAGTGTAAGACCACAGATATAAGTGCAGAGCAGAAACAGAACTAACTCCTGAGGATCCATGTTTATCCAGACTCTCTTCTTCCCTTCCTGCTTGGAAGAACAAGAGAGAGGACTGTGTTCCTACCTTCTCACTCTCCCAAAGAATGTGTTAATACGGTCTAATGAGTTCTGAGCTGCACACTCTAAAGGGCATTTTGTGAAAAGCAACGGCCCAATTGCCAGTCAATCTTGAGAGCAGTTGGGCCCATTATTTAACCCTAATTTCTGACTATCCACATTGTTCTTGCAAATGCTTTAAAATACTGAGCTCATTTTACAATTTAATTATGTTTGAGAGGCACTGGATGAAAACGGCAGGAAATATTTCTTCATGGTCTATGTCGATTTTGTGGTAACTGTTTACCAACAGAGGAATGTTGAGAAGCATTGTGCTTGGCTCTCCTCCCAAATTTGCATACCAGAAGCACTTAAAATTGGTTCCTACTCATTACTGGGAAGCTGTAAACCACCTCTCAGGTTATAAACTGCTTTGCCCTCCTTTCAGAAACAGAGGCTGTAGAAACAGACTCAAAGTTGTTATATGATCACTGAAGAGATGATGTGTTGGTAGGAAAGTATAAAGTTCAAATCACTTATTTCAGCATAGCAAGTCTCCAATTCCTCATAAAGTAAAGAAGAGAATGCCATTCTCATCATATTTCAAATATTTGTGAGAAAGAAAAGAATAATAAAAACAAAACATTCAAATGACTCCAAATGTGGGACCTGACCGAGTTTTATTAATATTACACTTTTAAAAACATGTAGAAAATTGGTCCGGCTTCAGAAACAAGGCACGCAATGTCTTGGTTCACGATCTCTGTATTTGTGACAAGCATTCCCTAGAGATAGATATATAAAAAAAATCCAAATTACTGAGGTTAAAATTCCAAGCAGCAAGACAGCCATGCAAAGAAACTTCTGTGATGTCGACTGGATGCTTTAGTAGTAGGTCTCTCTCTCCACCCAACCTAGAACAAAAACACTCCCTTTAGTAACTACAAATTAACAGAGCACAGTCCAAAATTAAATCTAAACTACTGATTTTTTTTAAGCAGCGAAAAGAATAATTTCTCTCAGTTAGCTTAATCACTGAAATATAAAGAACACTCACCTCCTGGACTGCGCCGGATGATAAGTTTTCGGATTTCATCATAAATAAAGATGAGAAGCGAGTAGGGGAATGCACAGAACCACCAATTTGGTCTGGAGAGTACAAGAAAATTATTACAATGACAAGAGTAAAGAGGCAAAAATTACACCATATGATAACAGCAATAAATACATGCATACATGTACAAATAAATTGAAGAAATATATATATAATGGCTTACTTAAGTGGATACATTCTGAGGGCAACATCCATGCCTGGGCAGTAGGACAAGAAGGCAGCAAGGGCCGTCTCCTCAAACAGGCCAAAGATGAGGATTTTGTTTCTGCATTGGCAAAGAAATTACATTACAACCTTAAATCAACCAAATGTCTAGATGAGAAAGCCCAATTTAGTTGAAGCACTATGCTTAAGAGATACACATTATTTTCTAGTAGACCAACATGCTCAAACTACTTAAAACACTACTGCCCCACAGGAAAAACAATACACAAAAAAGAATGGCATAAAACAAGAGTGCGCTTTTTCAGGTTGGATTCATGAAAGGTTTGGTTTGGATACATGCTGACCAAAGCTGGTGCCATCTCTAATTACTACTTTCAAATCTATAATTTCCCAGACAGAAATTTTTAGAGCTTCTCCTACTTACTTCATTCCTTGCTGGAAGACTGAATTCCTCCTGGTCTTACAGATGATCAAGTCAGCCCACTGCACAATCACAATACTGATGAAGAAGGCAGTGTGGCATGTGAACTCCACAATCTTCCTTTGCTCATATGTCTGGGAAAAAAAACAAACAAACAAACATAAAAAAAACAACAATGTAAACATAAAGCAAATGTTAAACCTTGACATTCAAATCTCAATGGAAACCTAAAAATCTACAGATTTACACACTCACCCATTGCTGGCCATAGCTATCTTCCAGGTCATTGGTATGCTTGTCATCCCAATGCATACGTATTCCCAGCAGTGTGGATGGCAGGAACCCATTCTCAGCCAGAATGACAAAGTAGGTAAAAAAGCCAGCAAGGGCCTGAATCATGCCTGGAGTGGGAACAGGATGACAGCAGAGTCAATGGGATGACTAAGTTCAGCGTATTTAAATGTTTTTTTATATATTGAAAATGATTTAAAATTAATTTCTATTGAAATACACAGCAACCTCTGATATTCTAGTTTGAAACCATTGTAAACCTGAGGAAAGAATTCAAACTAGTAATGGTTCAAAGAACAGAGATGATCTGCTTCTTACAGAAGTCCAACAGAAGAATTTACAACGTCACAAAGCTAAAAATATTTTTTTTGAAGTTTTGATCACATGCAAGGCCAATCAATCTCGCTGCATTCACTTCACTGTGTAACTGTACCTGTAGGTTTCAGGCTTTTGCTTGTGCAACCAGCTGTCAAAATGTCAAAATGAACCTGCTTGGCAATGGTAGTTCAAATTAGATGTTAATGACCAAGTAATTGTAGGTTCATCATAGCGGAATAAATTTTTACCAAGAATAAGTAATTTCATTACTACCTAAACCACAACAATGGAAAAATGTACAACAGGATCTGTGAAGAGTGCAAAACAAACAAACCACAGCCTGTATTCATTCAACAGCCCTGCTACCCCATACAGTTACACTTGGTTCATTCAATCTTGCACACTATTATTCTCACTTGAGAATAATTAAATCCTTACAACAGTGTATTGCACACAAAGGTTGATGTGGTGTGGAGTGTGATGGAAAAGGAGTCTGATACATTTCAATGAGTGCAAAATTACATCTTACCAATTTGTCCATAGGCCATGCTAATTAGCCTTTCATTCACCAGCTTATCTGTTTTTGGGTTTCTGGGCTGCCTCTTCATGATGTCACTCTCAGCAGCCTCATAAGCCAAGGAGATGGCTGGAACCTGAAGTGGGGTAGCACATGTTACCAAAATCAAATTAAAATCTTACAGTCATGCCAGATGTTAAATCTCAGTAGAATTATGCTCACCATGTCAGTACCGAGATCAATACAGAGGATGGTGACTGTGCCCAGAGGAAGAGGAATGTTTGCAATAATGAAGAGCAAGAAAGGGGTGATCTCAGGAATGTTACTGGTCAAGGTGTAAGCTATTGACTTCTTCAAGTTGTCAAAGATCAGACGGCCTGGTCAGAAAAAAAACATAAAAAATAAACATCACAAGAATATTTTGCAAAAACTAAGATCACTTTTTCCTTCCTCATCTTATACCTTCTTCTACTCCAGTCACAATGGATGCAAAGTTGTCATCCAGAAGAATCATGTCCGCAGCTTGTTTGGAGACATCAGATCCAGCAATACCCATAGCTACTCCAATATCCGCCTTCTTCAGAGCAGGAGAGTCATTCACACCATCACCAGTCACAGCTACAATAGCACCCTGGTAAAAGTAATAAATACATAAATAAATACATGCAAGTTTTACACTACACTGACCCATCATTGGTTCCCTCAAGGCTTTGAATGTACAATTAAATGGATTTGAGATCATGACGTGATACCTGACGCTGACAGCCTTCCACAATAATCAGTTTTTGTTGAGGGGATGTTCTAGCAAAAACAATCTCAGTGTGATGGTTCAACACATCATCTAGTTGTTCAGGGGTCAGGTCTTTAAGATCTCCACCATGTACCACACAGGCCTTGGCATCTCTGGAAATAAAATCAAAAGAGTAGATCTGATTAAAAAAAAACAAAAAAAAAAACACAAACAAGAGCACAAATACAAGAGTATCAAATAACCTGGGGTTGACTTCATTGATAGGAATGTTCAAACGAGCAGCGATGTCTTCCACAGTTTCATTCCCCTCAGAGATGATACCCACACCCTTGGCAATGGCCTTTGCGGTGATTGGATGATCACCAGTGACCATGATAACCTAGAAGCCAGCACAAGATGTTAGGTCTGCAGCCTGAGATAAGACATAAGCTAACCTAAATCCAAGGTAGTATCAGATAGCCAAGCATATATCCATAGAACATAACAAGGTTGATATCCAGATAGCAATACTGACTGTGAAGAAATAATCGATTTGTAAAGAAAAAGCAATATATTTGCAAGACTTAATAGCCTTAATTGTGCAGGTCTTAATATTACATAAATTATACCAAACACTTTGGTAAAAGGAATTATTTGCTACAATCAATTTCAGTAGCAGACATAGTACTTTATAGATAAGCCTGTATGTTGTATTTGCTGATAATAAAACACAGGTATTGATCTTTTTGCTTGAGGTTTGATTGGATGGTGTGTGTAATATTTATACCTTGATTCCAGCACTTCTACACTTGCCAACAGCATCAGGCACAGCAGCACGCGGTGGATCGATCATAGACATGAGCCCAACAAAGCACAAATTTTCAGTTGGAAAGTTTACATCATCAGTGTCGAATTGGAAGTCCTCTGGGAACTGGTCATCAGGAAGGCTGTAGTGGCAGAAACCTACAAAGAAATAAGATTATCATGAAAGTAGCCTTTTTGACAACTGACACGATAACTTCAGAGAGGAGTAGGTGGAGTTGTTACACCACCATTTAATAACAGCCTTACCCAGCACTCGCTCTCCCAGGCCACCCAGTTCCAAGTAAGCATTCTGAAAAGCATCCTTCATCTCATCGTCTAGGGGCTGTTCTTTTCCCTGAAGCAGAATTGTTGAGCACCTGTCCAGGATCCTCTCAGGAGCTCCCTTCATTACTAGAAGATGCTTGCTCTCTCCCTCATTAAGGTTCTTGTGGATAGACAACTGACAGAAAGAGGTCCAGTAAACAAGGCATCAGCAATGTCATTCACAGGAACACAACCGGAAACACATTGGTTGAGTGCACCAGGTTACCTGGTATTTGTTGGTGGAGTTAAAAGGAATCTCAGCAATCTTCAAGTATTTATCTCTCAAGTCCTTCACCGAACCACAGCAGAGCTCAATACATTTCAGCAGGGCTGACTCTGATGCATCACCAGCTGTATCCCTCTGTGGAAAGGAGGAATTAAAGCTTTAAGTTCAACATATCAATATACAATAATGTAGTACCAGTTTCAGCATCAGTGCATTTCAATAGAAACTATTCAGCCAAATGATCCTTTATCACAATAACGGGCACAAATGATGTTTACTGGGAGACAGTACTACTGAGAAGCTCTTGGGAGAAAGGGGCACAACAATTCCCCAGAGCAAAAGACAAAATTACACTGGAACATGAGCAGAAAAACAAGCCTTAGCAGTCAGTAAGCAACTTGGAAAGGGTGCAGTAATGAGACAATATGGCCAGAAGAGAAAATGGATAATGTGATTAAGCACCTTGAGGATTGGGACATTTTCTTGATCTGCAAGGAAGACGGCACGATTACAAAGACCAGCAATTCGAGCTAGGCCGGCCCAAGTGGCAGAGCTTCTGTCGAAAGAGGTTCCACTCTGGTTCTCTGTAGTGTCGGCTTCATGGATCTGGTTGTCGAACCACATGTGGGCCACAGTCATACGGTTCTGGGTCAGGGTTCCAGTCTTGTCGGAGCAGATGGTAGAAGTGGAGCCTAGGGTTTCCACAGCTTCGAGATTCTTCACCAGGCAGTTCTTCTTGGCCATACGTTTGGCAGTTAAAGTTAGACACACCTGTATACAGGGACAAGAAAAAAAAATTGTGAGCACTCCGAGAATATACTTCTTGTAAATTAGCAACAATATTTTTTTTTGTTCAACATGGTACTCACAGTTACAGTGGCTAAGAGACCTTCCGGCACATTAGCGACAATTATACCGATGAGGAAGATGACTGCCTCTAGCCAGCTGTATCCAAGAATCAAGGACAGAATGAAGAAAGACACACCAAGGAAAACAGCCACACCAGTGATTATGTGGATAAAGTGCTCAATTTCTATGGAAATGGGGGTTCGACCAACTTCGAGACCCGAGGCAAGAGTAGCAATTCGACCCATGACAGTGCGATCACCGGTGTTGATGACAATACCTCTGGCAGTCCCTGAAGAGAAACAAATTACATTGCAGGTTGAACAATTTTGTTGAATGACTTGATACATGAACAGATCTATTTCAGAAATGCAACCAACCACATCTACACCCACGATGTACCTTCAACACAGTTGGTGGAAAAAAAGGCAATGTTTCTTGTCTCCAAGGGATTGTCGTTGGAGAAGTCAGGAGTACGTGTCTGGGGCTCGGATTCACCAGTCAGGGAGGAGTTATCCACCTATAAGGGAGGAAAAAATTTAAGTAAGTGAATGTAGACCTGGAATGTGGTATTGAGGAAACCTATTATTAATATCTGTTCACCTTGCACCCATGAGCAGAAATAATACGCAGATCAGCAGGAATTCTGTCTCCTCCTTTAACCTCCACAAGATCTCCAACAACCACATCCTCAGCATTTATGCTCATCTTCTCGCCATCACGGACAACCAGGGCTTGCTAAAGAACAAATCAGAAATATAAGCAACAACGTTGTGGCAATAAAGCAGGAATAAGCATCTCAACAACATCTCAAAAACATATTTTTCAGTACCTGAGGGACAAGGTTCTTGAAGGAATCCATGATCTTTGAGCTTTTAGCTTCTTGATAATATGAGAAGCATCCAGTGATCATCACCACAGCAGAGAGCACAATACCCAAGTACAACTGCATAATGAAAATATAAAAAGGTTTTTCAAACTGAAATCTTAAAATAACAGGCCTCCTATCTAATCAAAATATTTTCTCACGTTGTCATTGGCTGGTTCATCTTCTGAGGCTGCGAGAATACCATAAGCGAGGAAACAAAGTAAAGCTCCAATCCACAGTAGCGTGGAAAATCCACCGAAGAGCTGTTTGCAGAACTTGACCCATTCTGGGGTCGTGGGAGGGGGCGTCAGGGCATTGGGTCCATCACGTGCAAGGATCTCCTTTGCACGTGCAGCAGTCAGTCCCTGGTGGCAGAAATTACATTTAAAGCAAAAAAAGTTTTCATATAAGCCTTCCCATTTAACAAAGAATGTATGTTTGCACTCTTATAAGCTCAAACACCACAAGGTTATGCCTAATTTTGATGGCATTAAAAATTCTGATTTGGTCATTGGAATTATTATAGCTTACCCTTGTTAGATCAGTGTCGTACTTCCTGTTAAGTTCTTCCAGGGTCAGCTTGTGATCATCCTAGAGAAACAAATTTAAATAAACAAAATCTGTATGTAGCACATTTGACTGTCAGTAGTTTATACGTCATTTCTCCAAGGGCTGACTCACCAAGTCCACTTCCTTTTTGAGTTCATCCATATCCTTATCCTTGTCTTTCTTGCCCTTAGACTTGGATTTCTTGCCCCCCTGTTCTGAGGTGGCCGCCAGCTCATATTGTTCCCGGCCTTCCTGCAATACACAAAAAAGACTTGCTTAAACTTTTCCCCATATTTATTGTGACATATCACAAAATATGCACAAAAATATTCAGCAACCAGGAACATTAATAAACCCTTCAAGTACCCTTCAATGTGACTAATAAGCATGGTGAACCAAGAAAGAAGAAGTGTCTCTCCAGTATTGACCATACTGAAGTTTGACACCACCCATCATGGTGCCATCTCACTGGAGGATAGAAACTGCTTCATATGCATTTTGCGGAAAAAAGTTTCAATTGTGCAGTCAGACACTTGACAGGGCTTTCACAAACTCTTGACATGTGATAGACAACTACACTGGCATTCAAAAGCACGCTGCTGTAATTTGAATAATCGCTGTAGTTATATTCAGTTGTTGATTGTATATAGAAATGCCCTCTGGTGTAAGGTAGCAATACATTTTTTAATTCAATATTTTAACAATAACAGATGGCGACATAACAACACTATGCATTTTTGTCAGGTAATCAGCCTCAATATTTGATCACTACTTGATCAATTGAGAAATGATTCTTTAATAACTTGATACGTTATTACAACAGTTTTATTAATGCCTGTGAATCTGTAGTGGACCAACACCTTATGTTTCCATTAGGAGTGTAACAATACACTCAACTCACAGTTCAGTTAAACAGATGATTGAGAGCTCATGGTTTGGAATATTTATGATATATTCAACAAAGACTGAAAACAGCTCAATAATTAAAATGTAATAACTGTTCAGTTCTGGCACCATTTACTAATGAGACTGCAGGTGGGGGACATACAATCTACACACTACAATGAAATCATAACATTCTGATGCACTGTTGCACCCTTAGTTCCCAACAGAACTAGCGAATAGCATCAACCCATAAGCTACACATTTTAACCTTAATAATGCTCAGTTTTACAAGCTCATCAGTGTTAACAGAACAGTGTTTGCATTTTTAATCTCTTCTCAATATGTAATATTTCTGTGCTGACTTAAATTGTTTATTGCCATTGCAGTCGTAGATGATTACATACACGTAAAGCTCGTAATCCGTTAAGCTTTTAAGAGCGTATCTACTGTCCTTGTATATTTCAGCTTTACAGCAATTCCGAACAAAACAAGAAGTGATGATTGTTTTGGCTTGTCCATATCCAAGTTCACTTAAATCAGCACATAAGAAGTGAAAACAAAACTGTCCCATCATGTACTTCTGTCAAAATGGTTATTGGACCTAAACCAACAATCTCACCATCACATGCTTATTAAATATAAGATGTGCAAAACAGTTATGTAAGAGAGAGAATGTCAAATTCCAAAACTGCACTACTATGCAGACTTTTCACTGTACCATCTCTAAAATGTTAAGAGTCTCACCCAGATATACTCTACTCATCATTTTTGTGTTGTGTGTGTGTGTATATATATATATATATATATATACACACATACATATATATATATATATGCGCAAGCACACATTCATACATTAGTGTTGTTAGTATTATTAATTTTAACTACAATCAAATACCTGGTTTGGCTTGAAGTAAACTTCATTAGATTACATTGAGTTGTGCTGCTTATGGAATTTTATATATCAACACAATGACTGGAGGCAATTAGCTGGAATCTGATACCAAACCGGTGTTCTTCGAACCAGCTGACAAAATATCAATAAATAATGTGTGTGTATATTTAAATTGTGTATAGACACATATAAAAACCGATTCAAACTATTTTCATAGAACACACGTACACATATGCAGTAAACTAGGGCTGCCCCCAACTAAAGCTATTCCTAGTCGACTAACACTCCCGCATTTTAGCGATTAGTCGAATAACTTGCGTATATACAAGGAAAGGTACAGTCCAATGGGCTCGGCTCGGCTCTACCCTTCCACTACAACTGGTTG
>JBBMFX010000080.1:21561733-21572233 GCA_037832545.1 Rhabdalestes septentrionalis | reverse complement strand
AAGGGGAAGGGTCCCCCTCCCCCCCCCCCCCCAAAAAAAAAAAAAAAAAAAAAAAAAAATCCTACATTTCATTTAAATTTGAGAATCTGTGGAAAGTGTTACATGAAGAATAAATAATTCAGACACGATAAGCATCAACATACATTTTATTACTTATATTCTAGGATTGCATAAATGTTGCGTTCATTGTTTTATGTGGCGCTTCTTCTTTTTAATTTTTTCCATATATTTTGCAGTATTTTGAAGCACTTGGTGACTGAATAGGTGGAAATGAGCGACTATTTATTATTTACTACTTCTAATGACCCCAATCCTACATATTGTAGTGATTGTATTTATAAGTAAAAAACCCTGTAGAATAATGTCAGTTCAGTCATACTGCGTAGGATATTTCTGTGAGGAAGTTCAGGTTTTAATCTTTGTCACCGGCAGCATAATGACAAGCAAACCATAGACTGGCGGGCATAAAGGAGGACAAAAATAGTCATTCAATTTTTATTGAAGGTTTACTATAAACTCCTGTGGCTTTAGCATAGAAGCAACTACACACAGAATGGTGTCATCTCCATATGGATGATGCAGAGTTGTGAACAATGAAGTGTTTATACCATAAACTACGAGGATGTGGACGAGCTGTTTGTGGACAAATGTGTATGTACTTTTGTTCTTGTCATTGAGAAGCTCAAATGACCTACTTGCCAGGATGAAGGTTGAAAAAAAATACACCACCAATTTGCATTGGCCACATTTTTACCCCAAACTCCTCCTCTACAGAAGGTGATAGTGATACATCTCTAAAGTAGCCATCATGAGGGCCGAGAGGCAGATTCTATACCTATTGCTGGGGCTTCACCACAAAGGAGGCACTGCTAGTAAGTAATTGTTCCATTTAATAATATATTTCTGATTTAGTGCTTCTCCTGTCCCTGCAAAACCTTTTAGCAAAAGCAGGTGTTTGCAATAACAATACATTGAAGATAACAACTCTAAAAATGTAACCACCCTGGATATTAGAGGTTGAAAGCTATTGTACTCATTTTATCAGCTCTAGACATTTAAGGCCTTTGGTTGACATATCTTCAAAAACAGATCATACTTGTTGTGCTCATTGTTAAGTTTGCTCCTTTATGGATGGTCCATGCTGTGACTGTGCAGCCAATTTGTGGTGTACTGGTGAAGCCATTTATTATCACTTTCAAAGAAGGATTTTTAATAGAAAAAAAAACAATTAATCTTGAGGTCTAATTTCATTAAATAGAACAGTTCAGAAAGTTGATTCCACAGTGATGGCTGTATGTACCTAGGCGATATTGCATTGCCTGGATTTCAAAGCTGGTTGTTAATCATGCCATGATCCTATGGTATTTAATAGGGAATCCAGTGCTTACCCTGGCTTCAAATCTAGTCTAAAATACACATCCTGATTTTGCCAAGATGTGACCTTGCCTTGGGGGAACAATTTTGATGAAGTTCCAGGGCCAGCAACACATAGCCAATCAAAAATCAAAATATAATCAAAATATAATTAAGTCTAGCCAATGAAAATCCCACTCATGTTAATGACATCATCAGTGTGGGCCTGAAATACAAAGTGTCCTTTCATGAACCAGACTGAATGAAGAGAGCTGAGCCAACAGACCTGCTAAAATGTACTTCTAAGGCACATTACCAACACCAAGGAAGCTACTAAACCAGGGGTCCCCAACCACCGGTCCGTGGGTAATGTGGCACCGGTCTGCGGACCGCACAGATAAACAAAAACTGATATCCTTAGTGAAAATAGTTTCTGATATTAAACCAATACCCGACGAAATATAGGTTGGGGACCACATTCTACAAGGTTTAGACCGTACTAGTAAAAATCACAAAGAATGACATATTTTGGAAAACTTGTAATACATTTTGTACTATAGTCAGAATCATGTGTGTTGACTTGAGACTATTATCATAATCATAATCATTGTCGTATGTATTATCCATCATCATCATCATTATCATCATCATTATAGTCCTCAAGTGTATTGTCCTTAGGGCTCTATCATTATCATGCCCATTGTCACCTCTATTATCATCACCATAATAGAGCGTGTTCTCACTGGCTTAGATTAACAAAACAAAAACAAAAATGAAAATTAGGTTTTGAGCCATTAAAAATAGATACACTGAGGTATAGCCAAATAAAAGAGATATCAAATATAAATATGACAGACAGGAATAAAACAATGGCAAATACACACATAATATCAGCCATGACACTAAAACCACATCCTCCTCTTGTGCTGCCAAAACAACTTTGACTAGTTGACAAATGGACTCCACAATAAGTGTGCTGTAGTAAGCGGCACAAAGACATTAGAAGTAGATGGTGGGGCCTCCATGTCAGACTAGTTTATTGAGCATGTCCCACAAATCAGAGCCTCACATTGCCTCTACTGGCATTTATCCCATAGTGCACCCTGGTGTTATCTCTTCCCCAGGTAAATTATATTACACACACAGTCATCCATGTGATGTAAAACAAAACGTGATTCATCCGACTAGTTTATTTTGTTGCTCTGATGCTCATGTGCCATTTTTAGTGGTGGACAGGATTTATCTGTTGAATCAGTCTGCAGATAGCCCCATACACAGCAAGCAGCATTGTGTGTCCTCACACCTTTCTGTTATACCTAACCTTGACATTTATACAATTTATGCGACAATAGACCTTTGGTTAGTCTTAACTCCCCATGAGCAGCACTGAGTCTCGGGCACCTATGACCATGTGGCTGGTTCAGTAGTTTTTTTTTTTACTGTGTACCACTTTTGGTTAGTACTAGCCACTGCAAATCTGGAACAAATATCTGAAGAACAAGACTTGAGTGCAAAATTTGAGGGTATTTATAGCTAATTCTAAAAGACTACACCACATAGAGAGATATATCACTGAAAAAATGTGGTTTTACCAAACCATAGCCCAGGGAAGATACTTTAGAAGACATAACAAAATGTGCTGAGTGTAAAAGTAGAGAATACTTTCAGGAAGCACTGTACCTACGTTTCATAATATATAAAATATATAATTTATATTATACATTCACAATATGTTATTTCATAATGTTTTTTCACAAAAATCTTCCGGACACATCCAATAATTCCCCTCTTGGGTGATATTGTGTATTTATTTGGAAATAAAAATTACAGATCTATGTGTATACAATCATAAAGTGTATCTTTATCAGAGAATTGCAAGACACAGAGATGGGTCCACAGATGTTTATGGAGAATAATGCTCAGCAGGAATATTGTAAAGTGACTGGCATAGAGTTTCTTTTTTAATAGTAAGTCTCTTTTTCCACCCAGCCTGAGAAAAGAAAATAGAAGTATAAACAAGAGAAGCACAGCACACATTCATATATATGCACAATATTTCTGAGTAAAGTTCTGAGTTTAGAATCATAGTCCAAACTTCCAGTACAGGCTGCAACAAGAGGAAGTGCAGGTTTCTACAGGACATTTGTGATGTGTTTCTTTGAAATATATTTAAATGTCATCTAGCTGTCCCAAGCTATATGTTTAATTTTCAGGATCTGCCTGGCAAAACATACTTTTAATGCGGGAATAACCGTTGATTTCAAGAGGTTTCTAAATTGAGTTACACTGATGGGAGCCTGATTTTCATCTGAGCCAGTTTTACTGAAGCAAACTAAAATCCCAGAGACATATGACAACTTCTTACCTCCTGGGTTTCGTCTTAAAATGTATCTTCTTGTCTCATCATAAAAGAAGATAAGAAGTGCATATGGCACAGCACATAATAACCACCACGCTCTGCAATGTACAATGTTAATAGGATCAAATATAGAATAATGACATCAAACATTGCATAGAGAACATGTAATTTTACCTGTGATAAGATGCTATTAATGTTATCATAAATTTTATTTTTCAGGACCATAAATAAACAACGTCAATTAACACAAAAGTTGACTTCTCTTGAATTGAACCTGGCCAGATGTTTACAGACAATATACGGTAGAGTTGTATATCTAGTTTCCATGTGTAGATTGAACATGTGCTATATATAATGGCTGGGCAAGAAAGGAAGTGAAGACATTCAAAGTGCTTTATTATTACTACTATAAACTTACTTGAGTGGATACATTCTAAGTGCAACATCCATGCCTGGACAGTAGGACAAGAATAGTGCAAGCCCTGCCTCTTCAAAAAGGCCAAAAATGAGGACTTTGTTCCTGCTACAAGTAACATAAATGGCAACATTTCATTATATTTTCCTCACAGCATGCCAGATTACTCTACTGCTTTGTTTTTATTTTTGTAAAGTGAGATCTTTGTTTACATACCTCATTCCCTGTTGTACGATGGAATTAACTCTGGTCTTACAGATGATTGTGTCGGCCACCTGGACCACCACAATGCTGACGAAATAGGCAGTGTGGCATGTGTGCTCCAGTATTTTTCTGTTCTCATATGTCTGTAACAGAGATTCAGTATTTCTTTAAATATGAAAATTGTTTCTGTTATTTACCGTCATCCACTCGGCAGTGCCTCATACCCATTGTTGGCCATAGCTGTCCTCCAGGTCATTGCAATTCTTATCGTCCCAGCTTATGCGTAGTCCCACAAGAAATAATGGCATGAATCCATTCTCAGCAAGGACCACAAAGTAGGTGAAGAACCCTGCAACTGCTTGCATCATTCCTAGGAAAGGAAAGAAAGGAAATAAAAGAAATAAGATTTTATCTAAACACCATATCTAAATTAATTATCAAAAAAATATTATATGAGCATTGTATTTTTAAATGTTTAGTTGAGCAGGAAGTTTTCATTAAAACGTTCATATTAAAATAAATATGAATATCATGAATATTATTAATAAAAACATATGTAATTTTTTGCCTTTAACAATTCCAGGAGTGCTGCTGATAGACTTTTGTATTAAGTAATAAGTGCAATGATACCTATTTGTCCATAAGCCATGCTGATGAGTCTTTCATTTACAAGTTTGTCTGTTTTAGCATTTCGGGGCTGCCTCTTCATGATATCACTCTCTGCAGGCTCATATGCAAATGAAATAGCCGGTACCTACAGAAGGATATGGAGATTTTGTCACTGCAGCCCAAAATTTAATTATAATGAAGTTTGGTTATAAGTTCTTACCATATCGGTTCCTAGGTCAATGCATAGAATAGTGACAGTGCCAAGAGCAAGAGGGATGCCAGCAATCACGAAAAAGAGGAAGGGGGACATCTCAGGGATTTTACTGGTCAGAGTGTAAGCAATTGATTTCTTCAAGTTGTCAAAAATAAGACGCCCTGAAAAGAAAATTGTAGATTACATGTCATAAACATATATTATAACCAAAATATTCAGTGGGTTGTTGTTTAGTGGGTGTTCTACCTTCTTCTACTCCAGTCACAATGGAGGCAAAGTTGTCATCCAGAAGAATCATGTCAGCGGCCTGTTTGGACACATCAGATCCAGCAATACCCATAGCTACTCCAATATCCGCCTTCTTCAGAGCAGGAGAGTCATTCACACCATCACCAGTCACAGCTACAATAGCACCCTGTGTTTACAAAAACACAGATATTAAATAAATGTGGATACTGCATTCCACTGCAACTATTTGAACCTTTCATGGGTAAATTAACTAAGTGATAATTTATGCACAGTACCTGTCGCTGGCAACCTTCTACTATGATGAGCTTTTGCTGTGGAGAAGTTCTCGCAAACACAATCTCAGTGTGGTACCGAAGGATGTCATCCAGCTGCTCTGGGGTCATGTCCTTCAACTCTCCACCATGAACAACACAGGCCTTTGCCTCCCTGGAAAGAGATTTGAGCCTTAAATTATGTTTGTTCTTCTAAATACTGTAAGTCAGACTCAGTTTCATAAGCAAAATGAAATATGTGACATCAGATCTTTACCTAGGATTGACATCTGTAACAGGAATATTTAGACGAGCAGCAATGTCTTCCACAGTCTCGTTGCCCTCAGAGATGATTCCCACGCCCTTAGCAATGGCTTTAGCTGTGATTGGATGATCACCAGTTACCATGATAACCTGAGATTAAAGAAAAATATTGAGCAGGGTCACCTTATTATATTTTGTTGCCTGAAAACGACACAACTTGGGCTTTACCTTGATTCCAGCACTCCTGCACTTGGCTACTGCATCTGGTACAGCAGCACGGGGTGGATCGATCATAGACATGAGGCCAACGAAGCACAGATTCTCAGTCGGGAAGTTCACCTCCTCTGTGTCAAATGCAAAACCCTCAGGGAACTGGTCATCAGGGAGATTGTAATGGCAGAAGCCTGAAAAATAAACATCTTTATATTTACAGGGACAGTAACTTGTAAACTTTTATATTATGGAATTAATATGGAATCCATCAGTTGTATGTTCATTGTTGTAAATGGAAGCACCACACAGGACCAGGTTTAACTCAATTTGACAGTAAATCTCACCAAGAACTCTTTCTCCAAGACCTCCTAGTTTCATATATGCATTCTGGAAAGCATCCTTCAGTTCATCATTCAAGGGCTCCTCTTTTCCTTGAAGCAAAATGGTTGAACATCTGTCCAAAATCCTCTCAGGTGCTCCTTTCATCAACAGCAGGTGATTTGTTTCAGAAGCATTTGGGTTCTTGTGGATTGAGAGCTAGCAAAATACATGGCAGATGGTATTAAGGCTGGTAAATACCTTAAGATCTTGAAATTGTATTGCTTTAATAAAATGGGTACCTGATATTTGTTGGTAGAGTTAAAGGGGATCTCAGCCACCTTTGTGTGTTTGTCTCTCAGATCCTTAACTGAACCACAGCAGAGTTCTATGCACTTCAGCAGAGCTGACTCTGAGGCATCACCTGCAGTATTTCTCTGTGAAATGAGAGAAAAATATGTTCATTACAGATGTTCAATTGCCAGCACATCAGCACATCTGAAACATAAAGATCCTGCAAGTTAAAATGTTTTCAAATTTGTTTATCTTTTTCCATCTCTTTACTAATCTTTACTAGGCCCACAAACTGAAATTTCAAATCCAGATTTAAGAGTTGGGTTTGATCAACACACACATTTTCATTATTTTTTTGTCAAAAAAACCCAGAAACTTGATATTCCCACAACATACAACATACATCCTAGCTGTTCTTAGTAGTACCAAAATCATAACAGTAGTCAAAATATTTTGGTGCTTTATAGAACTATTCTTTAAAGAACGATTTCAGCACATTTCATGTCAGTGAGAAGAAGTTGTTCTAGGATACATGATTCTTTGAGTGTTCTATGTAGATCCATTGCCTTTACTGAAAAACTCTTGAAAGAACGTTTTAGTAGGGGTGTCGAATTAACATGCTAATTTGAAACAATTAATCACAGGAAAAATAATGTGTAAAAAAATCACAACAAATTTAACCTTAAACCCTGTCCAGTGTTCTGCCGAAACATGCTACCCATCAATATGTGCTCCCGTGTCTTTCTGCGCATGCTCAGTTCTACAGTCTTGAGATTCAGAGCCATTTTCATAAATCTGTGCTACCTAGCATTAGAGCAGCTGATTTATCTGTGCTATATTGCTTTCGGGTGACTGGTTTATGTGTATTACCTTGGGACACTGGCAGCTGTATAAACTTCAAGGAAGAGGGTAGAAGACAGCATGGATCGTCAGATCATTCTGCTTCAGGGTACCATTTCTCACTGTATCAACTGGCTTCACTTCTAAAGATATATCAGTCTATCTAGGCTCTTCTCATTTAAACCAAATATATTTTTTCAGATTTTGCATATTATTTCTCATCCTTTCAGTGTTAACTGACTTTATAAACTGTATAAGCTTCAAGGTAGTGTCAATCCTTAGACTGCATGCGAAAAAGGTTTGTTAAATACAATACATTTTTCTTTGATTAGGCTTATTATTTGTCGATGTGTCATCATTATTTTTGTTATAAACTGACTGTATAAACTGTTTGAACTGTATAAACTTAAAAGTACTGTAGTGCAGTGGAATAGATAGATGCATGTCGTAGAAGCATAAAAATCTGACATGTGTTAACTTGAATGGTACTAAGTACTATTTTCATTTTGTTATATTTGGATGCATAAGACTATTTGGACTATGTTGTCTTCTCATTAGGATTGTAAAACTGTATGTCAGTTATAACCAATAAATAATATCTAGTTAAACATTGAAACATTGCACATGACCTGATATAGTTTATAAACATGTTATACTATGAGGGGAAAAGAAGAGTTTAGCTTTAATAACCAAACCTTGAGAATGGGAACATTGCTCTGATCTGCAAGAAAAACAGCACGGTTGCACAGGCCGGCCACACGAGCAAGAGCTGACCATGTAGGAGAACTTCTGTCGAAAGAGGTACCACTCTGGTTCTCTGTGGTGTCGGCTTCATGGATCTGATTGTCAAACCACATGTGGGCCACAGTCATACGGTTCTGGGTCAGGGTTCCAGTCTTGTCGGAGCAGATGGTGGTTGTAGAGCCAAGAGTTTCCACAGCTTCGAGATTCTTCACCAGACAGTTCTTCTTAGCCATTCGCTTTGCAGTCAGAGTCAGACACACCTACAATAATCAGCAGAAAAATTAATTAAAATTGTATCGTGTTTATCATGTTTTTGACCATATCGGGAGTATTAGAAGATTCGTTTTGATCCATGTTACAATGTCAGCAAAACAGAGAAAACTTACGGTGACTGTAGCAAGGAGTCCCTCCGGCACATTGGCAACAATGATACCAATGAGGAAAATAACAGCCTCCAGCCAGCCATATCCAAGGATGAGAGACAGTGTGCAGAATGTTACACCCAGGAAACAAGCAACAGTAGTGATAATATGAATAAAGTGCTCAATCTCTATCGCAATTGGGGTCTTTCCAACTTCAAGGCTTGATGCAAGGGTTGCAATTCGACCCATTACAGTGCGATCGCCAGTATTGATAACGATACCTGTTGCAGAACCTAAGAAAAGAAGTGAATTTAAGTACAATTAGAGTTAACATTTCACCTTTGGTTTCATTATATTTTTAAATTCTCTGAGTTTTTTTCCTCAATTTACATGCAGCTATACAAAATAATCTGCCTTTTAAATGCATGATACACTCTTATGAAAAAAAAGGTACTAAACTGTGTATAGATCTCTCTTGTGTGCACAGTGCCCTCAATGGAATTTTTTCACTTTTATTCTGGGAACATAGTTGTACCAGATTTTGTTGCAGCTATATAGTTGAATTGGATTTTTTTGTATGGTCTACATCATCCTGCTAAAAAATGCCAATATTAATTACCAAAGTTCTGTTTACATGATACCTTCGACACAGTTTGTTGAAAAGAATACAATATTCCTTGTCTCCAGTGGATTGTCATTGGAAAATTCAGGAGTACGGGGTTGGGGCTCAGATTCTCCAGTAAGGGAAGAGTTGTCCACCTAAGAAGAGGGATTTTTTGAATTATTTTGCTTGATTAAAACCAATTCACTATTTTCAGAATGTTTCAAATTACTACAAATTTTCATGACTTCTTTAATTCATGCCATAATCTGTGATTTAATTTTGGTTATTTTTTAGGAAGATGAATATCTGACCTTGCATCCCTGTGCAGATATGATGCGTAGATCAGCAGGAATACGGTCACCACCCTTGATCTCCACAAGGTCACCAGCAACCACTTCCTCAGCTTTAATGCTTTTCTTCTCACCATCTCGAACAACTAGCGCATGCTATGTAGCCATAACACAGTGAAATGATATCAGAGCAAGTGATATTTCCTGTACATATGTATTTGTGTGTCTGCACTATTGTACCTGTGGCACAAGGTTCTTGAAGGATTCCATGATCTTTGAGCTTTTGGCTTCTTGATAATATGAGAAGCAACCAGTGATCAACACCACAGAAGCAAGAACAATACCCAGGTACAGCTGATGAAAAATTAAATGTAAATATAAATGTAAACATACAAATTAAATATATTGATTAAATAAAATGAAAGCTATGTCAAATATCAATCTCAAATTTTGTTCAAATTCAAATTGAAGAAACAAAAACATTTCCGTTTCTTACATTGTCATTAGTTGGATCATTTTCTGTGGCAACTTGTACTGTGAATGCAATGAAACAAAGGAAAGATCCAATCCACAAAAGAGTGCAGAATCCACCAAAGAGCTGTTTGCAGAACTTGATCCATTCTGGAGTGGTTGGAGGAGGGGTCAGAGCATTGGGTCCATCGCGATCAAATATCTCCTTTGCACGGGAGCTAGACAAACCCTTGTAAAATCATTTAAAATAATGTTAGAGGCAGTAAAAACAGTAACAGCAAAAACTGTAAAAAATATCAAAATTGTTTCAGACACATTTCCCAAAGGTTTATTAACCAAAGTCTGAGTATTGTAGTTGTACTTACCCTGTTAAGATCAGTACCATATTTTCGCTGGAGTTCATCTAAAGTCAACCTGTGATCATCCTGTAAAGGAGGAAGAAAAAT